>CM076584.1:1176878006-1177296304 GCA_034641835.2 Pinus albicaulis | reverse complement strand
TTAAAACCCTTGCTAAAAATTGCGTATCTGCGCATACGCGGGTTTAATGAAGGCAAGTCGCATATACACGCGACTGTGCACAGGAAAAGTCGCGTATGCACAGGTCCGATTGCAAAAAAGCGTGGCTAATGCAAAATTTGATGAAATTTCTCAGGATGACCATCTCATGGAGGGAACGTGAGCATAGCACAGTAGACCAAGAGGTCATGCAGGACCACGCATCGCAAAACATCCTCCGTAATTGCGGATTGTTGAAATTCTTTAAAATGCCCAATATGAAAAGCAATGTGCAGTTGCTTGAAATGCTCGTAAATTACTGGGAACCAGATCAGGATTGCTTCATAATTGATCAGATGCCACTACGCATTGAAGTGGAGGATATATATTTCATCACTAGACTCTCCAGGAGGGGAGAACCAGTAGACCTGCACGGAAAACCCCCGGGAGGGTTAACCGTGGAAGATTATGTCCACGTATATTGCGTAGATAATTCCAAAAAGGTTGGAACGCAGATTGCAATTAGAGATATCAGGGATTTTCACATGAAGATCCTCCTTTTCACCATCAGCAGAGTGGCAGGATTTGCCTCACTACATCAGGCGTCCAGGACGCAAATGAGTATAGCTGTAGAGTGTTTGACTCATGTTTATGATTGGTGCACATCCCTGCTACTGAACATGAAACAACAGCTGACTTCTATTCGCCAAGTAAAGACCAAACACTTTGGCTATGGTACCATTTTGACAACATTCTTCTTTGAGAGGATTCCAGCTTTGAGACCTAGAGTCATCTCAACTATCAGTAGCCCGCGGGACCCAAGAATTGCCCGTTGGGCAGACATGATGAAGAGACTGGGGGGTAGTGAGGTACCCCGGACCACGTGGGACGATGAGTTCTTCCTGTGGTGGGGAGAAAAGATCATCGCAGTGGACGACTATCCCTATGCCGGGATGGATTTCCGTGGAGATCCAGATCTAGTTCTTCCACTTGGCACAGCATGGGGAGCAGTCGGTAAGTTTTGCAAAAAATTTTGACTTATATGATTTTTTTGGATTTTTTCAAATATGTATGAAAAAATGAAAACAAGACAAAACACTTTGGCTATGGGACCATTTTGACAACATTCTTCTTTGAGAGGATTCCAGCTTTGAGACCCAGAGTCATCTCTACTATCAGTAGCCCGCGGGACCCAAGAATTGCCTGTTGGGCGGACATGATGAAGAGACTGGGGGGTAGTGAGGTACCCCGGACCACGTGGGACGATGAGTTCTTCCTGTGGTGGGGAGAACAGATCATCGCAGTGGACGACTATCCCTATGCCGGGATGGATTTTCGTGGAGATCCAGATCTAGTTCTTCCACCTGGCACAACATGGGGAGCAGTCGGTAAGTTTTGCAAATTTTTTTGACTTATATGATTTTTTTTTGGATTTTTTCAAATATGAATGAAAAAATGAAAAACAAACATGTTTTTGATTGGATTCATAATGACTGACAATTAAAAATGATCATGTTTCAGATGTTGGACCAGTTCGTCCTGAGGGCCTTCCACACCATAAGCGCCGCAGAGGCGAAGCGGATACTGTGGATTCGGATAGAACCCTCCAGGCTGTGCAGAGAAACTTGGAGGGATTAACCCGCCAAATCCCTATGGCTGCCATGGAGGATCTACCGGAAGCCATCCAGAGACGGGTAGTAGGAGTGCCCCGAGACTGGGTTAGACTATTCCGCCGAGTTGCCACTGCAGTTACGTTCTATAGGAACACGACTTCTGGGCAGGGTCCTCAGGAGTAGACAGATATTATATATTAGATGAATGTATATTCTTTTTTAGACTGAACATGATGGGGCATAAGCCCAAGTTTTGTATGAGATTATGGATCCAAATTTTGTAAAGTTTTTGGACACTCCGATGATATATATACAACGATATTTGATGTGATGTGATAAATGTATCAAATGTATGATGTTTTTGATGATTAAAAATTTATTGTATGGAATGATTAATGTGCCAATCTAAAGCTTGATTAGCTAATGAGTCAGCAAACCAATTGTCAGCTCGAGGAATATGAATGAATGTTAAAAATTGAAATGACCTTTGTAACAAACGTACCCTCAAGAACAATTGTAATAAAAATGGATCTCGTACCCGATAAGTGTTGTTCAACTGCGACACCACCAGCTGAGAGTCCAAGAACACTACCAACGAATCAACACCCAAATATATTGCCTTCGAGAGTAGATGAACGACTGCAGTGTATTCTGCTACATTATTGGAAGCAGGACCAATGCAGACCCCTCTTGATACCAACAGCTGACCGGAAGGATAATGAAGCACCCAAGCCGCGGAAGCTAAGTTCCGGGTGTGTCTATTAGCACCATCGGCGAAACCAAAATGACTCATGACATCCAACACAACCTGCCAAAGTAGATCAAAAAACATCACCACCTCATCAAAAATCGAAAATCAATCAGATATGTACAAAGCAAAAACTACTATATACAAAAGCAAAATGCCAGGCCAAAGCCTAGGCATAATACTTCTTCAAATAGAGTCAAGTTGGCCCAACTGCTCTCTCAAGTCAACCATAGACACGCCTCCTTCTGCAAGGACTTTAATCCATATAGGGCCATACCACAGACGATGAACTTTCGTTTCTGCATCCTTTTCATATAGACCAAACAAGGTCGCCCTTCCGGTGCACCCTAGGCTTGACCACCTATCGATCAACCTTTACTGTTTTTATGCTTTCATTCATCGTGGGCGTATCCCGACGCTGCTCATCGAGATGTTCCAGATGAAGAAGCCGTTCTGCCAGACTATAAGTGTCAGGAAGAAGTTCAACAGCTAACTTAAGAGAAGGAATCTCGCATTCAATAGGAAATACGGATTCCACTCCGTGCACTAGCTGAAACGGAGTAAAGCCAGTTGCAGTTTTCACTGACGTCCTGTATGCCCAAAGTGCAGGATATAGCATAATATGCCAGTTGGATCTATGTTTATCAATCGTCCTTTGAAGAATTGTCTTCAAGGATTTATTCACGGCTTCCACTTGCCCATTGGCTTGAGGATAATATGGAGATGAATGCTCCTGCCGGAAACCCAATTTGAGAGCCAACTCAGCCATCATACTATTCTGAAAGTGACTGCCATGGTCAGTGACAATCTCTCTAGGTATACCGAAACGAGAAATAACTTGGTTGAAGAAGAAAAGAGCTGCAGCCTCACCATCGTTCCCAAAAGTAGGCATAGCCTCGACCCACTTCGTAAAGTAGTCTACTGCTACGATAATGTACTTGTGACCTTTTGCCGAAGGCGGGTTACAAGTAGTATAATCCATACCCCACTTTGTAAAGGGTCCGACAATAACGACTGGAAAAAGCGGAGCTGGATGAGCGCGCATTTTTCGAGTATACACCTGACAAGGATGACACTTCTTGACCGATTCAATACAATCTTTGAAAATCGAGGGCCAGAAGTAGCCAGCACGCAAAATCTTTTGGGTTGTAGCAAGCCCTGATAAATGACCCCCACAAGCTCCACTGTGAGAATCATTGAGCACAGCCTCAGCTTCTTCGAAAGTTAAGCAGCGTCTTAGGATTGAATCAACCCCTCGACGGTACAAAGCATCACCAATAATCAGATAATTCTTGGCCAAGTGACGCAGCTTACGACTCTCATCTTTCGAAAAAGAAGAGGGAAACTTCGCAGCCTTGAGATACACAATGATATCCCCATACCAAGGATCTTGTGGAGAGATTAGAAACAAGTGTTCGTCCGGAAAGGACTCATCATAGATCATCTCCTCTCCACAAGGCAACTCGGAGATCAATTCCGCAAAGACTAATGACTTCTTGGATTTGGCAGACATGAACTCGAGATCAAATTCTTGTAAAATTACAATCCATCTATTATATTTGCCTCCAATCACTCGCCTGCTGAGGACAAACTGAAATGGATTGGCAGCTGCCAAGACATAAGTTTTGCGAAGAATAATGTAATGCCGGAGTCGCTGCACAGCATGAACTGCTGCTAAGGCTAACTTTTCTATCGGAGTGTATCGCAGTTCAGGTCCTACCAGTCCTCGACTAAGGTAGTAAATAACATGCTCAGCAAGAGCATCATCCTTCTGAACCAGAACCATACCGATGGTAGATTCTGCTATAGCCAGATACAAAATAAAATCTCTGCTATAATCAGGTGGACTCAATAAAGGAGAAGAGGTCAATGCCTTTTTCAAGGCATCGAATGAGCGTTGAGCGTAGTCGTCCCAAAGAAAAGGAACTCCTTTCTTCAATAGTCTCATATATCCCTTTGTAATCTCAGCATAGTTGACGATAAACCTCCGAAGAAAATTAGACTTCCCTTGGAGACTTTGAAGATGATGGATTGAAGACGGGGGAGGCAACCGAAGTATTGCCTCAACCTCGAAGGGATCTACCCTTATCCCTTCCCTAGACACAATGAATCCCAACAGCCGACCGGATGTAACCGCAAAAACGCACTTGTTCGGATTCAATCGAATTTTATAAAAACGACATCTTTCAAATATTTGCCGGAGGTGACCAGGATGATCCATTCTCTTTCGAGAATGATCAGCTAGATCATCTAAGTATGCCTCGATAATCTTCTTGATGTCGTGGAAGGCGTAAGACATGGCCCGCTGAAAGGTAGCTCCAGCATTTTTAAGACCAAAAGGCATTTTATTGTATGCAAACGTACCCCGGGGACAAATAAATGCAGTCTTATGTTGATCTTCAGGACGGATAGTAATTTGATTATATCCAGAAAAACCGTCCATGAAGGAGAAAATCTCATTACCGGCACACTCGTCAATAATCTGATCGATGAATGGTGTGGGGTAATTGTCTTTAGGACATGCCTTATTTAGGTCTCTGAAATCGATGCACACTCGAATCGTTCCTTGCTTTTTATCTACCGGAACGGGGTTTGAAACCCATTCATTCAGAGGAACTGGGAAAATGAATCCCGCCTTAAGCAGCTTTTCAACTTCAGCTTTGATAGCTGCTGCCTTCCTAGGATTAACCGGACGAAGTTTTTGCCTGATCGGCTTAGCGTTTTCATACGTCTTGATCTCATGCTGGACGATAGATGGGTCTATGCCAGGCATTTCCTCATAAGACCAAGCAAATACATCCCTATACTCTTTGAAGAGCTCGGTATAGATTTGAATCTCTTCACGGGAACATTCAGCTCCAATGAAGACATTCTCAATGATATTGGGATCCCTGGAAATGTTCACCGGGATAGTAGGAGAGATCACAGCCATGTTCCCTTCAGCATAAACCTGTGTTGGTGCCAAAGGGTTCAAGACTGGGTGAACAGATCCAGGAGACTGAGGACTTGGAAAACTAGTTTCAACTTCGTTCAAGTCAGGTAGGAAGTAAGACCGATGATGCAAGTCATACCACGGTCTATCTATACCAGTCATGGCTTCCAGGATTGCCTCTTCAGATGGAAGAGTGGTATCAAGACAATCCTGGGCCAAAGAAGAACTAATCGTCCAAGCCGGAGCCACATCACCATCCAACTCTTCTGGTGAAAGAGGAGCTGGAACGGATTCTGCAGTGTCAACAATAGACTGATATGCAATCTCAGCTGCAGAAATCGGAAATGCCATTCCGCCCACTTGACCTTCCACTAATGTGGCAGTAGGGGAAGGTAAGGTCCAAGGGTCCGAAAATTAATGAGTTCGAAAGAACTCTCTTCGAAGGGGAGCCTTGGAGGATGAAACAGAATTCATATGCACCGTAGGAGGCGGAAGATCAAAAGTACCCATCAGGGAAGAATACATTCCAACTCCTAGATTCTCAACAGGCGCCTTAGTATTGTCCAACTTAGGAACAGATGAGTCAGAAGGCGCATTTAGGTCTACAGGAGGACAGTCCAGTTGATCCACCGTAACTATCCTCCCTTCGTGGGGGAAACATACTATTTGAAATAATGAGGATGCAATGGCATCCATCTCATAAATACAGTTCCTCCCCAACAGAAGGTTGTAGTCCAAGGCTGCATCCACTACCTCAACCTCTATGTTAACGGTTTTGCCCCCAACACAGATGGGCAAAGCCGGGACAATACCATGGGGTCTGTGAGAATGACCATCGAACGCAGTAAGAACAGTGCTAGATGGAACAACTTTGGGAGATCCAAGTGTCTTCCAACATGCGAGAGACATCACGCATGTAGAAGCACCCTCATCAACAACCGTTCGAAAGATATTGCACTTCCGATACGATGATTTAATATGGAAAGCCATGTGATGAGGAAGTCTCTTCTTAAAATTATTCATATCAAAAGTAATCAGAAGAGAATTTTTTGGATCAATAGCCCCAATGGCAGTGAGCAAAGCACTGCGCTGAGCCCGACAAGACTGGAGTACCTCTAAAGCTGACATAGCACAAGGACTTTGCGCCAAATCTTCTACAATCGAGTAGTTCTGGGCATCCTTAGCATTTGGATTGATTGTTGACCTCTTAGAAGATGCTTTTGGCATCCGAGGCATAGACTCAACAGTTGGCTTCGTAATGTGAAGCGGCTCAGTAGCCTCAGGAACTTCCCTAGCTTTCGAAGATTCCTCTCCGCCATAATCACGGGATCTCGTAGCGATATCCACGTGAGCACTCATCATAAAAATGTTCGATGGAATTTCCCCTTCCTGGGTGCCCCCAGAGGAAGCCCCAAGATTTTGGTTCGCGCCAACAACTAATTGTTGCCCTTGGGGAAAAGGGTTTTTTAACACAGCCTGGGAACTAGAAGAACCCTGCTGGGATAACAGGCGCTGAGCATCCTGAATTTTAGGGCAA
This sequence comes from Pinus albicaulis, assembly GCA_034641835.2. NCBI lineage: Eukaryota > Viridiplantae > Streptophyta > Pinopsida > Pinales > Pinaceae > Pinus > Pinus albicaulis. The sequence continues at coordinate 1,177,289,477 of CM076584.1, read as the reverse complement.
AGGTGTGTGAGATGGTCTCCAGCACAAAGCTTGCATGGAAACCTCACTTTCTTTTTCTCCTTTTGACCCTCACCAACATGCTCGTTGGTTTTATTTGCATTGCCCTTCCCGTTCTTGCCCTTCTTCTTGTTATTTTGTCCTTTCTTCTTCCCATCGGATTGTTGATTTCCTTTGGGATCAGAAGCTTGGACAGCATTTATGGACAAATACTGGGAAGGTGATGAATCAGCAGGCACAGCCTGACCAGAAGGAGCAGATTGTAAAGACAACTGCTGCAGTTGAGAAAGCAGGCTGGCTGCACCACTACTGACCGATCCGACAAGTCCGTCACCATGCGGACCAGGTTTAGTTTTCGACAAATCCAATTTGGAGCGAGGAGCATTGGGAAAATACTTATAAAGTACCCCAGACTGAGAATAGATTAGTTCTAACTGCTGGGCCCTAAAAATGGCCTGCTCCTCGGAAAATACCCCAGATAGGGATACATCCTTTGAAATGTCTGACTGCAGTGATTTGAGAAACCACTCGAGAAGGAATTCACCTGGAATATGAGCTTTAATAAGCCTCTTCCTTCTCCTCCATTCCTGAATATGATCAGAAATGTGAGTTGCCTCATCCTGCTTAAAATTACCCAGGAGTTCGGTCCCAGCCTCATATCTGACAGGCAACTGAAAATGGTTAAGAAATGTGACAGCCAGCTCTCCAAATGTGGCGAAACTGCCCCCAGTGAGCTCGATATACCATTTGGCAGCATTTCCAGTTAAGGTGCGTTGAAATAATCTCAACCTAATCGAATCATCGATCAAGGAGTTCGATGAGCACCATAAGTGGATAGTGGTGATGTGGTCCGCCGGATCCTCTCCATTCTTACCTTCAAACTTTGGAATGTCTGAAGGAAGTTTGGTTGGGACCGGAGGCCACCCCGGACTATAACGAATCGGGTCATTAGTCAACTTCGACAAATCTGGCAAGTTTAACGTTGCCAGAAACGGTAAGCGAGGCGGAGCCTGAGAATTCCATCCTTGAGGGGAAGGATTCCCAACATTCTGAAAATAATAGCCTGGATTTGATGAGGCACCAGGCTGCCAGAAAGGACTCGTAGAAAACGGAGAAGAACCTCCTCCCCACGCCGAGTTACCAAAGCCCAGACCAGTTCCCCCCGCTGAAGTGTTAAATGAAGAGGAGAGCCCCTGATAGGGGTTCCAAGCATTAGACAGACGAGAAAAGGACTGATAAGCACTCGATGAAAGGAAAGAAGAATTCCCTTGATGACCTGCGTAAAACTGATTCCCTGCCCCCACTGTAGTAAAGACAGGATTCCATCCCGTAAAAGTAGTCGAACTTTGCCCCCCAGACCAAGGGTTGAAACTCTGGGTCTGGGACGTAAACAGAAATGACCCTAAAGAAGGATTGGAACTAGGAATGTGTCCAGTCCCAAAGGGGAAACCCTGAAACGAAGCTGATCCACTAGCCATGTTAGACATGGGCGTAGATCCAGCTGAAGCAGCGGAAAAGGAAAAAGAGGGATTTCCACTAATGGACATCCCTGAACAGAAGGGACCAGAATGAGAAGCATATGCTTGGGTGAACCCAGAGCCAAACATAGCAGCACTAGAAGCAATCAAAGATGAAGCAATAGTGCCCCCTGCCTCGATAGAAGCAGGGGTCTGAATGCCTGCATCACTCACGGTAGAAGCCGCGTTCCCAGTCGTGGCCATCGAAAGATAAGAATGATACGGAATATCCGGCGGTCTCTTAGACTCCGGTCCGATGTACTGAACAACAAACGGATAATCAGGAGGAAGAGGAGATGGACCTGTAGCAGGAGGCTCAGGTATATCTTCTATCTGAAAATATTCTTCCTGAGGAAACAATACTCACGAGGTGAGCGGAACGCTCCTCTCGGAACCGACACCGGAATCAGCTACGAAACCTTCAGACCTTGGTGGAGGATCTCTCTCCACAGCGTCAGACTCCACAGGGTGGTAACCACCTACTAAATCGCTCCTACGCCTTCTCGAAGAAGGCTCTGCACTCTCGGGAGATAACCCCCGGATTCTCCTCGAACGTCGAGGCGCTTGATCAGCCACTTTTATGGATTTATTAAATTAGACTCAAAAAAAGTGAAAAGCTAGGCAAGCTAGGAGCAAAGAGCACTCACTAAAAATAAAAATCCCTGAGATGCAGTCAAGCAAACAACCTCCAAGTATTTCCACTCCGGGTGATGAGGACTGGACACCAAAATACAGGAAAGCGAAGTATAGGACCTCCCGAAAGCAGTCTGGGATGATTAGGGCCCAGAACAACTAGCGAAGGTATCAGAAACAGTTACGCCGACCTCCTAACGACATCCTTTTCCGGCTCAAGCACCCAAGCTTCGCAAGGGCACCCCCCAGAAGTACTGCTGAAAGTGATGCGACGTCTGCCTCAGGTACCACGGGTATTCCCCCCCGCAGTCACCTGTGTGGAACCTAGGAGTGGCAACTATGGACACCAATCCATATCAGAAGCTGGGCGGAATGGTCTTGAGGTCAGATTCAGCCAATCGGAGAGGGGGTATCCCTCTTCTCAGCCTTCACTTCCCCTCGCGCTTGACTCTCGGATGAGAGCTTTCCCAGTCCACCTCACTGAGTTGGATTTCGCTCAATTAATCAACTTCTATGTTTGTTTGAGCGGCCTTGGAGAGTTAACTCTCCACTCACCTATTCCAAGGCCCTACAACCTAGCTAGTTGGTGATTGACACTTAGAAAAACTTGCTAGTTGATTTTATATTAAATCGCTTATTTTAAGGGCTGTTATATTAAGTCACAAGGATATGGAGATGAAACGTATGGTGTTTTTGACGCAAAAGAAATTAATAAAAACTTAACTACATGCAAATGCAGTTCTTTGTCTTTCGATGAAGAGCAATCTCTATACAGGTTCTACGAGACTAAAAATGTATTTTTTCTTTTCAAAAAGCAAACTCACACTCACAAAAACTAAGAAATTGACTAAATGATTATATGCACCTAATGCAAATCACTACAAGCATGTAAATCCTAAGATGCAAATCTCTTAAAGCAGAGTGAAATTCCCAAAAAGTCCTTCAGTTTTAACTCATCTTTTGTTGTCCAGAAAGCTAATTCTTGAAATCAAGAACTCTTAAAATAAGGACACCAAAAACACTTAAAAACAAGAAGAAGAAATCAAACGATAACTCCTCCTCAAAATCAAGCCAAAAACTAAAAGCAAGAAACCTCACAAGCTTCAAAAGTTATAGCAAACGAAAATGAAAATGCAACAACAAAAGCAAATAACAAGTGAAAATGTTTTTTAAGCCTTTGAAATGCAAAAACAAAAAGCAAAGCAAATGTTTTTTGAGCTTTTTAGTTTTATAGAGAAAGAGCTCGAAAAGACCAAGCACAACTATCAAAATCCAAACCAAAACGGGACCGAATTTCAAGCACAAACTTCAACAATGCTCCCAAACCTTATAAAGCTAACTCGTAGCAAGATCAATAAGAGCAAAAGAAGACCAAAAACTCAGCCACTCAGCCTGGACAAATAGTGCAAACTCGTTGCAAACAAAAACTCCAAAGAAGCAAGAAAAGCTCTTCAAAAGTTGCAACAAAACCTAGCCTATGGAACTCAAGAAAACCAATCAAAAACGAAGCAAAAATCGCAATGCGAAGCACAACACAAAGATAGGAGTGAGTCAGTGAGCAGGAGCTCTCTGTTCTGATAAAGCAGAACAGCCAAGAATGCTCAGAAAGCGATCTTGGAACTCAATCCAGAAGTGCCAGCACCAGAAACAACACTTTGCCAAAAAGACTAGTTTTCACTCAAACGAAAGAGAGAAAAGACATGAAACCACTTCCTTCACACTCCAGTAAGTACAGAGACACTGTAGACACAAGCCTCCACAGCCAAAAAGGACCAAAAAGTCAAGAATCCCAAAAATTCAAAATCTGCCTAGGTATACGCTACTTCACAGCTATGCAACCAGCGTGCATACGCGTCTGTTCTAAGGGAAACTCGCGTATACGCGGTTTCCTTCAGAAAAACTAGCGTGTATACGCGACTGTGTGCAAAATAAGGCACGTATGCAAAGGTAAATAATAATAAAAAACAAAAGAACAAGCCTGGAAAAGACACCAAGACTTCAGACTGACTGCAAGAAAATAAACTGGACTGCAAATGAAAGATAAAACTGTTGGCAACCTACCAAACAGCTGAAACAACCCAACAAGAGAATCACAAGAATGTGATCCCCAGCGGAGTCGCCAGTTCTGTTTCGGGGAAATATCACCCTAGAGGTTGGTTGGGATACAACCTCCACAGAGCAGGGGCATGCTACTTAACAGAGACTCACACAACCATGCACGTTCAGAAAAACTAAATAGAGCAGAATGAGAAAGTTACCTGTAGGTCCTACGGTTGAAGTAGATCCAGCAGGGTTCAAACCCCCAGCAACCGTCCTTCCTTCTTAACCTGAAATACAAGAAGAAACAAGCACAAAGGACTGGTTGTACAGCATATATCTACTCTAAATGTTAGTGAGATTCATATAAAACATTAAATAAATCATAATGAATGCTTGTATAAAAAATATTCTCATACATATAAGCATACACTAACATGTTTATTTCGGGAACAGCATGGTACTTCTGTATTATAAATAGCATGTACAAAAGTAACGAGTGGAGAGATCACCTGATCCTTCCACGGCCTTCGAGCAGACTGTCGTCCGGATCCGTCCAGCCCTTGCCTCGCTAAGACTCCTTCCAAACTGGTGCATACGAGATGACATATAGGGAGATGAGCATCTCAAGGAAACAAGGGTTTCCTATAATGAACTGGGAAAGTGCAGGAGGCACGGGGAATCAGACTTGGATAGGGAATACCAACAGAGAATAATATCAATAATTCTCTCTCTCCCTTAGGCCACACACATGAGGGGTTTTTATACTCCCTCCAAGTAGTTTCAACAGTTGGAAACAGTTGGCCACGTGCTGGGGTGGTTGAACTACCTGAGTAACCATCAACCCAGCCCGAAAATAGGGAATAATTATATATTTTTTAATCATTTTAATGGCATACGCGGAAAATTCTAGCTGGACTCGCATATACACGCGGAAAAGTACGGGCATAGTTGCGTATGTGGATTTTTACACTGTTTTTAAGTGAATTTGTCCATGTCTGTAGGAATGGGTGCCCAAAACCATCAAAGCAATCATGAATCATGTCAAGGTGAGAAATGATGCTATAACACGAAGTGACCCCCGGAAAACCACCGTTTAACCCGCACCATCGCACGTTAAAGCCCGACGTTGGAAGCCGAGCGTAATTGCCAAGAGTCGTTGATTTGGAGAAGGGCCATCGGACAGTGGTCGCACGTTGAACTTGCCCGGAGGTTAACTAAGGTGTGCAGAGGATAGCCAGGTACGATACGAGTGTTTGATTGGTTATTGATATATATAGGTGGGGCCGGAGTATAATGAAATTTTTTAATTAAACGATTGGCGGATAATTAGCATAAGTCTGGAGCGTGATTGTTGTAAGGCTGGGTGGTGAAATATAGAGCCAAAAGTTCATTACAAGTTATTTATTTAAAAAGAAACGTGGAGTATAAATACAAAGTGTTGAAAGCTAAACATTGGTTATAAGGATTGGAGATAATATAAAGTCGGGAATATAAATTAAAGTCCAACCATTGTGGATAGTATTTATTTATCAAATTCTACGAATTTGATAAATAAACCCGAAGAAAGAAGAAGTCAATTAAGACTCAGGCCGGAGGAAAAGAACGGGTTAAACCAAGGGAAAATGCTGACAGAGCGATTGTAGACACACCAACTCTCCTTGGGGGTCCAATTTCAGTTTTTTTGCGTCACACGATGATCTCTCTTCTCTGGCATTTACTTGTATTGAAGATCACTATTCTAGGAATAAGGAGTTATTTTCTCCAAAAATAACCCTAGCCAAACATCGACAATGCATCAAGGATATATTTCTATGCTACATAAGTACATATGTTCTACTTCTAAATCATGTCTTGGAAGTGGTTTTTTTGCTGGAAATTATTCACCAGTTGGTTTCATACCAAAGTCTTTTTCACATTTTCAGCATCCAATACATGAAAAAGATAATGGTTTAAAACAACATAAATATTTGAAAATTTGCAAGAATTGTCTGGCACACTTTGAATATGAATTTTGAAGTCAAGTGCATAATACTGTATAGGATCAAGTGTCATTTTGAATACCAAATGTTTCACAAGAAACTTCTCAACATGCTACCCTGCATTAAGGATTAAATGACAATATTGCATCAACTATTTCCATAATAAAAGTGCACCTCAGCCATAAGACTAAACAACTATAAATGTTGTAGATCTAACAAGACCACACAATCAAATGTATTCCACAAGGCCAATACTGTATGAAAAATGAAAAGGAGTTTGCAACCAAAAATACCTTAGGCAACTAATTCAATTAGATACACAAAACCATCAACAAAAAGGAAAACCAGCCTACTCTAAAGGCAAGCGTTTACCTCCTTTGACAAAATTTTGAGTTCCGAAACAAGGGCCTTTATTTTCTTGTCAATTCCCCTAGTAATTTGAACGGGGTTTGCACCTACTGCAACAACCTAAACAAAAAGGTTTCATTTCAAATTATTTTCCACAAATCTAAGATACAACCATTGTCAGTTTTGTATTTCCTAACAAGCTCATAAATTTTGACAAAAGAACCAAATTTTTTTAATACCTGATAGCAATTTTTTCACTCAAAAACTATCTTAGACTCAATAAGCCCAACCCAAAACTAAAAACCAAACACCATAAGACCCTACAAAAATGAATAGATGATCTTAATCCAGTACTATCGACAAAAAGTTACCTTTACACCCTCACTTATTAAACCCCGTGCTGTTGAATTTTAACTTCAACTGCTGCAGCAGAAGGACGGATGCAGCAGCAACATTTTTTTTTGGAGGTTGCTTGCACGCCATCCATAAATTTAATTCAGCATTTAAAATTCCTGCAAGTTTTTTTTGTAGACGGCCGCAGCCATATTTCTGTACAGGATTGTATTTAAACACAACAACCAACATTAACGCAATTCACCAACCAGAAATTAAACAAACAAAAATTTACCCGACAGTTTTGTAAATTCAAAAGGAGGACACGTGGAGCATTAATATTGGATCGCATGAAATTGAAGGGAATCTGAAAACCCGAAAACCGGACCCGAATTTTTTATAGGGCACATTGGATTGAGAATTCGAGTTAAAATTAGGCAGACGTCAGCATCCCATTTTGGAACGCGAATTTGGTTTGAAATTCAATCTATTCAGACTTTTGAAGTCCGATGGAAAGGGTTCTTTAATGTTTTGATAGTTTAATATATACATATGTTTTAAACATATGTTATATATATCTCATATGTGAAATGAAAGGTGGGCCATAGAATTTAGTTTTAATTTTATTTTTTTAAAAAGAGGGTTTATTATAATATGTTTTATATGTTACGGCATATAAAAATAAAAAGGTCGAAAAAGCTTGGTAGTTTTTTTTATAGACAGTACGTAAATTTTTTATTACACAGCAGTGTGTAAAAAGTGAAAGACCGAGTGTAACTTTTTAAGTGTGTATGCACAGCAGTGCGAAAGTGAAAAACACAGCAGAGTGTTTTAGAGACAGAGTATGTTTGTTTTGAACAGACAGTGAGTTGGTTTTATGCACTGCATTTTGTAGCAGTCATAATTTTGTAATCCCTCTCAGTGAGGAAGTAGTGTAATAGTTTTTTTTTGAGTTATCGAAGGGAATAGAAGTTTGTTTTCAAAGTATTGAAACTCTGTCTCCTGTCAAAGAAATTTTTATTTTCTCTGTGTTAGAGGAAGGGAGATTTATTCTCCATTCATTGTTCTGGAATTTTTCAATATTCCAACATATGCAAGAACAACAGATGTTGTGGTTCCATCCCCAGCTAAATCATTTGTCTTTTCCGCAGCTTGCCTTACCAACTTGGCCCCAATATTTTCAACTGGGTCCTCTAATTCAACCAATAAAAAGGCCAAAACCATAGCATTGAGATACATTTCATTACACAGTCAATAAAAATAAAATTTGACTCAGCCATAACCCTTTCCTTTTATTGTTGTGAAAAGCTTTATGCATTACTCTAATGTGGCTAGTCCATAGGCCAAGTAGACCACTGGGTAACAAATATGTTTCCTTTCACCTTTGAGTTTTCAAACTATGCCTACCAAATCTAAGACATTTAAGAGGGGGAACTAATACAACATTAAAAAGAAAACCAGAGCACACATCTACAAATTACCTCCTTAGCTACTGTCACACCATCATTAACTATTTTCGGAGAACCATGCTTTCTCTCCAAGACAACATTTTGCCCTTCGCCCCAAGGGTGACTCCAACAAGATCAGCAAGTTTTTTCACACCGCCTGCAAGACAAATTGACAATGCTTTCAGTAAGTGTGCAATTGAATGCCAGACCATATGCCAAAACAACCCTCCATGAAAAATTAAAATAACACATAAAAATCGAATATAAGTGGACAAGGAAAGATCCACCGCAGTGAAGTTTCACGTGCAGGTGACCTTCCTTTAAACATAATTTTTTCTCTGACCTGCAATTTTTTTGTCACTGAGCCATCCTTGTTGAAGTACAACTCCTTTTCCATAACTCTTGTATTAACTACCTTCTCTCTGTCGCGTAATCTCAGAGTCCCTCTTCTGCTTGAGCGATTAAAGGAAATGGGTGAAAAAACTGAAAGAGAAGACAATTGTCTTCCATAATTATCAAACATTGCACCCAACTTCTTCCCCTTTCCATTGTTACCCAATGAGGTAGATGTGGCAATTGTTGTCATACTGCCCAAAGCAGAGGCCATCTTCTCTTATCCTGAATATAGAATTACAAGATCTTCATATTAGCATGAACCTTAAAAAACATGACTCCCATTGCTAAAAACCACTTTTAAGTTGTAACAGGCAAACTAAACAACTATCGCAACTTTTGGCAACTTCTGGAGCATTAAGAGAGAAATAACCAAAGAGAAATACAACCACAATCCTCATTTTAATGAGACCGGACTATATATTTGCATTAAGATAATAGAAAGAAATCACGACTATATTAAGGCCGGCACAAAACAATCTTTAACCAGTGTCTCTCGCGGCCTTCAGGTTGCCATGCTAGAGGTTGCATATTTTTAATTTAAATTCTTGACCTCTCGTGCCCATCTATGAATGCATCCAATGGGATATCTATATCAAATGCTCCTTTATATCCCCAAAAACAAATTCCCTACTACAAGAGCACCAGTATTGATGGATCACCCCACACCATCCCACCCACTAGAAACGGTGAAAAAGGAAACCCGAGAAAACTTCTGAAATATCTCAAGATGACTATATGGGTGGTTCTTGTAAATCAACCAACCATTCATAACATGCTCATCAATCCAAACCATGAGTATTATGTGACGATATTCAAGCAGGCACTGAATCGGATTTCTGAAGCTATGTTAGAGAAACCCTAAACTCTCACTGAAAATAGGTGAAATGTGGCACCACTCAGAGATTGACATGTGCCAATTGGTACAAGTGGTAGACAATTGGTATGCTCAAACAACGAGGTGATGCAGGAATGACATGAGGGAGAAAATATCAGAAAAGCCCCAAATCTGGAGAACTAAAGCTCATCACCAACCCGAGATTGACAACTTTACATGATGTAACCTATGAAATCGTAAATGGAGAAATCATAGTAACAATAAAGTAACCTATGTAACAATAAATTCGGATTCATCCTGGGAGTGGTAATGGGAGAAATCATAGTGAACAAAAGGAAACATGCATAGTTTCTTACAATCAAATAGATGAAAAAACACATACAAAAAACCTAGATAATAATCGTGAACAAGCTTAATATTGAATTATGAACTGTAAAGGAACTTACAAAATGTGACATTACGAACCTGGTCAAGCGCACAAGCAAAAATATCCCGGACATGACCCTGGTTGACAAGTTGTATTGCTCATGATGCAAGAGGATTTGTACCTGCACTGCCAAGTCAATCAAAATCCATCATTATCTATACAATAAATACAAGTAATTGATGTAGTATTTTTACTCTAAGATGCATTCTTATGATAATGTTAGAACATATGTTGAAAATGTCAAAACATACCTGAATAAGCTCCTCTTCGTTTCAAGAACAATTTATTGGAGTCGCATGAACTTGGAACAAGCCTCCCACGATCCGAAAGAGTAGCAACTAAGTCAACAGTGACTTTTTTGTTGCTACGCTGGATAGAGGGAGGTTTGCTCCAAGATTAAATCGCTCCAATAAATGATTCTCTACTAAACAGGGCCAACCACGTGAAGGTGGAAGCTCTTATGGCCCCTCCCCCCCCCCCTCACATCACTCTCAATTCCCCAATACCCAATCTATATTTCATTTTTTACTTTCATGAGCATAAAAAAATATATTCAATAACTAATAAAAAAACAATTCAACAAAAAGTACGCAAGGAAACATTGCAATTAATGCTTGACATAAAAATAGTATGATAAATGAGTTTTATATATAACGCAAAAAACGTTCCAAGTATGGTAACGTTTGTCTTATAATAATACAATATTTTACATTGTCAAATTTTCTTTTTCTTCTTCCTATTTTTAAAGCTCCTAATTACATCATCAATATCATCGCGCTCTGCTCCTGTTTCGTGCCTTTCAACCCGCACTGCTGACCTAGTTGCGTATTCACGATGTCTGGGCTCATCCAGTGACGGGGCATCGCCTACAAAAACAGGTAATATTAAATTTTAATTGTCAGTTTTTAAATATCATTGAACTAGTTCGGTAATATTAATAAAAAAAATTGCAATGAGATTATTTACCTGGTGCACCAATTGTCGCCGCTGACCTAGTTGCGTAGTCACGATGTCTGGTCTCATCCAGTGACGGGGCATCGCCTACAAAAACAGATAATATTAAATTTTAATTGTCAGTTTTTAAATATCATTGAATTAGTTCGGTAATATTAATAAAAAAAATTGCAATGAGATTATTTACCTGGTGCACCAGTTGTCGCCGCTGACCTAGTTTTGTAGTCACGATGTCTGGTCTCATCCAGTGACGGGGCATCGCCTACAAAAATAGATAATATTAAATTTTAATTGTCAGTTTTTAAATATCATTGAACTAGTTCGATAATATTAATAAAAAAAATTGCAATGAGATTATTTACCTGGTGCACCAGTTGTCGTCGTTGAGACTGTTGCCCTGTCTTCCTCTCTGGTGGTAAGATCCTCAAGGGAAACATTCTTTGTCATTTAAACAAAAAAAATTATAAGGACAACCATCAAGGTATAATTAGAAAAAATTATAAGTGGAAATTAATTACCGTCACGGCCCTCACTGATAGTAGCATTGTCGGCCTGGTCCCCACTACAATGATCAGGTTGCACGTGAGGATCATCTACATCTGGCTCTAAAACTGGGTTATTTGCCTCGCCGGTAGTGCTGCTCCCCTGATTTAAACAAAGTTGTTAGACATTAAATTTATGGACGAAAACAAAAATATTGAAAGGTTAATGTTTTACCTTATCAGGCATTCTGGATCTTGGGACCTGCCCCAAGCTTCTGCGACATTCAACTACAGCTTGATAGCCAAAACGGAAAGCAATATTTTTATCTTCCTCTATAGTTTCTGTTTTGAAGTCATCACCCTACATTACATATGATTGTGTATTTTTAATCATATCTGATAGGATTACAAAAATGTTGGAAGGCCATACAATTAATTATAAGATGTTTAGCTACTTAATTACAATTCTTGCAGCTAATTTCAAGTAGCCACCCTGGCCGAGCTTGTGATGGCCCTTTTTCTCAATTCTAGCTTTGGTTGCCTTTGAGGTGTCAGGCAACCTAGCATCAAAAGATTGAAGTCAGATATGACGTAGCACACTTTTATTTTAGACATAAAGAAAATTAAAGCTATTGAATTAAAGTTGTAATTTACCTTACGGGTCCAGTTGGCATTTTTCCTTCTTTCTTTGCCCTTTTCTCTTTTCCGTCATGGATGAGTGCTCTCCACTCACTCTCTGAAACTGCGAGAGGACACTCATATCTAGGGTTAAATTTCAATTGCGTCCTATAGGTGTCCCTGGTATATTTCAAATATTTGCCGGCTACCTGAGCCACTGCTTTTCTGTCAAATGTGCCAACCCCAAAAAGGGCTTCTAGATAATCTAGAAGTTCTTTTTTCAGGTTGGAATTATGGGAATTCCACCCTGTACGTATGGTTGGGCCAAAAATTACCAACGCATGGCTCTCCAGAATCCTGTAGAACTCATTGTTTCCTACACAGAATAAAACCAAAAGAAAAATAAGATATTATCATTAATTTAAAAATAAAAATCATGATAAATATGTTTTAGATAAAGTACATGAAATAGTTAAAATATTAAAATTTACCTAGGAGTTTTACATGCTTTATAGGGACACCTTCATCGTTCACCAACAACGTGCCATTAATGGTCCCTGTGGAGCTGACACGTGTAGCTCCAGGAAACGCAATAATGTAGTTGGCCATATCAGCCTCATCATTGCCAACACGTTCAACGGTTGGCTGGGTGTCTACTTGGGCAGGGTGTGTTTCTTGGCTAGCACCTAAAGGAGTAGAAGGTGTACGAGAGGGTTTTTGGGCAATCTCTTGCCCTTGTGTCCCACTACCACCAACACCGGGTTCAACAAATGCCAGAAAACGCTACATACAAAAGAACTTTTTGTTAGTTTAGTCAATGTAAAAATCAAAAATCAAACTATCACAATTCATCTCATGCAGAACAAAAAAAATATCCTTTCGACTTTTTATTATTACCTGATATCTTTCTAGTTGCCTCATAAGATGTTGTATCCTCTCTTCTGTTTCATGTGTTTGAGGCGCGTCTATCAAAGTATTAAATTCCGACCTTGCATCTCGTGCCTTTTTTTGCAACAAGAACACTGGAGATAGGGATGAAGAAAGCTCTTCCTCAAAGAGGGAATCATCAGGCATACCATGGCTAGGTGTCCGCATATTTGAACAAAATTAATATTATTTCAGTTATGTAAATAACTAAAATACCTGAAGGTAGAGCAATGTTGGCACTTTACATGTTCTTCCGCTGGCCTCTTTCCGCGATCATCCTGTCTCGAGGTTGTTCCTGCACTGCTCTGATCAGTCTGCCCCATTGTAATAAAATTATAAATGTAAGAACTTGAAAACAATATCTAACTTGAAAACACAAAATGAAAACTGAAATAATTTCTAATAAGACACCGGAAGACAGAGTTAGAGTTTCAAATATGCCTTGCATTGAATTCAGTCCCGGAAACATGTCATTGCACATTAAGGCACCCAAACATTCAATCCACGAATGATATATTTAAGTAGGCTTCTCCTATTCTGGGAAAACACCATACCTATAATGCATTCACTTGCATGTATAAAGGGAAAGGAAAACATGTTTTCATACAATGGTGACAAAGGCATCTTGGGGAAAGGTATCTTCACTTTTTATTTATGTTGTTCACCCACACCACTCTCGTGTTTTCACTAATCCTGTTTTGTCATTTTGGATTAAAATTAAGTTAAGGCCTTAAGTATTTTTTGACCTTTCGGTGTAGTTTTTATAAGTGGCATGTATGGATTTTCCATTAATTCTGCACTTTTTCTCTTCATGCGCATGTTTCCCTGGAAATCAAATGCATGATTTAGTCCCATACATTTAACAAGTTGTTGGATCAACTCCATAGGAAATATTATGTTTCCTATTCAATCAAAATTTATCTCAGTTAGGGTAGGTAGGAAGGTTTTCCCTTTGTATTAATAGGGCACTTCTAGCTTGCATTTTTATTATATCTTTCAAATTTAGTGTCGTTTCAATTAGGGCATGAATTTTTGCAACTTTCAAGGTGAGAATGAACAAAGATAAATTTTTGTGATGGATGACTATATATGACTCCATGGCCAGAGGAAAAGGCACTAATCTACTTCTTCAAATATCTATAGTTCTCATTCACCTCATACGGAGATGGTCCCTGATTTTGAGCCAAATGTTGCAGCAAAAAGTTCCCCCCCTCCATAATTTGATATTCAATGGAAATTTCTTAAATTGATGATGGGGCATGATTATGGAACATTTGCACATACATATGTAATGGAATTCCAAGATCATGATATATGTTTGCATATTTTTATGGCAATGTTCCACCAAGTCCCCTGGAGGTGGGAGCGAGGGGGCGAGGGAGCGCGGGAGCGGCCTATGCAAAAGCTCCCTACCAATTTTCAGGAAACGTGGGGGGACGTTGGGGTCATAAAAATTATAAAATTTAATATTTATAATGTAACTATATTTTTGCAAGGAATGTATATACAGTCATCATACACTTGCATCATCAAAGATAAATCATAAATGATAAAATTACAAATCGATGAATGATGAATCATATAATTGAAACAAATTTAAAAGTTAAAAGTTAAAACATACATCATACAATCATGCATGTAAGTTTGTAAGTTTGTAACTATATAATCATTAATGTAACGACTAACAATGTACAATGAAAATAAAGTTTAAGATATCATATGACATATTATATCAAGATTCAAAATAGAGTTTAAACTGAAGTTTACAACTCAAGTCTGAAACATAAAACTTAAACGCAAATAAGTTATGTCTCAAACATAAAACATAAAACATAACATATGAATATCAAATGATATCATCATAATGATAAATGAGCATAAATGCTCAAGTTAATGCCCCACTAGTCTCTGCATCCAACCTCTGCACGAATATATCAAGATCAACCATGTCACCATCTGAATCAGAATCACTTGGATTCTCAAATATGCTAAGTGGCACATCAACTTTTAACACAAAACCATAAACTAAAAGGGGCGGTGAGGGGACGTGAGGGGGCATGAAGGGGGGTGTGAGGGGGCATGAGGGGGCGTGAAAGGGGGTGTGCGGGGGCGTGAGGGGGCGTGAGGGAAACGTCCCCTAGAAGTCCCCAAGACCCTGGAGCACGAGGGCGTGAGGAATCTAGACGCCTAGGTGGGGGGGCAAGACCCCGTGTAACACTGGTTTATGGAGGTGGTGGAGCAAAAAAGAGCTCAAATAGAGCTGAAATTTTTCACATAAAAAGGACTGTGGGCTTGACTAATGGTTCCATTTAAAAATGATATCTAGACAGAGAATAAGTGTAGCATGCAAACATGCATTGAAAATCCATCTGAGTTTGCATTGTATTACTTATGATGGATTCAAATTTGGGTTTCAAAATGCCAGGTTATGGCATGATTTTGTCGAGAAACCTTTAGTTGGATTCTCATGTTGGTTTAATTTATATTTTAAGTTTGTTTTGCAGTCTTTGGGTGATATTAACTCATGAACTAGGTTACCAATGTGTAACAATCATATTTCAAGAATAAAGTTGTGATTTTTTTATATTATTATTATTATCTATTAGCTACGAGTATTGACACCTAATGCCTAGAATTTTGACATATTGATAGCATGGATAATTTCGAAAATGTTTCTAGTAATGTTAACATAATAACTATCATTACGTGTCTTCACTTTTGTCACCATAATAGACCTGTGATATGGACTCATCACACAACTTCATATGCTATGTCCCAACAAGTTCAAACGGGTTGAACCTACCTCATAGTGTGGTTATTAAGGACAAGTTGCTTGATATATAACTCGATAGCATAGACCACGTTGCAGTTCTAAAAAGAATCCTCAAGTGTCAAAAAACTTCACAATATGTTCTACTATAAAGCCTTTTGGGATACCTGAAATAATATATGTATCATTGATGACTTTTAAAGTATGACAAGATCCAGAGGGAAAGGAAATCAATGGAAGAGTGATCCACCAATGAGAACCTAGAATTTAGCATCAGAGGAGTTAGAGTCTAGGAAATTGAAACCCTATAATTTTAATTAGTGATGAAGGACATCACATAGGTAATTATATTTTCATGTAGAATAATCTGTTAATTCAAATTTAAACTACATAATATGAAAGGCATACCATAAATTTTTCCACGTAAGTTCAAACAACCTATAAAAAGGGAAAACCTTCTTTTTCCATGGGAAACAATTTACCTTTCCTTTTTCAAGACAATCTAAATCACAAAAAATATGAACTATACTGCACACATTCTTGGATAATGTGAAAGTGGAAAAGGAATACCCTACACAAGTGATGCACACATGTACATTTGAACACTAATAGATTTTTGTAGCTGAAATGCAATGCTTGTTTATTGAACCCCTATAATTTTAATTAGTGATGAAGGACATCACATAGGTAATTATATTTTCATGTAGAATAATCTGTTAATTCAAATTTAAACTACATAATATGAAAGGCATACCATAAATTTTTCCACGTAAGTCCAAACAACCTATAAAAAGGAAAAACCTTCTTTTTCCATGGGAAATAATTTACCTTTCCTTTTTCAAGATAATCTAAATCACAAAAAATATGAACTATACTGCACACATTCTTGGACAATGTGAAAGTGGAAAAGGAATACCCTACACAAGTGATGCACACATGTACATTTGAACACTAATAGATTTTTGTAGTTGAAATGCAATGCTTGCTTTCATTTAAATGTAGGGTTTTTAAAGCAGGGAGAAATAATGGCTGCCAAATTAATAAGCGTTTCTTTGGGAAAAATTTAAATCTTGTATTGGGTGATGAAGATAATAGAGGTATTGAATCTTGATTCTTGACATCTAGAGAGAACCCTACAGCCTAACACAATCTAATGGAATTGACCAAAAAAACCCAAATAGAGTCAACCCTACTATAGGAGGAAGGGCCTGCAGTAAGAACTTACCATTTTGCAAGAGCCGAGGGCTAACCGAGGGTGAATGCCGAGGGAAAATGTTGTTCGCAAGAGCCGAGGGCGAACGCCGAGGGTGAATGCCGAGGAAAATGCTGTTCTCGCAAGAGCCGAGGGCGAATGCAAGGCGGTAATGTTGTTCGAAAGAGCCGAGGGAAAATCCAGGGCGACACGTTCCGCAAGGAGCCCGGCGAATGTCGAGGGCGACGTCGTTCCGCAAGAGTCTGTGGCGAATGCCGTAGGGAGAATGTTGGTTTCACAAGAGCCGAGGGCGACTGCCGAGGCGAATGTTGTTTTGCGTTGTTTTAGGGGAATGCGCACGCATATCGTGACGTTATGTAGCACACATGTACATTTGAACACTAATAGATTTTGTAGTTGAAATGCAATGCTTGTTTTCATTTAAATGTAGGGTTTTTAAAGCAGGGAGAAATAATGGCTGCCAAATTAATAAGCGTTTCTTTGGGAAAAATTTAAATCTTGTATTGGGTGATGAAGATAATATAGGGTATTGAATCTTGATTCTTGACATCTAGAGATAACCCTACAGCCTAACACAATCTAATGGAATTGACCAAAAAAACCCAAATAGAGTCAACCCTACTATAGGAGGAAGGGCCTGCATTAAGAACTTACCATTTTGCAAGAGTTGAGGGCGAATGTTGTTCTGCAAGAGCTGAGGGCGAACGCTGAGGGCGAATCCTGAGGGCAAATGTTGTTCTGCAAGAGCTGAGTGTGAATGCCGAGGGCAAATGCTGTTCTGCAAGAGCTGAGGGCGAATTTTGTTCTGCAAGAGCGGAGGGCGAATGCGCGCGTCATATCAAACGTTAATGTAGCTATTGCGACGGATACGAAACAATAAAATCATTTTTATGTAGCGCGCATATAAGTTTCGAATTTTTATGTAGCGTGCATATAAGTTTCGTATTTTTATGTGGCACGCATATAAGTGTCGTTATACCGACGGCAGAAAAACCATCGCTATTGCGATGAGTACCTAAATGTCACAATGGCGACACCTAGACATTGTGTCGCACTTGCGACGATTGGAGTCGTCTCAATAGCGACGCTTTGGGCCATAGTGTCGCAATTGCGACGTCTTCCTCCAAACGTCGCAATTGTGAGACTTTTCTAAGTGTCGGTATTGTGACACTTTTCTATAAATGTCGGTATAGTGACGGTTTCGGGCAGGATGGAAAAAATTTGGGGAAATTTCCGACATTTGGTCAAAAGCGTCGGAACCAAGTGTCGGAATTTTCGCCAAATGTAGTAGTGACTCGTCACTTCCAATACACAACGTATTCTCAATATCATCGTCATAGCTCTCTATACATCTCTTTCACAACTTTCTCATGAGCTTACGAACATGTTTTATTGCACACAACCACTCTTAACGTAGCTCCTCACAACATACGCCTTTCACTACACGTAGAATCTTCTTCTTTGGCTGCTTTGATACCACTTTGATATCGATCCTCACAACATACACCTTTCACTGCATGCAGAATCTTCTTCTTTGGCTGCTTTGATACCACTTTGATGTCGAAGTCATCCAAACATGGAGAAAATATTTTCCCTTCCTTCTTGATTAACACATTATAAACACTCATATCAAATTAAATCACACAAAAATTCCCACATATTACATTCACACAAAAGTATGTACAAATTGGCCTAATTCACAATACGATATTTTCTCTGCTCTACCCACCAACCTAGTCATAGACTTACAACACATTCATACAAATAGATCTTAACCAAAATTGGTTTTTAGATCCTAAACTATCTCCTAAAATCTCTTTAGATCCTAAAAATCCTCTCAAGACCTCTATAAAAGCCATGAATTTTGTTAACAAATATATGACTCACATATATGTAGAATATATCTTCACTGATTTCTTCAACTTCTAAACAACTCTCCTCAAATATATATACATGTTGATGAGGAAATTATTTCCTCATTTCTTAACTAAATCTCTATTTATACTAGAAAAAAAATCTCTAATTCATTAATAAAACTAATTTGTACCTTTTAATTGCATTAATTTGGATAAAATTAAATTAAGGGAACCCACACCCTTTAGTAAATATGTGGGACCTCCTAGTTCTTGTTGATGTGTAGACTGCTCTTGAATTAGACTCCTAGGATAAAACATTTCATGGCTTCTTGGGCATGTGTCTTCATTTGGTTATTGTACCTACCACCTTTGCTGTCTAACATTTTTCAATTGCAGGTGCATCTACTGCAATTTCTTCTCCTTCAGGATCCCAAACTTTGTTTTTTCATTGTCCACTTGCTTCAATGTCAAGATCATCTTCAAAAATCTGTGATTTGATGTTGAACTTCCTCATTAATTTTTTCCTCTTCACCTTTCGTAGTTCTTGACATGGTGTTGTTGTCTTCAATCTTCCAGGTTTTCATACTTTATCCTGTAATGCTCCACTGACATAGTTGATTTACTCTCTTGTGGTAAACTAATTTATGTTGGTGACTTTATTCTTCATTTTAGTATGCCTACTCTTAGGAAAAATTTTCATCAGCATAGATAACTCATGAACCTCCACGTCCAACTTACTCCATTGCTAATCCATGATGTTGATATTGGTCCATTGTAGCTTTGCTTCAAAATTAAAATGAATTATGGCCTCCATTTCCATTTCATGATTCAGATTCCATTCTTCCTCTTCATTCTTTCTTTCTGCAACTATTTTGCAGTATTTTGGATTAACAAACCATTCATATAACATTCTTAATTATGCATTCAAATCTACATTGTCAAAGCTTTATTTCCTTTCTCCACGTGTTGGAATCTTCTTGTTTCTATTATGGTCCTCTTTCTTTGAATAAAATATAATTTCATTCTGAGGTTCTCTCATCAACCTCTCCAGTAATTAGATTTCCTCATCAAATCTTATTATAATTATATTTTATTGTTTCTCATCATCATCTCCTTCATCCTTCTTTTGATTTCCTTCGGAGGCCAACTTAACTTGATTCACTGCACTTACAAGTTCTTGCAATTGTTCATCCATAGTTTCATTTGTCCACTATGTATGATATTCACTATGATTTCCTTTATATTAAAACTCTATCTTTCCCTTCTTCATAAGAGAATTTGAATTATGTTCTTCTTCAATTCTTATGATATCTCTCAGTGATTGTCCATCATCTTCAATACCTAAAAAATTGAAGTCATACACAAATTATTAGTTTAAAAAATATAAGGTTCTCTAGCCTCCATTTTTGTTTTGGTCATTAGATCTTCATGCTGATATAAATATTTCAAGTCACCCAAAAGACTCTCATGAATTATTTTCATTAGCATAATCATCATCGTCACTCTCCTAGCATGTTATCATCCTTTTTCTAGTTCATAATAGTGAACTTCTTCCTCTTCATACTCGATTATTATGAGTTCCTCTTCCTTCAACGAGGCTCTCATCAGGTGTCTTATCTTTTTCTTCATATTTCTTGCAAACAACTCCTTAACAGGCCATTTAACCTACTTCTTCATTCTCCATCCCCATCTTTTTTATTTTCCACTTTCTTGAAGAAAAATCATTATTATGTTTATTTGTTCCTCTATCTCACACATTTCTCGATCAAAATCATCTTGACGCATCTTCTTCATCCTTATGCATTTTACTTTTGCATTATCCTCCATTTTGTTTTATCTTTTACTTTCACCCTTGTCATGACTATTAGTAGTAGTCCTATCCTTGCCTTTGTAAACTTTATTTTTTCACTCATGAGTTGCACCCAAGCCTGTATAATAGCAAGTTTGTTTCACCTTTCTACAAGTACCTCATCTAGATTCTCTCTTATGAAATTGGCCTTTTGATAACATTGGTTCTCTCCTCTGGAACCTCTTGAGCTTCCTCTTCTCTAGTATTCTGCACTCTACTCACTCTCTTCAAAAATTTCATCTACTCCTTTATCTGGACAACTCTACCCACATTTTCTACTATGGAGTTTTCTTAACAATTTCTACCCAACCTCACATGGAAATAGTTACAATTTCTCTCTGTTACACAATCACTATCACATTTTCCCTTTACTTGCTGCTACCTGCAATAAAAAAAATTATTAATCCAAATTAAATTTAAACTAAGAATACTATGTTACCTATCATTTCTTATCATATATTCAATTCCAAGAACTTTTAAATTTCCTTTACTTCAAACCCCTTAAAGGTTATTTCTGCTACTAGTTTTCTCAAGTTTCCTCAAAAAAATTATTAACAATTCTACCGAGCTCTGCTCCTTTTCTATCTTGGTTTGGTTTTTTGTCTTCATGAATTAACAAGTATGCATGCATAACTTCCTGTAGTTTCTCTTGCAAAAGCTAAGAACTTCCACCAAAATAAAATTCTAATTGTTGTTAATACCTCAAAATTTCAAAACTTACCTGAAAAGAAGGAAATAAATGCCATTAATCACCCAAAAAATAGTGCTTCAACCCGTTGGTTTATTTCAAATGTTTCTTCTACTACTTTAATTAACGCCATCATTACTCCATTTTTTTAGTTTCTATTATAATCCCCTTTCATTTTTGGCATTTAAAGGTTATTTAAAATCTCTGAGATTAAACAACATGTCTAATGCATCCTTTGAAAGATGATTATGGTCGTGTCAACCAAAACGAAGCCATAGTGATGCCAACTAGTCCGCCCACGCAAGTGTTCACACACAGCAATGGATCCTCCATAGAGCGCAACTCCAAAAACTTCATTCACACTGCACCTCGCATGTTTTTATGTTCTTCCATTGCTCATCTCCATGATTTCACACAACAATCCACCTGCATCTACAGAACTATAAGGGTCTTTTTTGCACTCACAATTTGGTGGATGACAGCATCCACATTTCTAATAACTTTACCCATCGCTTCTAATACACAACTCATGCTCAAACTCATCATCATGCCTCTCTACATAGGTATTTCACAACTCTCTCACAAGCTTACAAACATGTGCTCTACACACAACTTGTCTTAACCTAGCTCCTCGCAACATACACCTTTGATTGCATGAAGAATACTCTTCTTTAGCTACTCTGATACCACTTTGATTTAGACAAAATCCAAAAATGGAGAACATATTCACCATTTATTCTTGATTAACACATAGTAAACATGAATATCAAATTAAATCATGTGCACAAATCGAGAAAATGCACACATAAATTCCATTCACACCAAATTATGTATGGCACGATTCACAATATGGGATTTTCTTTGCACTGAACACCAACCTACCCATAGTCTTACAATACATTTATACAGATAGATCTAAACCAAAATTGGTTTTATATCCTAAACTATCTCCTAAAATATATTTAGATCCTAAAATCCTCCCAATATCTCTATCATATTCTTGAATCTTGCTAACAAATAAATGACTCACATATATGGAGAATATATCTTCATTATTTTCTTCAACTTCTTAACAACACTCCTTAATTATATATACATGTTGATGAGGAAATTATTTCCTCATTTATTAATGAAATATTTATTTAGAATAGAAAATCAAATCCCTATTTCATTAACAAAATTAATTCCTATATTTTAATTACATTAATTTGGATAGAATTAAATTAAGGTAACCCACTCCATTTAGTAAATATGGCAAGACCTACTAGGTCTTGTTGACATGTAGAATGCTCCTACATCAGACTCCCATGACAAAATATTTCATGGCCTCCTGGTCATGTGTTTTCTTCTGCTAATTGTACCTTCCACCTTGGTTTTATAACATTTTTCAATTCCAGGTGCATATACTGCAATTTCTTCTCCTCCTAGATCCCAAACTTTGTTTTTTTGTTGTACAATTGCTTCAATGTCATGATCATCTTTAGTGAATTGTGGTTTGATGTTGAAATTACTCATTAATTATATCCTCTTCACCTTTTGTAGTTGCTAACATGTTGTTGTTGTATTCAATCTTCTAGGTTTCCATACATTATTTTGTAATGCTCCACTTGCCCTGTTAATGTACTCCCTTGCAGTCAACTAATTTTTGTTGTTGATTATCTTTTTCATTTCAATATGGCTACTCTTGGGAAACTTATTCATCATCATACATAACTCATCAACCTCCACATCTAGCTTGTTTCTTTGTTGATCCATGTTGTTGATACTACGCCATTGTAGCTTTTCTTCAAAATTAAAAAAAAAATTATGGCCTTCATTTCCATTTCATGACTAAGTTTTCATTATTCCTCTTCATGCTTCTTGTTTGAAATATTTTGGATTGACTATACATTCCTCTAAAATTCTCAAATTTTCATTTCCAAATTTTTCATTCCTCTCTCCACATGTTGGAATCTTCTCATTTTTGTTATGATTCTCTTGCCTTGAATGAAATAAACTTTCCTTCTCAGGTTCTCCTATCAACCTCTCTAGCAATTCGGTTTCCTCATAAAAATTTATTAGCATTGTATACTAATGTTAATATTCATCATATACTTGATCCTTCCTTTGATTATTTCCATAGGCCAACTTAACTTGATTCACTACACTAGCAAGTTCTTGCAAATGTTCTTCCATGGTTTCATTTTTCCATTGTGTATGATCTTCACTCTAATTTCATTTATAAGACAACTATATTTTTCCCTTCTTCATAAGAGATTTTTGGTTATTTTCTTATTCTATTCTTGTTATAGTTCTCAATGACTATCCATCATCTTTTATACATGCAAAACCTCCTTTCATACACAGATAATTAGTTTCAAAAATGCAAGGTTCTCTAGCCTCATTCGTCATTTTTGTCATCATATCTTCAAGCTAATATGAATCTTCCAAGTCACCCAAAATATTTTCATTAAGTCTTTCATTAGCACCCTCGTCATCATTATTATCTTCAAGTAACGATCCTTGTCTGGTTCTGAATACTGAAATCCTTCCACCTTGTACTTAGTTGCTTTGATTTCCTCTTCCTTCAACCAAGCTCTCATCAGGTGTCTCATCTTTTTCTTCATATTTCTTACAAAAAACTCCTTAACAAGCCATTTAACCTTGTTCTTCATTCTCCATCCACATATTTGGTATTTTCCACTTTCCTGTAGTAGCATCATCATTATGTTGAGTTGTTCCTTATTTTCAACCATTTCTTGGTTGAATTCCTCTTGACTCATATTATTCATCCTTATGCCATTTTCTTTGGAATTCTCCTCAATTAAATTGTGGCTTTCACTTGAACACTTGTCATGACTATTATTAGTCTTCTTCCCCTTCCCTTTTCAAAATTTTTTTATTCACTCATGAGTTGCACCAAATCCTATACAATATAAATTCTATTTTACCTTGCTACAATTACCTCACCAAGCTTCCCTCTTATGAACTTGGCCTTTTGGTAACATTGGTTCTCTCCTCGGGAACCTCCTAAGCTTCCTCTACTCACTCTCTTCAATAAATTCACCTACTTCTTTCTTTAGACAATTGAATCCACATTTGCAACTGTGGAGTTGTCTCAACAATTTCTACCCAACCTCAACTAGTAATTGTTACAATTTCTCTCTATTACACAATAATTTCCACAGTTTCTCTTTACTTGATATTACATGCAATAAAAAAATTTCCTTATCCAAATTAAATTCAAAATAAGAATACCATGTTACCTATCAGATCTTATCAAATCTTCAATTCCAAAACTTCCTATGTTCCTTTACTCCAAACCCCTGCAAGATTTGTTTTGGTCTTAGTTTTCTCAAGTTACCTCAAAATTGTCATTAACAATTTTACCCAGCTCTACTCCATTTCTATCTTGGTTTTTTTTTATCTTCACAAATTAACAAGTATGCAGGCATTTCTTACTCCAGTTTCTCTTGTCAAATATGAAAATTTCCACCAAAAGAAAATTATAATTATCATTAATACCTCAAAATTTCAAAACTTACCCGAAAATAAGGAAATGAATGTCATTAATCGCACAAAAATCAGTGCTTCAACCTGTTGGTTTATGTCAAATTCTTCTACTACTACTTCCATTAATTCCATCAGTACTCTTCTTCTTCAGTTTCTACTGTAATCCCATTTAATTTTTTGTATATAGAGGTTCTTTAAAAGCTTTGAGATTAAACACCATGTCCAACACCTCCTTTGAAAGATACTTATGCTCATGTCAACCAGATCAAAGCCAAAGTGATGTTGGCTAGTTAGTCCACATAGGTGTTCACATACATCAATGTATCCTCCATAGAGTGCAACTCCAACAACTTCACACATACCACACCTTGCAAGATTTTATGTTCTTCCACTACTAAGCTCCACGTTTTCATGCAACAGTCCACCTACATATACAGAACTATAAGGGACTATGTTGCACTCAAAATTTGGTCGATGATAGCACCCACATTTCTTGTCACTTTACCCATTTCTTCCAATACACAGCTCATGCTTGAGCTCACTGTCACGGCTCTCTATATAGGTCTTTCGCAACTCTCTAACAAGCTTACAAACATGTTCTATCCATAAAGTTTCTCTTAACCTAACTTATCACAACATACTCCTTTCACTACATTGTTAAAATATTCTTCTTCGACTTCTTTGATACCACTTTGATGTTGATGGAATCCAAACATGGAAACGTTATTTTCCCTTCCTTGTTTATTAATACACAATACACACACATTTAAAATTAACTCGCATGCACAAATTGAGAAATTTCACACACAAATTCCCACAAATTCCATTCACACAAAATTATGTACAAATTGGCTTAATTCACAATATGGTATTTTCTCTTCCCATTCTAGCAACCTTCCCATAGGCTTAAAATACATTTATACAAATAGTTATGAACCAAAATTTGTTTCAGGTCCTAAACTATCTCCTAAAACCTATTTAGATCATAAAATCCTCCCAATATCTCTATCAAATCCTTGAATATTATTGTCAGGTGTGTCCAATTATCTACCACCTCTAACTGTGTCCCCTCTATCCATCATGTATCTGCACCTAGATCTACTACCATAGGCTCCATTATTTTTCTATTACTTATCTTGACTGATCCTAAATTTTCCTTGTTTCTGCAACTCTGACAAGCTCTGAAGGATTGCTGCATTAACCTCTGCATGCTTCTCTTGAACCGTTGAAGCCTTTCCTAGGCCTCAACCAACCTATCATTATTTGCTTTGTAACTTCTGATCTCTACCCTCAAAATCCTAAATGTATCTGCTATACCAGGAGAATACTCTTCTCCTTCTTGCCCAACTTATCTATAGGAAGAGTTGCGAGAACTTTAGTCTACCATTTTTCGTGTCATCTTTGATTCTCTTCTTCCTGCAATTATACCATGTCAGATAAACCAAATAGTTACCAAAATCAAATCCATACCTCGGTGATGTTTAGGGGAGGCTTATCTCATCTACAAGATCAGTCCACATTAGCATGTACATGTATAGTCATAAACATATCCATGTAATAACATAACAACATAACAATATACACCATCATGCATGACCATACCAACTATATACCATGACTCCATGCATGACAACCATAACCTTGACAACATCATACTTTACTCAAAGAGAGATAAAGTTACCCTAATACCACTCTGTGATATCATTTATTACCCAAAGAGAGAGAAACCACGCTTTGATACCACCTTGTAACGCCCCCTCCCACATTTACCCACTTTCACCGGCTTTCCCGGGGTAAACATGAGTTGAGGGTCACTATGATAAGACTCAACCTCCTATGTGAAATTAAGGAAATGGAGTCGAAAACTTAAGACCTTACTGACTTCCCTCAGGTGCCATAGGACCTCTAGGAGTAACCCAACCCCTCTAGGTGTCCAACCCCTGAGAAAACTCACTCTTTCCCTGACTTAGAGCCCCAGTCGCCCCCTTTCCAAGGCCTCCATGTGACTCTGGGTTTCTAATCACACCCATAAGCCTATCTCCATGTGATTATGGACTTTTCTGCTAAGTTCTATGCTAGTGACTGAATTTTGTGTCACTTTTTTAGGGTCGAGACTCAGGTCTCTGCCCAAAACTTAGTGAAACTTCTAGAGTTGATAAATTAAATAGAAACAATGCTTGTAAACTAGAAACTAAAACCAAGGCTTGACCTAGCCATCCCCAACAAGGACTGACATTTTTTCAAACACTTGGTAGATATGAAACCTACAGGTCATGAATGCAAGTCAAATCATAAGGGACTGGAAACTTAACTGAGGCATAACAAGAAGGGTCACTGCCTTCTCACATTACTTTTCATAACACCAATTAGGTCTTGCATTCATTATTCATTTAGTTACAAGTAAAAACATGAAAAGGGCCATGACTAAGATCTGTCATAAAACCACGCTTATAACCATCATATAACCAGATAAATATCAATAATAGAACAATAAGTAAAGCCACATAATAACCAATACATTTCCTCATCAAATAAAATGAAACTTATCTCTTATTAAACATAGTAAAAATCCAACCGGGTTCAGGATATCCATGTTCCACCTCACCATATATTGGTTGAACCAAATATTTCTTTCATCCAATCACCCCCATGCCATATTCCAAGCATGAATGTGGGATCTCATGGGATAAACCAATCCAAACACAACCAATGGAATCTATAGGTTAAACCACCTCCACCCTCACCATATCGTGATCTCACCTAAATTGGTGTTAATACCAAAAAACCAAACAAAGCTTGGATGCCTCATAATTTCTTCACCAATACCTTGAGAAATTATCCCGTCTCCAACCTCAGGCTTTACCGTGTATCCCAACATTACCGGTCAAGGGATTCTCAGGCATTTGGGAATTTTCCTGAGACTACCTCACCGAGATTCAAAATATTTTGACATTCCAAAGCTCAAAACTGAGAACAATCCCATCACACCATGGCTATCCAAAAATGGCAAGGCTAGGCCAAAATCGATTCTCCCACTCAGCAAAACCCATGCTAATGAAAGGAAAAGAACTAAATACCAACATGCACATACCATGCATGTCAAGACGAGCTAGGAAATCATACATGCAACCTGTTACCTACAAGTATTCCCGCTGAAGTTGCTTGATCCTTGCCTTCCTTTTCTTTCCTTGTCCTTCCTTTACTTTTCCTTTCCCTTCCTTGTCCTTCCTTTCCTTTCTTTCTTTCTTTCTTCTCTTGGTGCTCTTCTCCTCTTTGAGACTAAGTCTAAAAATGAATTTAAAAAATCCTATCAAATGATGCTTTTAGGTATTTTTATTGATGAGGCCTCTAGTTTCTTCAATTTTCCATTATTTTCCTTCATTTTTCTCCTCACATGCAACCTGTGACCTTTCACCTTCCTTTTCTCCTAATTTCCATCATTTTCATAAATAATATGCCAAAATTACCTTTTTTCCTTTCCAAATCCTTAGCCATTACCTTTTCCAAATTCCCTTAGCCATAAACACAACAAGTGATGCCCATTAGGATATTTTTCCCAACATTTAGCTTGGAATAAGTGTCCCTTGCCCATGGTCTTATTTTACCTTTATTAACTTTTATTACATGAACTTTTAACTTGGGGTTGTTACAAATATCCATGACAATTTACAAATCAAATATTTTAATCCATATTTTTAGTTTTGTAACGATACAATCCACCCTTGGATGCCCTACATTATGACAAAAAAGGCATTGGAAGAGAATTTTCCAATAGTCAAGATTTTGATAATATTTCTAGGACCATCCAAGTCAATTTGTTACTATATAAATTGTATGTAATGTTGAAATCCCTAATCTACAAGGTACTTTCAAGGTACAACCTCTAATAAGGTCAAGTTGAATCAAATGGAAATGAGACCAAGAAGAAATCGTCCAAGGAGTTGGCTTATTTTTTTTCAAGAATTAGGATCTGAAACTAGCACCAAAAGGCTAAATCATTTCTCACTAAATTAAGATCAGAAATGAATTCAAGATCACAAGGAGGGTCTTAAATGGAATATAACCTTTTGTAAGAATTTACAGGGTAATTCTTGAATCCATTTCCTACAAAGTTCACTTCTCTGCAGGCTGTCATGATCGGTACAGTGTGACCAAATTAACAAGCCTACGAAAGAAGAGAGTGAGAGTCCATGGCATTGACCCTTTTAGCAATTATTATCAACAATAAAAAAGATTTATAGATTCCCCTCATAAATGGTGTTGAGATAATGACCTCATGCCTTCCAATAGAGATCATGTGCCAAATAAAGTGTGCTTCTCATGGATCCAGTGAGAGTATCTAAGGAAAATGAGCAGTGGATCATTGAATCATGTGATGATTGGATTCCTAAATTCCCTAAAAAGTGTGCCAAAGGCACACTTTACTATCTACTGAACAATTTATATAACTCTTTCTCTTAATGTGAACATCTTCTAACATCCCCATAGAATGTTAGGTCCCTATATTCTAGTATAGTCCCTTATTTTTGTTAGTGTAACCCCCTTATTGTTATTATTGTACCCTTGTAACCCCCATTTTGTTATTATTGTGCCCTTAAATTATTATTGTTAGGTCGGCTAGGATTACATTGTGGCCCACTAGGATTACATTATGGCCCCATGGACTCCTATATATAGAAAAGGAGGTTTTGTAATTCATGTCATCAGATTTTTCATTTGTAATGTATTGGGGGGTTTCCCCCATCCAGTAGCTTATTTCTAGGCGTTGATATCTCTTTTCTCTTTTTGGAGTTGGTTACCTGTGTTGGTATCATAGCTTTGGTTCTGGGTTTATTTATTCAGCCAAGGTCATGATGGAATTTAACTATAACTTTATCTGAAATTTGATAAATTTTGGGTCTTGAAGCTGAAATCTGAGAAGATTTTCTAAACATTTCGAGCTTGGTTGTAATATTTAAGAATATCATACGCCAAATTGAGTCTTTCTATTCTATGTGGTCTGTGTGCTTTGTTATTTTATAATTTTTTTTATACGAAGGTTCAGAATCTGAAATTCATATGGTGCGAAGCTGAAATATGGAGGAAATGTATCAAACAATTTCAGATCTTGGTTCGCAATATTTTTGGAGATATGATCTGTGGAAGGTAGTGCTTTATTTCATCTCAAAGAGGTGATCGTGGGAAAATTTCAATAAATCTCTCTCTAGGTAGTGGATTTGAGTGCCGTACAAAGTGGTCACAAGTACACGGAATTTAGTTTCTTGGCTATCAATTTCAAAGACAAAGGACGAAACAGTCACACGTGGCAAGTCCTACAAGTTTGCTCTACTGAACCAGTCCAAAATTAGGTCATTGTGGGATATTGGACACAATTTTGTCTTTGGGAATCCAAATTAGATCAGACCAGTGGCATTTGAAAGAAGCTTCAGAGGGCTACTACAGGGCGGAATTTCATATATTTAAGATTTTCAATTACAGAGATAATTCAATTTCAATGTCGAGCTCCTCAAAGCAAGTAAAAGGTATCAATATTGGATTCTAAAATGGCGCCTAAAAAGAATTCAACACCCATTAAGCCTTCAGAAGGCTCTACCATGACTCATGAAGATGAAGAATTGCAGCATGATCTATCAAAATTACAAGAGCAAGTGCAACAAATTTCACTCTCGCAAAGAGCAACAAAAAATGAAATGGAAGTTTTGAAGAAAGGCGTGGAAGTGAAGATGGACGGTTTGAAGAAAGGCATGGAAGCTAAGATGGATGGTGTGGAAGTGAAGATGGACGGTTTGAAGAAAGGCATGGAAGCTAATATGGATGGCATGGAGGCTGGCATGGAATCTAAGATGGATGACATGGAAGCTAAGATCAATGAGAAAATGGAAAACATGAAGAATTTTCTAAAAGCAGACATGGAAGGTTTGACAAATTTGATACAAGAAAGGTTTCCTAATGGTGAAAAGATAGTAGAAGAACCTCATGATGAGAACAAAATAAATGTTAATTGTGATTTCATAAACTCTAATGTTAGCGGGAAGAACCACCATATTCCAAAGATGGATATGAGGAAGTTTGATGGAAAGGATCCTGTAACATGGATACTACAGATGGAGCAATATTTTGATCTCCATAATGTGCAAAACACACAAAAGGTACGCATTGCAACTTTACATTTAGAACAAAATACATTTGTATGGTATCGATGGCTTTGCTCCCGTAAAAAATTGTCACTTGGTCAATTTTTACGAAGGAAATGATAACACATTATGAGGATACAAAGAGCAACACCTTCTTTAGCCAATTGATAAATCTCAAACAAAAGGGTTTAGTGGGGCAGCACATTGAGGACTTCCAAAAATTGAATATAAGGGTAACTGATATTCCATAGGAACACATGATTGATCTCTTCATAGGCACTCTAAAGGATAACATCCAACATGAAGTTCGTGTTTTGGAACCTGATTCATTGGAGAAGGCATTCGGGTTGGCAAGAAAAGTTGAATGTAAAATTATGGCGACAAGGAAGCCTACCACTCAATTCTATAAAGAAGGAAGTGTTTCTACGCCTAGATTTCCACAACCTACAAGGTTGACACCACAACAATTGGAAGAAAAAGAGCAAAAGGGCTTTGCTACAGTTGTGATAGCAAATACACTAAAGGTCATAAGTGTGCTGAAAAGAAATTATTTTACATAGATTGTGAAGAAGAAGAAGAAAATGAAAAAGAAGAGGATATACACCAGGAACCGGCCATAGAAGAGGAAGAAATGAATCCGACCATTATCATGTAATGCACTGGCCGGAATTACCACTCCTCAAACTCTCAAGATAGTAGGACAGATCAAGAAGAAAAGGGTAATAGTGTTGATTGATTCAGGTAGCACCCATAATTTTATTCATTGTAAGGTAGCCAAGAAATTAAATTGTTTCCTATACCCAGCACCAGAATGTCAAGTGATGGTTGCAAATAGAGGAACTATAAATTGCTCTGGAAAATGCCATAATATCAAGCTAACCATGGGGAATATGTATTGACTAGTCCAATGCTTTCGATTCCTATGGGAGGTGCTGATGTTGTACTAGGAGTACAATGGTTACAATCTTTGGGGACGGTAGCTTTTAATTTTCAAGAACTTTTCTTGAATTTTTTTTCAGAAGGAAAGGAAGTCGAATTACGGGGTATTGAAGGGAAGCCGAGAAGGATAATAAGCTCTAATGTCATGACAAAGCTTCTAAAGAAAGAACAACGAGGCGTAATTGCACAATTATGCTCACTAGACGTTCCGACATCAAAATCATCCATTTCGGCAGATCTCCAACAAGTCTTGGACAATCATTCCAAGGTGTTTGAAACTCCCAAAGGACTCCCACCTATTTGTGATCATGATCATGCTATTCATTTGATTCAGGAAGTGTTCCTCCAAACATCAGGCCTTATAGATATCCTTACTTCCAAAAGAGCGAAATTGAACGTATGATTGCAGAAATGTTAGAGGCGGGTATAATTCAACCTAGTCAAAGTTCTTTCTCTGCTTCTGTAGTATTGGTACACAAGAAGGATGGATCATGGCGAATGTGTCCAGATTATAGGGAGCTCAATAAGCTCACCATTAAAGACAAATTTCCCATTTCTGTGATTGATGAATTATTGGATGAATTACATGGAGCAATTTATTTTACCAAGTTGGATCTTTGTTCAGGATATCATCAAATTAGAATGAAGACTAAAGATATTCTGAAAACAACATTTCAAACTCATGAGGGTCATTATGAATTTTGGTCATGCCTTTTGGCCTTACCAATGCACCTTCTACATTTCAAGGGTTGATGAATTCCATTTTCAAACCCTTCCTTAGAAAATTTGTGCTAGTATTTTTTGATGATATACTAATCTACAGCAGGTCTTGGAAGGCTCATGTTGAACATGTTGACAGGGTGCTCAAACTATTGCAGGAGAAACAATTATATGCAAAAACATCCAAATGTTTCTTTGGAGTACAAGAGGTGGAATATCTGGGTCATATTGTATCTCACGAGGGTGTTAAATTAGACCCTAACAAAATTAAAGCCATTAAGGAATGGAAAGTCCCCACAACCATAAAGAAGTTGCGAGGATTTCTCGGGTTAACAGGGTATTATCGCAAGTTTGTTAAGAATTGTGGGAGAATAGCAGCACCTCTAACAACATTATTGAAGAAAGATGCATTTTCATGGACTCCTGAAGCAACTAAGGCCTTTGAACATCTTAAAGAGGCAATGTGCCTAGCACCGGTCTTAGCTACGCCAGACTTCACAATAACCTTTATTGTGGAATGTGATGCCTCAGGAAATGGAATTGGTGCAGTTTTAATGCAGGAAGGAAGACCCATTGCTTTTGAAAGTCGTCCAATCAAAGGAAAGTATTTACAAAAGCCTATTTATGAGAAGGAAATGTTAGCAATACTGCATGCACTAAAGAAATGGCGAACTTACCTAATGGGAAGACACTTCAAGGTAAAAACTGATCATGATAGTCTTAAACACTTTTTGGAACAAAGACTATCTTCAGAAGAGCGACAAAAATGGGTCACAAAGATGTTGGGTTATGACTTTGAAATAATCTACAAAAAAGGAAAGCTTAATGTTGTTGCAGATGCACTCTCAAGAAAGAATGAAGAGGTGGAAGCATTGCTTTGTGCCATTTCTATTATCCAACCAGATTGGATAACTGAAGCAACAGATGAATGGAAGAAGGACAAAGATGTATGGACACTCATTCAAAAGTTGCAGCAAGATCCTAGTACATCTGATACATTTAGTTGGAAAAATGATTCCTTATGGTACAAAGATCGCTTATATCTTTGTAAAAATTCCCAACTAAAACAAAATATTCTTCTGGAATTGCACACTTCTCCTTTAGGAGGACACTCAGGATTTTTAAAAACTTACCACGGGGTGAAGAAAGATTTTTTTTGGGATGGCCTTAAATCTGATATTCAAAAGTTTGTGGCAGAATGTTTGGTTTGCCAGCAGAATAAAGTTGAGACAATTAAGACCCTGGGACTTCTACAACCTTTATCCATTCCAAGTCAACGTTGGGAGGAGATTTCAATGGATTTTATCACGGGTTTACCTAAGTCCGAAGGAAAGAGTGTCATCATGGTGGTAGTTGATAGACTTACCAAGTATGCACACTTTTGTGCATTATCTCATCCATTTAAAGCAAGTACAGTTGCTACTACATTTGTGGACAGAATACAAAAGCTACATGGAAGCCCAAGGGTTATTGTGAGCGACAGAGATCCCATTTTTACGGGCAATTTTTGGACGGAGTTATTTTCTTGTTTGGGGTACTCAATTAGCTCATAACTCATCTTATCATCCTCAATTTGATGGTCAAACAAAGATAGTAAATAAATGTTTGGAAGGATATCTTCGTTGTTTTGTATCTGATAAACAAACACAATGGGTCAAGTGGTTACCTCTCGCTGAATGGTGGTATAACACTTCCTTCCATACTGCAGAAAAAATGACCCCATTTATGGCACTTTATGGATATCATCCACCATCCATCACATCATCTTTAAGGGGAAATTCGAAGGTTCAAGCAGTGGAAGATCACATCGAGCATCAACAAGAAGTTCTCCAACTCTTAAAGGATAACCTGAATTTGGCACAAAATCGAATGAAGCAATAGGCAGATCAACATCGCAGCGAGAGAAGTTTTGATGTAGGAGACTGGGTATTTTTACGGCTACAACCATACAAAAAAATGTCCCTCAAGCAAGCTAAGAAGGATAATAAATTATCGCCAAAGTACTATGGTCCTTACAAGGTGTTGCAAAAGATTGGTACTATAGCATACAAATTGGAGCTTCCTGCTTCTTCGCGAGTACATCCAGTTTTCCATGTTTCATGCTTAAAGAAGGTTATAGGTGAAAATCTTCCGGTTCAAACAATATTGCCAGAACTTGATGAGGAAGGAAAAATCATATTGGAACTTGAAGCAGTCATGGAAACAAGAACTCGACAGTTACAGAATCGATCAATTTCAGAGTATCTCATCAAGTGGAAGAACTTACCCACTGAAGATTCTACATGGGAGGATGAGAATTTTATACAGAAGCACCCA
Source organism: Pinus albicaulis (assembly GCA_034641835.2). Taxonomy (NCBI): domain Eukaryota; kingdom Viridiplantae; phylum Streptophyta; class Pinopsida; order Pinales; family Pinaceae; genus Pinus; species Pinus albicaulis. The sequence continues at coordinate 1,177,254,566 of CM076584.1, read as the reverse complement.
GAGCTACTCAAGCGTTGAGGACAACACTTTTTTGAAGGAGAGGGCATGTTAGGTCCCTATATTACTAGTATAGTCCCTTATTGTTGTTAGTGTAACCCCCTTATTGTTATTATTGTACCCTTGTAACCCCCATTTTGTTATTATTGTGCCCTTAAATTATTATTTTTAGGTCGGATAGGATTACATTGTGGCCCACTAGGATTACATTATGGCCCCATGGACTCCTATATATAGAAAGGAGGTTTTGTAAATTGTATCATCCAAGATTTTTTCATTTATGTAATGTATTGGAGGTTGCCCCCTCTAAGTGGCTTATTTCTAAGGCGTTGATATCTCTTTTCTTCTCTTTTTGGAGCTAGTTACACAACAAAGAACAACTTGGGATAATATTGAAGGAGTTACAAAAGTGACACAATAGGATAAGGAAGGAGGCATTAGAGCCTATCCCCCCTTAATGATAAATTTCCTTAACTCCAAGTATATATCAAATTTTGGTAAACATCGCTTCTGTGAGAGCCTTTGTAAAGGTATCAGAAATTTGATCATTGGTTAAACAACACTGCACTTTAAGAACACGATCATGAATGAGCTTTCTGATGAAGTGTATGTGTAGCTCAATGTGTTTCATGCACTAATGTTGAACTGGATATTTGCATAGTTGAATGGCACTTTGATTATCACACCAAAGTGTAGTTGAATGTTTTTTATGAAGACCAAATTAAGATAGAATCTGACGAAGCCACAGGGCTTCCTTGCTGGCTTCAACAGCACCACGATACTTTGCTTCCATTGAAGAAAGAGAGATGGAACTTTGTTTCTTAAAATACCATGTAATGGGTCCTGAACCAAGAGTGAATACATAACCTGCAGTGGAATTTCGATCATCAGGGTCACCAACCCAATCAGAATCAATGAAACCAAAACAATGGAGATGTTCTTGCACTGTAATGAATCTCGAACTGAACTGTACCTCAAATATATCGAATTATTCTTTTCGCTGCTTTCCATTGACTTTCATGAGGTTTTTGCATAAACCGAGCAACAATACCAATGGCAAATGAAAGGTCAGGATGGGTATGGGTTAGATACGTAAGTTTACCAACAAGTTGATGGTCTACGGTAGCATCAAATTCATGGGAAGTACAAGTGACTGAAAGCTTGACTCTAGACTAAAAGGGAGAAGGGGTTGGCTTACAGTCTTCCATGTGAAAGTAGCATAGAAGATCACAGGCATACTTGCACTAAGAAAGGGTAATACATTCTTTGGATTGCAAGACTTGAAGACCAAGGAAATAATTCAAGTGTCCCAAGTTTGTCATTTCAAACTTATTTTTGAGGCTATAATTTACATGGTTTATATGGTTGCGATCATTACAAGTAAGGATAAGATCATCAACATAAATAACAAATATGATTAAGGACTTACCCACTCTCTTGGTGTATATAGTGTTGTCGGAATAACATCTAGAAAATCCATTATCTAAGAGAAAGCTATCCATTTTGGCATACCAAGCTCGAGGGGCTTGTTTGAGACCATATAGAGACTTCCGAAGGTGACAAACAAGGCTAGAGTCATTTTGGATAAAGCAAGGGGTTGTTCCATGTATATTCCTTCATGCAAGTCCCCATGTAGGAAGGTGGATTTAACATCCATATGATGGACTTCCCATTTAAAGGAGGCAACAAGGGAAAGAAAAAGGTAGATAGAATTCATTTTGGCAACAGGGGAGAAGGTTTCATTATAGTCAATGCCTTCAACTTGTGAAAATACTATAGCAACAAGACAAGCTTTATGTTTATCCACTTTTCCATCTGGTCCAAAATTTGTTCTGTAAACCCATTTGAATCTGATGATTTTTCTTCCATTTTGAAGAGGAACAAGATCCCAAGTATCATTTTCCAATAAGGAACGATATTCTTCATTCATAGTTGCATCCCAATCTGGATGACCTGAATCTTCTTCAAAGGTATTTGGATCATGATTTCTGGAACTTGAGCCAATAAGGAAGAGGCTTTGTCGAACTAAGAACATGTACGAAGTTGAGCTACAGGATCACCTGCAAGAGAACCTATTGCATCCTAAGTAGAGCGGACCCATTTTGGAGGTTGTGGAGTTGAAGAAAGATCCTGAGGAGGTGGAGGAGGATTGTCATCCTCGTTGTCATACTCCAAAGTAGAAGGAATGTTGTTAGAAGTAGAAGAGATAGAGAGAGGTGGCACATATGCCGAATCAGGCTTGCAGGCCAAAGCATGGAAAATTTTATGGGCTAATATTTGCAGGTGGGCTAATTTTTTATGCTTTTTCCAAAAAAAAAGATTTTCTAATTTCGATTTTTTCCTAAAAATTATTCGCCAAAATTTTACAATTCAAAATTATTTTACCTTAACGATTGCCAAAATTTTATATACACTAATATAAAATCATTGGAAATATAAATATTTCTACATAAATAGCACCAAAAATTTTATAGTTTGCATATTAGGGACTAGTAATATTCGCTAAGGTTTCTAAACTTTAATATAAACCTCCATCCTTAAAAATTTCCCTGGGCCAAAGTTGTCACACCCACCGAACTAGGCTCGTAGGCCGATATATTTTCATCAAATTTTACATCTCTTATAATGATTACATTTTCAGATTTGAGTTGAAGAAGTCTATATCCTTTGACATATTCAGAATATCCAACAAAAATGCATTTTTCACTCTTAGGTTCTAATTCTTTATCTTTCTCATCGGGAATATGGGCCCAAGCTTCACTTCCAAAAACATGAAAGTGACTTACATCTAGTTTGATTGAGCTCCAAACTTCTTCTAGAGTGATATTCCTTAAAACCTTAGTAGGAGTGTGATTTACTATGTAATTTGCACAGTTAATTGCTTATGCCCAAAAAATAAGACTAAGTCCTTTAGATTGAAGCGTACAATTAGCCTTTTATTTTAGAGTGCGATTCTTCCTTTGAGCTACACCATTTTTTTGTGGAGTATACGGAACAGTATGTTGCAATTGAATGCCATGCTCAGTGCAAAAGTTGATAAATTTTTTGTTAACATATTCTCCTCCATTTTCAAATCTTAACTTAAGAATGTAATGTCTAGATTTTTTCTCAACAAAGGTCTTAAAGGCCAAGAACATGTTAAAAAAATCACTCTTGAGTTTTAAAAAGTATACCCAAGTGTGTCTGGAAAAATCGTCAAGGAAAGTTAAGAAGTACTTGTAGCCAGAGAAAGAAACAACTGGAAGTGGACCACATAAATCACTTTGCACAAGTTGCAAAGGGTTTGAATCGTGCCAAAAGGCACGTTTGTCAAAACTATCCCGATGATGTTTTCCGAGTAAAAAACTAGAACAAACACCATCTCGGCAAGATACCATAGGAATACCTGTCACAATATTTTCTTTACATAGAGTTTGAAGAGAGCGATATTTTAAGTGACCAAATCACTTAATGCAATTTTTTCTCACTTCATCATTCTGAGCAACAAAAATAGAGGGAAGACATGATGACCCAGAGTTGTCAAACTTATACAACCTTCTGGAATAATCAACAATGCAAGTAGCTAAAATATGTCTATGGTCTCTTAGGTCCTTAATTACAACATCATGAGGTGATAATTATATTATTTTACCTTCACCTGATTGATTTATCTAATAAACAAATAAAAGGCTGCGGAATAAGGTAGGAACACATAATTCATCATTAAAATTACCATTATCTAGATGAATGGTTCCAGACCCTACAACACTAAGATATCTATCATCACCAACATAATTTTTTTTGGTGTTACAATCATTTAAAGAAGAAAACATGGCTTTAATTTTGGCCATGTGGTAAGACACTCCAGAATAAATGAGCCACACATGAGAATGAGAAGAAGAAGATACATTCAATGCATAACCAGATCTTGATGCTTGACAACCACAAGCAGAAAGTGCCATTCCCGAAGACGAATTTTAAGAGTTCTCCAAATGGATGTTGTGCTTCTTCATTTCTGCTTTCGAGGCTTCCATCTTCTTAAAACATTTTGACTCTATGTGGCCATCATGATTACAAATGTTGCAATGTGTATCTGTATTCTTCCCTTTGTTTCTATTTTCCTTATTGGTTTGTTGAGTTTCTTTTTCAATTTGTGGTTTAAATTGCTTAAGACTCTCGTTTGGTTTAGGACCATTCTTTTTAGGATGTTGCTTCTTAGGATTCTTTGGATGTGGTTGTTGTTGGGCTACTAAGGCTTTCTTAGAAGATTTTCTGGTATCAATAACACCAAGGTGAAATATTTGTTCTTGTTCTCTTATCAAAGAATCGTAAAAGACATCAAAAGAGGGGGAATTATAGGTTGTTCCTTGAGAAATGAGAGCTTCTTTAGTGGAATGGAAGGTGGAAACAAATATAGAGTATGTAGGGCCTAACTTAGCAAGAATGGAATAGATAAGACTACCATCTTCCTTTTTGACATTACAACCTTCTAAAAGAAGTATAAGGTTCTTGAATTTGCACAAAAAATCTTCAATAGAGGAGAAATTTTTGGGGTCCAAAGTAAGCAACTCATTTTCAAGTTGGTGGGCTCTAATTTCATTTTGAATGCCAAAAACAGTATTTATATTTTTCATAGCTTCAGCAGCGGAGTCAATTTCTTGGATATGAAATCTAAGATCTTGAGCAATGGACATTCCTATCAACCCTCATGCTTGATCTTGTTTATTTTCCCATTTAGTCTTTTTATCTGCATCGGTAGGTTTAGATTCTTGTCCTAGGGCTTTTCTATAAATCCCCTTACTTCTAAGTAAGTCTACCATGTAGGATAGCCATTGGAAATAATTGGTGTTGTTAAGAATAACCAGGCATGCACTTTCCATTTTTAAAAACTGAAGCTGAAAAGGTTGAAACTAACTACTCAAATGGAAATATCTCGAAAAATTAGGCCAGTTAAAAAAACGACTCTAAAAAAGACTTCCACATGAAGAGTTATGTATTTTTGAAGAAAAGTTGTAGTAGATGATGAGTAGTCATGTGATAGGTTGAAAGTTGATGATGAAGTTGTACTTTTTTTAAAAATTCCCCCCATTTTCCAAACTTAATAATAAGCTCACTTTTGTAAAAAATACTACTTCATGTGACCCACTTTTATAAATAAGTGAGAGTCACTTTTACAATGTTACTTTTACATGTGCTTTTTAAATAAAACCTCTTTTTTTTAAGTGCAACTTGCCGAAAAGTTTTTTATAAAAATAAGCTTGACAAAGAGGAGGAAGGGGGTTTCTTTTTCTTTTTCTATTTTTTTTGCTCTTCAGTTTCAGTGCATTTTTCTGCAAAAAAACAATCGTGCAAACAAAAAAGCAAAAGAATATATATAAGCCTTATGACAGAACATTATATTTCTAGTTACACCTTCCGACAACTATATATTTTTCTCGCTATTTATGATTTCCCGAGATCGCACAAAGTTGTGGGGAAAGAGCATATGTAGAAGAAAAATCTCGTCTTCCTATTTCTAATTTTCCAGATCGCACACAGCGTAGAGCAAAGAGCATATGCATAGAATAGGGTATAGATCTGGTAATAAAAACGAAAAAACTATAAACCGAAATAAACAAAGGGATTAATAAATATAACTACAAAAAAAATAATTTATACCTCCAGATCTAAAACTACATAATTTGGCCAACCAGAAACCTTTTCGCGTGAAACAAAAGGGGTTCCTCGCTGGAAAAGAGGCTTTGGACGGAACATAGCGGTTCTCCCAACATGAAAGTGGTCAGAAATAGTATATCTGGAAAACGACAGTTGCATGCAATCAAACCGGATTCATATTTGGATCAAAAATGGATGTGACCCTCAAAACAACTCTGATACCATGTATGAATTTATAGGGTAAGTTCCTTAGATAAAACACGAAAGGTCACCACTCACAAATAGAGCATAGATCAATACACCAGTATTTAACATGGTTAAAACTGTCGAAGAGGGAAACAGTCCACCACCTAAGCCAACGCGGCCACTTCAGGAAATTTATTAATATAAAGAAAGAAAAATTACATAATCTTCTCTCATAAAATGATCATCGGACAAATGACCCTCCACGCTCTTTAAATAGAGATCATGGACCAATCGGGTGTTAAGCCACAGATCAAGTGTCGGTAATACTGAGGAGAGAATGAACCGTCGGATCGCTACATATCGTGACCGTCAGATTATAAGTTACAAAAGTACATAGTAAATAAACACATTTTACCTAACTCTACGCTAGACCAAGTTATACTTAACTATTTCCTATGTGTCAGAATATCCTAACACCTTCACTATCCAAAATCAATTATGACTTGATGAAATCACTTAATACTTCAACCAAGGAACCAAAAGGAAGAAGAAATCATAGTATCAAATAGTCACACAACCAACAAAGGAAAAATGAGGACAAACCCTAAACTTCTTTCTTCTAAGTGATAAATTTATCCTTCAATGGATCAATCTTGAATGGTTTGTAGAAGACTTGAAAATTCCACCACTAATACTCTTGTACCAAAATAAAAACCAAGTAGGAAAAGATTCAAGAATTAACAACAGTCAACCACACAGAAAGAACCTTTTACACCATCAGTGCTCCAAGAAAGATATGCCATTTAAGCTCTAATGAAGGAAAGAGAGATCTCAAGTATCGAACCATGAGTAAAAATGTGAAATGGTTCCTATATTTATAGAGTGAAAAATCATTTTACAATAAAATAATAATATCTCACATGATTCCTTTCTAGCCTAAGAAAAACAAAATTATAACTAATTAATCTAACACAACAATAAAATAAAAGTGGTTAAGCAACATATACAATAAACAAGGTGAGTAATCCCATGAGGGGAGGTCATATCCTCCAAGTAAAGGTGAATGAGGGCCCAATATGTCATGTGTAGCCTCCAAAGGCTCCAAGAAACATGTGTATACTCAACCTCCTCTTCAAAAGTTGTAAGTCAATCCCATAAATACTTCTCCAAAGTGGACACACGGATTTTCAAGGTGGAAACATCCTCCAAGTTATGCATAATACCTTCCAAAGGGGGGAAACTTAGTGTATAAGTCAAAATTCCCTTGAAGAAGTGTGATCCAAACCTCAAAATATGTTTAAGTGGAATCCCATGCAAGCAAAATGCTAATATGCAACCTCATAGTGTGGAATTACATCATAGAATAAGTGGATAATATCCCAAGATGTAAAAAACTCATCAAATAATGCTCATTGACCATCAAAATTTTCAACCAAAGCATGACCAAGCACTTGCATCAAGAAAATAACCTCTACAAGGAAAGGAAACCCCCCTTCACATCAAATCATGTCACAAAACACCCCACAATTGTAATGATGTCCACACATTTGGGTCAAACCTAAACAAGTGAAAATAAGCTTCAAATGTGATGAAAATAGAAAATTCTCAAGGATATTCCATTTGGAAATTTATGAGCCTATCCATGCATGTAAAAATAGCCAAAATTCCCCAAAAGGTGTAACCAAAGCTTCATAATGTGTGCAATGTCTCGAAAAGTGTGAATTTCCTTGAAAATTTTGAGAATGCCCAAAAATATAATGAATTTCCTGCCATCAAAAAGTCTAACTTAGTGCATACCCATGCTATCAAAGCTCAAAATGAAATACCTAGTGAATAATTTTACTATGGGTAAACATGCCAAAGTGAGGGATTTATGCTAACTCCTACTTGAGTACACATGCTCTTACAAAGTGCGTGAGAACCTCATAATCTCATCAGTACACATCAACAAAGAAAAAAAGCACCAATTTTTTTTTATCGTAATAACCCCTAGATGGGCCTGAACCTCTTAATCTCCTCATGTACACATCAACAAAGAAAAAAGGCACCATTTTTTTTCCTCATAATAACCCTAGGCGGGTCCATCCAAAGGCACATCAAGCCCAACTGTAATAACCCCTAGGTGGGCCTGAACCTCATAATCTCAGCATGTACACATCATCAAATAAAAAAAGCACCAATTTTTTTCCTCATAATAATCCCTAGGCGGACCCACCCAAAGGCGCCTCAAGCCCAGCTAACTCAACCATAAAACCTGACCCTAATGGACCCAAGGAGAATTGAACCCACACCTCATGATAAAGGGCCAACGCCAATTTGTTTTCCTCATAATAACCACAATGTGGGCCCACCCAAAGGCACCTCAAGCCTAGCTGACTCAACCACAAATCCTGGCCCTAATGGACCCAAGGAGAATTGAACCACACCTCATGATAGAGGGCCAAAGAATTGGAAAAGGGGGCTTCAACGACTTGGGCTACCCATCGAGGTTGTAAGAAAAAAGCACAATTGAAATGCTAATGTTTAAATGATCTTATTTTTCTCCTACCCTGCCATAATCAACACACGGGGCAAGGTTACTAGGTTAAATTAGATATTCAATGTAGCCACCTCAATACCTCACCAATCCACTATTCTTTTACCTTGTGGTTGATCATCATGTAAAACAGTGACACAATGAAAATAAAATGCTCGTGGGCTGGAATATTTATGAGTGCTAGGTTGAATACCTATAACTCAAGCATATCATTTAAAGGATTAGGTTGGTAATGATTGTTTCATAGCACATTTATCAACTCTAAAAAATGTTGTTGTAGACTCTGTCAAGCGCGACATTGTCTCCTTGCTTCGAATTCCTTCTTCACTTTCACATACGAGTACATGATAGTGCTCCAACTTTTGCTATTGGAAATATGTTGAAGTAGAGGTTTGAAATATAGACAAGGTATATTCCACAACAACCTTATTTTTATTTGGAAACATAGTATTAGCCTTATCCATATGTTCTAGTAACCTTCTAGTGAGACTACCTACCACATTTAGCTCTACCAACCTGTGTATCTTTCTGGGAGGTGGTGAAATTGATCTCATCCTTTCCAAACTTGTAAAATGGTGTGAGAAATTTCATTCCTTATATTAGTTATAGAATTAATGTCTATGGTAGCTTTCCACATTTCTAAAGCAAAGTTACCAGCCAATGCGTGGAAGTTGTGTATGAGTGTTATAGGAAAATTATTTTCATTTAACATGCTTTCATAAATTTTTATGGATGCTTTAGGTCCTGGATTGGACTGCGCAACGAATTGAAAAATGAAATGTGATCCTAGAAATCCAATTCTCTCCCAGAGCTCGATCAGACACCTATGCCTCTGGTGGTAAAAGGAAATAGTTCATTATCCTCTCTATATATGATAATTCATGCCCAAAGTCATTTGTAGCTGCAATTTATCCTTTTTCTTGGAGGGATATTTGAATTCACCCATTTTCTCATAACATTTTAAAGCATATATCCACTTCGTTGTGACAATCTCTTGTTACGAAAATCTTGATGTATATGTTAGTTATCCTTATCATAGCCTTTTTTGGATTCTTCATTACTATGAAACCTTACATGCTCTTTGCATTTGATCTATGTAAGGAAAAATTCAGGTAAATTTCAACCTCTGGAATCTGCTCAGAAATTAGCTCATCTTCATCAATTTACATAAAATTTGTACTCGGGATATCATGGATTTCCCCACTATCTGTTTTTTCTCCTAAGTACAAATCCAGGTTGTTGAGTGAACCTTGGGCAGAGATAAGATTTGTAAAATAGTTGGAAATGGCCACAAGCTCCTCAAAAAATTTCGTGTCTACATAGAATGAGTTTTCTCTATAGCTTTCATACCTATAATTTTTATTAAAATTATCTCAAATATCTGAAACATCGGGATGATAAAAAATATATTAATCTACAACAACAAGACACATCCTGGCAATGAAAAATGGCATGGATCATCATATTTCTCACCATCATTGTGGAAATTTTTTTTATCATCTTTATGAGTGGAAAGACTGACATCATATCCATTTTCTGCCCAACTAGCATGATGAAGTGGACTTTCAAAAAATGTTCATATTCCAAACATGGGATATTTTCCCTAGCACTGGCCTAGGCCTCATTGAGATCATTAACTTAAGGGGGGAATCAAACCAGCATTCCTCATCTTCAAACGAGTTCATGATGCAATTTGTTTAGATTTCCATCAAGATGACTACCATATTTATCTCCATGTACTTATTATGTACTTGTTCTTTTGATGTAGAACTATCCTCCAATAGCTCCTCTTTGGTAGTGATGAGGTATGATGCTATAGGTCTGGAAACATCCATAGGTTTTCCACATAACTTATCATCCATGCAATTGCTTGGAGTGTCTTGATCTAGCTATAGGAGTGTCTTGATCTACAACATCCACTAGTGCATTGCATGCCTCATATCTCTCAACCAACCTATTAAACATCAATCATGTGGGATTGTTTTGGTAGGCCAACAAAGTGTCATCAAAGCCTTTCCTCCTTTGTACACCAAATTCTCGTAGGAAATATATGATATAAAATTCCTCAAGCACCTTCTCACAACCAAAGAACCTACAAAAAGCGTTGATTAAATCTAGGATTGAAATTATGCCTCTTTGCTGATATTCATAAAACCATTTCTCTGCAATTCCCCTTGATGCAGGGAGACATAATTTCATCATAGTATCTCCATGAATAGTACTTTTTTATGCTATAATTCCATGTAGTTTTGGACATGTTGACTAGCCTCATGAGGTTGTCATGTGAATATAAGAATTTTCCCAAGAGATCCAAAAGATGGAAACCAATTCAAGTATCCAAAGATTTTGGAGAATTCCAAAGGTTTCCATGATCCATATTTTAGATATCTTCAATATTATCAATTAAAATATGAAAATACAATGTACACTATAAAATACCATGATGGAACCGTTAAGATGAGCATGTTTCAACGAGTCTTCACAATAAATGGGTGTGCTCACGTCTACATCCAACAGTGTCTTGAAAATTTGTAAGGAACAAGGGATTTGTCCCTTTATGGAGTCACTATGTGAGAAGGAGATCTTGAATAAAACACTCTCACAAATATTTTTTTTTCTTTCTTGGAAGAATGGGATTTATCCCCATTAATGATACCAAAAAATATTACCACCCAAATTGTATGTAATAATTAATGCCTTAATCCACAAGGTACAATATGAGGGGAAACATCTATGAATGTTACAACTATCACCTTAACAACCTATCCTCTGCGCTTTAGGTCAGCTCTCCTTCAACTCAAGCGGGGGTGTCCTTACTAGGATTACTAATACCAAGCAGTGAAGCACAAGGTGAATTTGAGGGTAACCTTAATAAAATGGGTTTTGGATATTTTTATGGCTTTTTTGAATAAGTGATGGATAAATATTAATTCCAATTCCAACTAGGGTAATGGAGTCACGTTGAATCAAAGGGAAATGAGGCCAAGAAGAAACCCTCCAAGGAGTTGGCTTATTCTATTTAAGAATAAAGGTTTCAACTAGAACCACAAGGATAAATAATCCCTCACCAAATTATGATCAACAATGACTTCAAGGTCTAGAAGAAGGGGCTTCAATGGAAAACAACCTTTACCATTCAAAATCAACTATGACTTGGTGAAATCGCTTAATACTTTAGCCAAGGAATCATAAGGAAGAAAAAAATCATGGTATCAAATACTCAACAAATCAACAAGGGAAGAAAGAGGAAAAACCCTATCAATTTTCCTTACCAAGGATAATTTTATCCTTCATTGGATCGATCTTGAAAGGCTTATAGAAGAATTGAACATTCCACCATTAATCTTCATGCACCAAAATCAAGCCAAGTAGGAAAATCTTAAAGAATTAATAACATTCATGCACAAAGAAATAACCCTTTACATCATAAATGATCTGAGCAATATATGTCGATTAAGATCTAATGAAAGAGAGAGAGCTCCCAACTATCCAACTACTAATAGTGAAATCCCTCTTGCAGATAGGTGAGAGCTCTTACAATATTTCCCATGACCCATAATAGACAAAGGTATGGAAAACTATAAAACAACTCCCATATTTAAGTAACAATCAATAAATCATGCAAATAGGTTTAAAAATATTAGGTGGTGTACCTTTACACTAGAGGTTGTCTTTGCATAGTCTTAACAGGAACAACTATGAGATCCTAGCTCTAGCTCATGCGACCTATTTCCTACATGCTAAGAGACAACAAATCTTTCCAAACTCCTTCCAATGATCAATTGTTAGTATCAATATAAGCCTAATATGTTCAAATGCATTAGATTGACCATAAAAATATCACACATGTAAACAACATGAAATAATGAGGTGAAAATTGTACAAATCCATTTCATTAATTAAGAAGCAATAATAGTACAATGTATGTATCAAGTTTTTCCTTGACATTGTTGAAGTTCTCCCTTACTATGTTATGAAACCAGCTCCAAAAATAGAAGAAAAGAGAGATCAACACCTTAGAAATCAGCCACTTCAAGGGGGAAACCTCATTTACAATACATAAATGAACAATTCTTGGATGATACAAATGAAAAAACCTCCTTTCTATATATAGGATTCCATGGGGTCACAATATAATCCTAGCCGACCTAACAATAATAATGTAAGGGCACAACAATAAGGATAGTGGATTTTATAGGGCACAATAATAACAATATGGGAGCTACATGGGTACAACAATAACAATAAGGGGGCTACACTAACAACAATAAGGGACTACACTAGTAATATAGGGACCTAACATACCCCTCTCCTTAAAAAAAGTGTTGTCCTCAACGGTTGAGTAGCTCTGGATGCTTCTGTATAAAATTCTCATCCTCCCATGTGGAATCTTCAGTGGGTAAGTTCTTCCACTTGATGAGATACTCTGAAAATGATCAATTTCATAGCTGTCAAGTTATTGTTTCCATGATGGCTTCAGGTTCCAATATGATTTTTCCTTCCTCATCAGATTCTAGAAATATTGTTTGAACTAAAATTTTGTCACCTATAACTTCTTTAAGCATGAAACGTGGAAAATTGGTTGCACTCGAGAAGAAGCAAGAAGATCCAATTTGAATGCCATAGTACCAATATTTTGAAACACCTTGTAAGGACCATAATACATTAGCGATAATTTATTATCCTTCTTAGCTTGCTTGAGGGACATCTTTTTGTATGGCTATAGCCATAAAAATACCCAGTCTCCTACATCAAAACTTCTCTTGTTGCGATGTTGATCTACTTGTTGTTTCATTCCATTTTCTGCCAAATTTAGGTTATCCTTTAAGAGTTGGAGAACTTTTTGTTGATGATCGATGTGATATTCCACTACTTGAACCTTAGAATTTTCTCTTAAAGATGATGTGATGGATAATGGATGATATCCATAAAGTGCCATAAATGCGGTCATTTTTGTTGCAGTATGGAAGCAAGTGTTATACCACCCTTCAGCTAGAGGTAACCACTTAACCCACTGTGTTTGTTTATCAGCTACATAACAACTAAGATATCCTTCCAAACATTTTTTTCACTCTCTCAGTTTTTCCATCGGATTGAGGATGATAAGATGAGCTATGAGCTAGTTGAGTACCCAAACAAGAAAATAATTTTGTCCAAAAATTTCCAGTAAAAATGGGATATTTGTCGCTTACAATAATCTTTGGGTTTCCATGTAGCTTTTGAATTGTTTCCATAAATGCAGTAGCAACTCTACTTTCTTTAAATGGATGAGATAATGCACAAAAGTGTGCATACTTGGTAAGTCTATCAACTACCACCATGATGACACTCTTTCCTTCGGACTTAGGTAAACCTGTGATAAATCCATTGAAACCTCCTCCCATCATTGACTTGGAATGGATAAAGTTTGTAGAAGACCCAGGGTCTTAATTTTCTCAACTTTATTTTGATGGAAAACCAAAAATTCCTCCAAAAAATTTTGAATTTAAAATTTAAGGCCATCGCAAAAAATTTCTTTCTTCACCCGGTGGTAAGTTTTTAAAAATCCTGAGTGTCCTCCTACGGGATAGGTGTGAAATTCCAAAAGAATATTTTGTTTTAGTTGGGAATTCTTACAAAGACATAATCGATCTTTGTACCATAAGGAATTATTTTTGCAATTAAATGTATCAAATGTACTAGGATCTTGCTGCAGCTTTTGAATGAGTGTCCACACTTCTTCGTGATTCTTCCATTCATACCTTTCTTAGGTTATCCAATCAGGTTGGATAATAGAAATGGCACAAAGAAAATTTTCCACCTCTTCATCCTTTCTTCAGAGTGCATCTGCAACAATATTTAGCTTCCCTTTTCTATAGATGATTTCAAAGTCATAACCCAACATCTTTGTGACCCATTTTTGTTGCTCTTCTGAAGATAGTCTTTGTTCCAAAAAGTATTTAAGACTATCATGATTATTTTTTACCTTGAAGTTTCTTCCCATTAGGTAAGGCCACCATTTCTTTAATGCATGTAGCATTGCCAACATTTCCTTCTCATAAATAGCTTTCCTGCAAATGCATTACAGGATCTGGTCAAACTCATTTCTTCTTTCTCTAGGTTTGGTTCCTGGTGTATATCCTCTTCTTTTGAAGTTTCTTGTTCATTTTCTTCCTCCTCTTCACAATATATGTAAAATAATTTCTTCTTAGCACACTTATGACCTTTAGTGTATTTTTTATCTCAATTGTATTCTCTTTTTTCTTCCAATTGTTGTGGTGTCAACCTTGTAGGTTGTGGAAGTCTAGGAGTACCAACACTTCCATCTTTATAGATGTCAGTGGTAGGCTTCCTTGTCGCCATAATTTTACATTCAATTTTTATCAGGTTCCCAAAGGCAAACCTCATGTTGGATGTTATCCTTCAAGTTCCCTATGAAGAAATTAATAATGTGTTCCTTTGGAATATCAGTTACCCTTATATTTAATTTTTGGAAGTCCTCAATGTGCTCCACCAATCAACCCTTTTGTTTGAGATTTATCAATTGGCTAAAGAAGGTGTTGCTCTTTGTATCCTCATAATGTGCTATCATTTCCTCCGTAAAAATTGACCAAGTGACAATTTTTTTACACTAGAAAAGCCATCAATACCATACAAATGTATTTTGTTCTAAATATAATGTTGAAATGTGTACCTTTTGTGTGTTTTGCACATTATTGAGATCAAAATATTGCTCCATTTGTAGTATCCATGTTACGGGATCCTGGCCATCAAACTTCCTCATATCGATATTTGGAATATGGTGGCTCTTCAATCCAACATTAGAGTTTATGAAATCATGATTAACATTTATTTTGTTCTCATCATGAGTTTCCTCTACTATATTTTCGCCATCAGGAATCATTTCTTGTATCAACTTTGTCAAACCTTCCATGTCTACTTTTATATCATTCTTCATGACTTCCATATTTTCTTCCATTTTTTCTTCCATGTCATCCATCTTAGCTTCCACACCTTTCTTCAAACCATCCATCTTAGTTTCCATGCCTTTCTTCAAAACTTCCATTTCATTTTTTGTTGCTCTTTGCGAGAGCGAAATTTGTTGCACTTTCTCTTGTAATTTTAAATATCATGCTGCACTTCTTCCTATTCATGAGTCATATTAGAGCCTTTTGAGGGCTTAATGGGTGTTGAGTTCTTTTTGTTGGGAATTTTAGAACCTAATACAGATATATATATATATGCTTCAATATTCCCTTGGAATCACTTCAAACTAATTTTTGAAACAATACTTATGCAATTTGAAAAAAATACACACATTTTTCTTTCTTTTTAGGAGCTTGATATTGAAACTAGTGTATCTATGTAATTTTAGATCCTCGAGATTTTTTCTTTGGTAATTTAGTAGCCCTCTGAATTTTCTTTCCAATGCCACAAGTCTGACCTGATTTGGATTCTTCAAGACAAAGTTATACCCAATCTCCCACAATGACCTAATTATGGATTGGTTCAGTAGAGCAAACTTGTAAGGCGTGCCACGTGTCATTGTTTCCTCCTTTGGCTCTAAAATTGATACACATGAAACTACAGTCTGTGTACTTTCGGTCACTTTTTACATAATTCTAATATGATTCTGTGTAATTTCGGTCACTTTTTACATAATTCCAAGATGATGCTTAGAGAGAGAGTTATGACGATTTTCCCAATATCACCTATTTGAGATGAAATTTGGGAGCCTGCAAAAACCCTAACTTCCACAGATCATATCTCTGAAAATATTGCAAACCAAGATCTGAAATATTTACATGAAGTTCCTCAGGATTTCTTCACAAATGGGTTTTTTTTAGCTTTTGAAACTTCGTAGAGAAAAATTTATAGCAAAAATGTCACGATGACCTATTTGAAGCAGCGAAAACCTAGAATCTAAAGCTCTAATACCAAATGTTATGAAACCAGCTCCAGATATAGAAGAAAAGAGAGATCAACGCCTTATAAATCAACCACTTCGAGGGGGAAACCTCCTTTACATTACATAAATGAACAATTCTTGGATGATACAAATGAAAAAACCTCCTTTTTATATATAGGAGTCCATGGGGTCATAATATAATCCTAGCCGACCTAACAATAATAATGTAAGGGCACAAAAATAATAACAGCGTTTTTTATGGGGCACAATAATAACAATATGGGGGCTACACTAAAAATAATAAGGGACTACACTAGTAATATAGGGACATAACATACTCCTTATCCTATTTCTTACACGAGCCTCATAGTAAAAATCGTAGCAATGTAAGTTTACTTATTCCTTATCTCCCTCTTTCCCTTGATATGGCCTTCATTATATATGTGGAGGAGATGTTATTTTGGGGTGAATGGACGAGCTTTAAGGCTTGAGAGAACTTGGTGAATCTCGAGTCTGAAGGCTCGTTCGTGGTGATATGCACGAGGTGTTAATATTATCCCATGTAGATTCTCCTTGGGATTGTTAATTTCAAAATTTGGGATGGTGATCATGGTCTACTTTATTTCAAACAACGATCATCGCATGTTGCAAGTGATACAACCAACGATTGGTCGCACTCTACCATAAAGGATCAGCACAACTATGCTAAAAAATCATTCGTCAAGGAAAAAATCCATAATGTCTTAGCATCTGATATAGGGATCCACAAAGATCCATTACAATGGTTTTAAGGCTATAATATATTCCCCCTAATGTGTGAGGTTGAAAGAGAACTTGATTTTTGAAACACATTACAAATCCAGTAACAAGAGGTAGCACAAGGAAGGAGTTAGGAGTGTAGAACCAAAGAGCACCTACAACTAATCATGGGTCTATATAATATACCATCTCTGAGGGATGCATACCCATACTCAAGGGAACTATAAAATATGGCATCCACTAATACAATATGAATCCATGGAAATAAGTGTAACAACATAGCTACAAAGGAATACATGGTGAGTCCATGTGAAACTCAAATAGATCGTAGCCATAAAGAAACATGGTATGGATTGATGGAACAACATATATCGGGAAGATGGTTGGCAAGTATGAGAATGCCCCTATAGCCTTCATAGTACAACTCCATTACAATTTGGGGGTAAGAATTCATGAGTGATGTGTCCTCGTTAGGCCCTGAGGTCCTCATTTCAAACCTAATAATATAATACCAACCCACACGGAAGATGTGTTGAATTTGAATATGGGGGGATCTGTCTGAGTATAGGTCGATGATGTAAGTAATTAATATATGCAAGGGAGTCCAAGGTACCAAGTATAAATTAGTGAGTGAATGAATGGGCTAGCGTCGAACACACATAGCATCAATCAATCAAGAATCAATAGTGAAAACCCATTTTTTCATTAGAAAACCTGCCATTAAGGTCTACAAATCCCAATATACTATATGTTTTCTAGACACTCTTCCTATATAAGGAGTTGGCATCGATAGCAAGAGGATTTTTGAAGGAGAGCATTGATTTATCCCCCATTAATCAACACAAAACATATATTCAAAGTGTATGTGAAGTAATAGAATTGTATTAATCAACCAATATAGCATTAGGGGAATTTTGAGATGTAAAATGGGCCTCCTAAGGAAAATGTACAATCAAAATTCACTTTATGAGAACCAATCACATTTTAGGGTATGACATCATCCCTAATGGTTGAGGTGGCATTGCTTGAGTTAAAGGTACTTACTTGTCACATTCTCAATGGTGGATAAAAATTCATGGTTAACCATGGTAGTGCTCTAAGTACTTTTAAAGTCATAAAGTAAAATACTCATAATAAATGTCATTTCACATTTTTTGAATAAAATATTATTATTGTCATTTCATATTTTTTGAAAGAAACAATGCATGTCTCTACACAATCTTCATATGTTTACACACTTTTCAATAAATATTATATTTTATATTTTCAAATATTTATTTATAAATCAAATCAATTCAATATTTAATACAAAATTCGTACATAAAATAATATGTTATATTATATTATTTGTATATAGTATATTAATTACATGTTAATATATAATTTAAACAATATAAATTTTAATTAATAGTATATTCTATAATTAAGAATTGATGAATTTATATTTATATTTATATTTTATTTTAAGTTATTTAAGTACAAAGTACAAAATACAAATGCATTAGTTGTGCAATGATAACGACTTTTTCTTGAAAATCTCATTCTTATTTATAGTCACATCAATATAATTTTATTTTTTATTTTTTTGGTACAACTTTTGAATTGAATTTAACCATGGTTACATGGATTTTGGTACAAAAAGTGAATTGCAAATTAATAAATATTATTTTATTATTTCCTTAGGAGACCCATTTTAGACCTCAAAATTCCCCTAATGATGCTTGAAGCAGAAGGTCAACAAAAAAATAGATGGTCGACTCAAGCACTTTCCCATGAACATATAGCATAATGTATGAATGACTTGGAAGCAAGACCTAAGAGAATTACTATATAAAGCAACAATGTGGAAGGAAGAGAATCACTCTTTGTAGTGCCTGGGAATATGACCAACAAGGAAGAGTAGAAGACTCACGAGACAACTCCTAGGTAGTATATAAGCCAACTGCAAGACTCATGTGAACAAATGCTATGTTCAGGGGTGACATGATTGACTATAGTCGTGAAATAGAAACAAATATGCATAATTTCCCTCATTTTTCTTGGGGGGGTAGGGAGAGGTATAAGTCTCTTTCATGATTTTACGAGCACAATCAAGAGTTGGAAAGTAAGCTCGTTATCATCTTTTGTATTCAATTTTAATGAGCCTGAAAAAAGAGATAAAAGGATACTCAATGGTGTCTTTTTCACAAATATTTAACAAGTGAGAAAAATAGATAAACCTATGATCACTAGAAAACTTCAACTAAGTCAAGGTAAAACTTGATACAAACATTGTCCTATTATTTCTTCTTTAATGAATGAAATGGATTTGTATGGTTTCCCCGTTGTAATTTCATGTTGTTTACATGCATGATATTTTTATGGTTGATCTAATGCAATTGAATAGATTAGGATTATATTATTGTAAACAACCAATCATTTGAAGGATTTTGGAAAGTTTTTTTCTCTTTCTGTGAAAGAAATAAGTCACATGAGCTAGAGCTAGGATATCTAAGTTGTCTGTTTCAATACTACATATGGACAACCATAAGTGTAAAGGTACACCACATAATATTTCTAAACCTATGTGCATGTGTTGTTGATTATTGCTTTAAGTCTAGGAGTTTTTATACAATTTTCCATACATCTTCCTATTACGAGTCACAGACAAGCGTAAAAGAGGTCTCACCTATTTGTAGAAGTTTTGTGACTCCACTAGTGAAAGAAACTCATTTTATTTCTCCAAGATTTCGTAACCTTGTCTTTTCCTTTCCTAGGTCTTATGTGATTCTATGAATTTTATATCTTATTTTTGTTGTTTTTCATATTTGATAGTCTCAAAATTGCATTTGTAGATTTCATTTAATGTTACATGGTCAGAGGTTAAGTATTCACACCAATGTTGTTGAAGAATGTAACTAGGTTTGGTCTTCATAATTGTACTTGAGTCATAATGAAATGCATTTATCAAAAGAAAGAAAAGGAAATTTATTAATAAATAAATTGACTTATTAAAGCATGGGTTTCGTGCTTGGGTCAATTTTTTTTAGGTCAAGGTCTCCATTGAAGACCTCTAGGGTTTATGTCAAGTGTCCTTGTCCATGTCATATTCTAAAGAACCCTTCTTGGGAATTATTTGTCAAGAAAGAAAATTATTTTAATGTAAATTATGTCAATTGGGCCTCATCCACCAAGTGGGCCTAATCCACCAAGTGGGCCTCAAAAAAGGTAATTCGACCTCACCAGAAGCCTATATATTGTAGCAACTCGACCTCATTGCCACACAATCTCACAAAAAGTTCGATATGCAGTTGCAGTAGCTGAAAAAGAGTGCAAAATTGCAGAAGAAGGAAAGAAGCTGGGAAGAAGAAGATAGAGTTTTTGGGCTAACTTTCTCTCACACATGTGAAGATATTGAGGTGAAGCTAGGTCCGATATTATATTTATGCTGTAAGGTCGAAATTCTGAAGCCAGGGGCCAAAAATTGGCAGTAGTTGGGAGGTTGAAATTTCTGCAATAGTTGCAGTAACTGGGACTGAAATTTCTGGCATGTTGTTGGGCTAAAGCTAATGAAAAAAAGATCATTTTGAAGGTTTTTGCATCATATTATAAGTCTGACTTGATGGAGGAGGAAGTTATATTATTCTAGGGACTTGGTTGTCTCCCTTTCATATGAATCTACTGAAGGAAGAGTTCTTGAATGGGTTTTCCCTTATCTAGATATTTTTCCTTGGATGTCCGCCTACATTTGGTGCCTTTGATATTTGTGTTATGGTTTTTTTAATTGCTTGATGAACTAAGATAAAATAAGAACATAATAAATATAATAATAACTCAATTAAATCATAAGTAATTGTCAACAAGAGAAAAAATTTCTACCTTTCTGATTTTCCAACATGGTTTTAGAGCTAAGGTGAAGAAGGAGGAAAAAGGAATCCTAAAGATCTACTAAAAGGAGAATAAGAAGAATAAGGAGTCTTAATAATTTGAATAAGGGTCATAAAGAAAAGGGATCATATAAGGGGATAAGCCTACTATCTACAAGAACCATGTCTAACTCATTAAAGGGAGAAAAGAAACTAGAAGGAGCCTCCAACTACAAGGCATGACAAAAGAGGATAGATCTCATCCTCGAGAAGAATAAAGTTTTGGATCTAGTATGGGGAAAATTCAAGAATCCTACAAATGAATCAAGTGAAGCATAGAAATCAAAGTTTAGAGAAACCGAAATATTTTCCATGAACCTAATAATGGATGGAATAAAGGACAACTCATTCCATATATATCAAGTATAGATTCCTCTCAAGAAATGTATGAGGCCCTATCCAAATTATTCAAAATCAAGAACATTGGTCAAATTGCAAGCCTTAAGAATGAACTAAGAACTATGGATATTACCAAAGTGTTGGGTATGTGCTATATACTTTCCATGATTAGTTGCACGAGGGGGGGGGGGGGAGCGGGGCGAAATCTACCCCTGTACATTGCACCGAGTGCAGCAGGGGGGTCACAGGGGGGGCGGCAGCCCCCCCTGTACAAGGTCCGGGGCAGCGCCCCTAGAAAAAAAAAAAGGACCCTATTTTTCAATGGGAAGACCTGCCCATGGTTTTGTGCATGGGTTTTCACATGGTTTTGGGGCATGATGGTTTTCAAACCCTGGTATTTTGTAGATCCGGTCAAGCGAACTATATTTATGTTCTAATCTTGGGTTAATGGATTGGGGTTTGTGAATGCTTCGGCATGTATATATGTGTTGTAACACTAAAAGGAATATAATGAAAAATCAAGCTGGTAGTCCCGATTTCGAATCTAGGGGAAAATATTTGTGTATATTTGTTTTATGTTTTATTCTCTTGCTATTGTTTATTTTATGTTTTTAAGATTCGTTTGCAGATCATTTTTGTACAGGGTTAAAATCGACATTTGGTATCGGAGTTTTTTTGGCTTTAAGGGGATGCCTTTGCTGTTGAGGGGTTTTTTTCTCGGGCTTGTGGTAGACCCTGTTCAGTGGGAGATCTGCGGGATCGATTCTTATGGTGAAAGAAGATGGAGAGCAGAGGAAAGATAGAGATCGAGAAATTTAATGGTCATAGTTTTGAGTTGTGGAAGCTCAATATGAAGGATCTGCTAGTCGATAAAGATCAGTGGATCGTGGCAGATCTGGGTACTAAACCAATGGCAATGTAAGATGAAGACTGGAAGAAGTTGGATTGGAAGGAAAAGAGCACAATACGATTGAGTGTCTCATATTCAGTATTGTTGAATGTATCTGGGGAAGCTACAGTGAAGACTTTTTGGGACAAGCTAGGGACTTTGTACCAATCTAAGTCTCTGGTGAATAAATTTTTCCTGTGGAAAAAGTTGTATAACCTGAGGATGAAGGATGGAGACTCGATGACAGAGCATCTAAACACCTTCAATATTGTGGTAATTTAGTTGCCATCTGTTGATATTAAAATCTCATATGAAGATAAGTACTTCATTTTGTTGTGTTCTCTACCAGATTCGTGGGACAATCTAGTTATTACAATAGGTAGCAATACAACTACCTTGAATTTTGATGAAATTGTCTCAGCCTTGCTGTCGGAGGAAATGAGACGAAGAAATATGGAGGGCCAAAATGGATATGCCTTATCTGTACGAGGAAGGTCCCAGAACATAAACAAAAATAAGTTTTCGAGTGGGAGATCTAAATCTAGAGGGAGATCTAAATCTCCAGGAAAGTTTGTAAAGGTGTGCTGGAAATGCGAAAAGGAAGGGCACTACAAAAAGGATTGCAGATCTAAAGCACCTGAGAAAGGAAATAGATATGATGATGCTCCTTCTGCAGAGGAAAAAACCACCTCAGATGAAGGTGGGGATGTGTATTTGGATTCTTCTTCAAATACACATGTATATCATGAGGCATGGTTGATTGAATCAAGTGCATCCTTTCACTTCACTCCCCATAGGGAGTGATTCTCCGAGTATGAGAATTATGATGGTGGTGATGTCTTCTTAGGGGATGATAGGAAGGCCAGAATCATTAGAAATGGAAAATTCAAGCTGAAGTTGCAAGGTGGAAGGATTAGAACACTTCCTGGTGTTCTACATATTCCTGCATTGGCTAGAAATCTAATTTCTGTAAGCAAGATGGATGATGCAGGTGTAAAAATAGTGTTCGAGAAACATACCTTCAAGATGGTTTGGGGAGCATAGGTATTAATACGGGGATTTCGGATTGGAACTTTATACAAGCTTCATGGTAGCGATATTGTTGATGGGTGCAATAGTTTTTTGGTTCCTGAAAGTGGAGAGGAAAGCTTAGAGGTCTCTAGAAAAAATACCATGCTATGGCATCAAAGGCTTGGACATATTGGAGAGAAGGGCCTTCGGATACTGCATGGAAATGGTATGGTATAAGGTATGTCTAATTTATCTCTGGATTTTGATTTTTGTGAATATTTTGTATATGGGAAGTAGAATCGGGTGATTTTTCCTTCTAGTGCTAAGAGGGCAAACAAGATATTAGAGCTTTTGCACAGTGATGTGTTTGGACTTGTGTCGGTTCCAGCACTGGGTAAGTTTGTGTACTATGTTTCATTCATAGATGAATTCTCAAGGAATACATGGATATATTTCATGAGGAATAAATCTAAAGTATTTGACAGATTTAAAGAATTTAAGGCTCTGGTGGAAAACCAGAAAGAGAAGAAAATAATTGTGCTAAGGACAGATAATGGTGGAGAGTTTTGCAAGAAGGAATTTGAAGAGTTTTGTAAGAAGTGTGGTATAGAACGGTAGAAGACTACTCCATACACACCTCAGCAAAATGGAGTTGCAGAAAGAATGAAAATAATGTTGATGGAAAAGGCAAGAAGCATGCTTAGTGGTACCAGGTCAGGACAGAAATTCTGGGCAGAGGC
This sequence comes from Pinus albicaulis, assembly GCA_034641835.2. NCBI lineage: Eukaryota > Viridiplantae > Streptophyta > Pinopsida > Pinales > Pinaceae > Pinus > Pinus albicaulis. The sequence continues at coordinate 1,177,230,682 of CM076584.1, read as the reverse complement.
AATGGAGACTACCTGTTACCTAGTTAAATGAGCACCTCCATCAGCATTGGAGGATAAGAATCCAAAAGAGGTATGGACTGGTAAGAAACCCTCTCTTTCACATCTAAGGGTATTTGGATGTGATGCATATTTACATGTTCCAAAGTAGAAAAAGACCAAGTTGGATAATAAATCTAAAAGGTGCATCTTTATTGGGTATAAGGATGGTTTAAAAGGTTACAAGATTTGGAACCCAAAAACAAGGAAGGTTTTGTACAGCCAAAATGTGGTGTTTAAAGAGGTGAAAGATGTTGTTAGACATGAATTCCTACCAGAGGAACCTGAGAAGATAGAGTTTGAGCTAAAAGAGGATGAATCAGAATCTACAACAGAACAAGATTCAGAAGAGGAAAAGCTACAAACTCCAGTTGTGAGAATATCATTTCGGGAAAGGAGACAACCAAAAAGGTATATTCCATCTGCTTTATGTTCAAATTTTTCTTTAACTATCACTGATGATGATCCCAGAACTGTCAAGGAGGCAGTGGATTCAGAGGATGGAAAACTCTGGAAGGAGTCCATGGTTGATGAAATAGCATCCTTGCACAAAAATGAGGCATGGGATCTAGTGGAGTTGTCGGCTGAAAGGAAGCCCATTGGGAGAAAATGGGTGTTTAAGAAGAATATGAATGTATAAGGCAAGGTGGAGAAATACAAAGCTCGGTTGGTAGCAAAACTTTATTCCCAGGTGCTGGGAATTAATTTTGGTGATATTTTTTCCCCTGTTGCCAAGGTTACTTCTATTAGATTACTTTTATTTGTTGTTGTAGCAATTTATTTTGAGGTAGAACAGATGGATATGAAGACAACATTTCTTCATGGGTGTTGAGGAGGTAAATCCCCTCTGCGGACAGAGGCGATCCCTACTAGCCCAGTAGGGGTCTAGCAACAATCAAACAATGTTACGACGCAAGTTCCTAGTTACGAATGAAAAGACTAGAGATAGAAGCCTACCTAGATTCCAATGCTATGATCTGAAGAAGAAGCGTCCCCGTTCCTCAGCCTCGGCAGATCACAATCCCTCCACGATCTCCGCGGATGAACACCTGCACATGCAAGAAACAAACAGATACAAGCATAAAATCCGGCATACGTAACTAAACATCAGTCAGAAAGGATGTTACTCATATTAACATGATGGAAAACAGAGTGGAACCATAATCGTAATCATCTATTAAATAACAAACGAAGAGAGATTACAACCAAGTTCTGACGTCGTGGTCTCCTTCGGATGGGTCTCCAGTCGTCCACGTCTCGCAAAGCTTTCCAAGGAAAGGGAAAACCTCTCCAGAGTCTCTCGACGATGGTCTCCTTACTTGAGTCGGCCTTAAGGGAAAAAGAGGGCTCTTTACAGCACAAAGGCTCTTGGGAATACGGAGATTCAAAGCTTAGGCACTTCAAGACCAGCTTGCCATGGAATTGAGTAGGCTTTTATAGATGGGGAAGGAGGTAGTTGGGATCCCTATTATTATGGGATTGGCCCTATCAACAAGGAAGGTTCCATGGGAGGTGGCAAAACCACTTCCCTTCCATAGAACTTCCGCAGCCAAACCTCCCAACTCAAGATAGGCAATGGTTTCTGAGTTTGTTGGAACTCAACTTCCGCCATATTTATTTTTAAAAAATTCCTTAAATTGGGTGGCGCGACTACTGCTCTGGGACAGAGCGCCAGTTGGCGCGACCTCTTTGCAGGATTTTCCCCATTGGCGCGAGTAATGAACTGTCTGCCCGCGCCAATGCAAAAAGGGATGTTTTTCATGATTTTTGCAAGGAGATGTCTCAAGGGCAAATGAAGCTCATGCTTAGAGGAATGCATTGATGATGTTTTCAAGGCATGACAATGTTCACAGGTCACAAAATGGGTCCTCCATTATGCGGGACGGGGAATGGTAGGGACGGTGACAAATTACTGTGTAACAATGGGGATCTGGAAGAAGAGATATACTTGAAGCAACCTGAAGGCTTTATGATGAAGGGTAGGAAAGAACTTGTATGCAGGTTAAAAAATTCTTTGTATGGGTTAAAACAGTCACCAAGGATGTGGTATCATAAATTTGATACCTATATACGGGGACTTGGCTTCACCAGAAGCAAAGACGATCATTATGTTTATTTTAAATTAATTGGTGACCGTGTTATTTATTTGGTCTTGTATGTGGATGATATGTTGCTAATTAGAAATGACAAAGAAATTATCCAATATTTGAAGACCCAATTGTTCTCCATGTTCGACATGAAGGATCTTGGTGCTGCAAACTATATTTTGGGCATGGAAATTAAGAGAGATCAGGCAATGATCCAGATCTTGGGGGGAGGCCCCCAAGATCTAAGAAAATTGAAATGGATCTGACAAGATCTGCAAAACTAGAAAGCCAAAAAAAAAAGAGAACACAAATAAAATAAAACCACAAAGAAACTTGTTTTATTAAAATAGAGAATAACTGTAGAAGCTACATTGTGGTGGAAAATCTGTCCTTTTACAAACTGAGGCTTCTTATTTATAGCCTTTTTTGAGTTACAATACCATGTGTAGATACCATAGGCCAATACCATGGGTAGATACCACTTACAATACCATGGGTAAATCCCATGTGTGGATGAATACCATGGGTGGATACATACCATGGGTGAATAAATATCATGGATGGATGAATACCATAGGTTGATGCCATTTACAATACCATGGGTAAATTCCATGGGTGGATGGATAACATGGGTAGATGAATACCATGGATTGATGCCATTTTCCATTCAGATCATTCCTCCCTCCTTAAGAAGCAATGGTCCCCATTGCATGAAGTTCCCTCCTAAGAAGCCTTTGTTGAATATGAAGAGCCACTGAAGCGAAGGGTTTTGTGTAGTTAACCCATAACCGTGATGAACGAAGATCCGAGGATAGAGATACACTGTAATGCTTGTGACCAACTATGATATTGACAGTGTGCAGCCTAGCAAATGGACTTCGATGACGTGTGGGTTTGTGGATGAACCAAAACCATGAAAAATGAATATCCGAGGATAGAGATACCCTGTAATGTTTGTGACCAACTGTGTGACTAACAGTGTGCGGCCTAGCAAATGGACTTCGATGAAAATGATTTTGTGCAGTTGACCCATAATCGTGATGTTGATTGTTAATGAAGTAGAAAGTGCCTAAATAGCTTGGGGTGGGAGGGCACGTCTCCAAATAACCCAAGCCGAATGCTGTTATGCTGAAACTGATGAATGTGAAGCAGGTGCTTACTAAAGTGGGGTGGGAGGGCATGTCTCCAAAGGGAATCCGCTCCGAATGCTGCTCCAGATTTAAAATGAGCATAACTCGGTCAATATAACTTAGAATATTTATTATATATTGTTTTTGAAAATAGAATGATCATTTTTCATCTTCCCATGTGTTTGAAACCACTATCTGGAGACTCTAGACTCTCATATTCACGCTGGAACTATCTCGCCATCACAAAATTTCTGAAAAAATAGTTGATTTTAAATCAACGATAACTCCCACATCCGGACTCTGATTCAACCGACTGTTTTTTTTTGAAATTGGGTGATTTTTCAAGAGGAGCTCATATATATATCCATTCTTCTGAAATTTTTCACTGAAAAGTGAAAAAAATGACAGGAGAGCCGCCATCCATGAATTGTCGTCAAAAAAATTTCTTCAACATTGTTGATTTTGAATCAGCAATATCTCCCTCATACGAACTCCAATTTGGCCGATTTTTTTTTTGAATTTGAATATTTTTTCGCAAGGAATCTAGATCTGATCTTTGGTTTTGTAAAATTTTCACCAAAAGTTTCAGATCTGATCTGAAAACTCGCTGCTCAAAAAACAAAATTCATGGATTTCACTGAAGATTGCTGCAAAACATTGAAACTGAAATATGTTTCAAATCCTCATTCCCATGGAGGCGTAACCTGAATCTGATACCACTGATCCGGATCTTGGGGGGAGGCCCCCAATATCTAAGAAAATTGAAATGGATCTGACAAGATCTGCAAAACTAGAAAGCCAGAAAAAAAGAGAGAACACAAATAAAATAAAACCATAATGAAACTTGTTTTATTAAAACAGAGAATAACTGTAGAAGCTACATTGTGGTGCACAATCTGTCCTTTTACAAACTGAGGCTTGTTATTTAAAGCCTTTTTTGAGTTACAATACCATGTGTAGATACCATAGGCCAATACCCTGGGTAGATACCACTTACAATACTATGGGTAAATCCCATGGGTGGATACATGTTGAGTCTCAAAAATGTTCTTCATATTCATACATATTTCCATTATGTCATAACCATTTAGCTCTTATTTCATAGCCATTTGACCTAAAACCCTACATCAAATAACCATTTACATAAATATATGGGTTAGGATCCTTTTTTTCCAAAGTTATTTATTTTATGTATTTTAAGTGAATTTATGATTAGAAACTAGAAAATTAACATAGTTTCATATATCTATATATGTGTTATGAGTTTTGTGACATGTGTAGGTCAAAAGGAGACTACTAGAAGACCCTTATGTGGCACTCTAAAGCCAAATTCGAATTTGGTTGGAGAAGATTATGGGATCAAGAGGATATGTGTCTCACTTCCTTGTTGTATTGAAACTCTAAGAGGATATGTGTCTCACTTCCTTGTTGTATTGAAACTCTAAGAGGATATGTGTCTCATTTCTTAGTTGTGTTAAAACTCTAGAAAGACATGTGTCTTATCATTTCCTATTTTGATTGTAACTCTAGAGATGGAGGGAGAGATTCATGGACTCCCATTAATGAGATGTCTCCTCATATTTTGTATAAATAGGAGAAGTTTTCTCCTATCATAGGTAATGAAGAAGTAATGAGAAAGTAATGAGGAAGTAATGATGAAGTAGATTTGTAACAAAGTTCAAGATGGAATGGGATGTAGATTTATGAGTTTTTGAATAAAGAAGCTTAGTTCTTTGATGCTATTGTGATCTTATCTTTAAGGAGATGAAGGACTTCACCAAATTGGTAGCAGAGGGCCCCTGCTATCCAAGGAGGCTTTTACATGTTTTCTAGATAAGTTGCTTTCAATTCTGTTTTGTCATATTTCCTTACTTAGATTGCTTTCTGAAATCATAGCTTTTAGCATAATTTTTCATAGCAGCCCGGGCATTTGCATATCTTTTGACTAATGACATGGAATCAATATTGTTCTGCTGCTAATTTACTTTTTGTTTAATTCCAGCACTGCTTTGTTTATTTCAATCTTGCACATTTGTTTCAGTAGTTAGATTTAGATATATTAAGCTGCTCATGTCATTTTCAGTTACCTCTGAAAGCCACAGCTGGACTGATGGTGAGGGATTGAAGTATGAGTGTGTAGTTTGATATTAGTTTACTTTCTGCAAGTTAGATATATTAAATTGCTCATGTCATTTTCAGTTACCTCCGAAAGCCACAGCTGGAGTGATGGTGAGGGATTGAAGTATGAGTGTGTAGTTTGATATTAGTTTACTTTACGCAAGTTAGAAATATTAAATTGTGCATGACATCTTCGATTACCTCAAAGCCACGATTTGGTGATGGTGAGGGATTGAATTATGAATGTGTGGTTTGATATTAGTTTGTTTTACGCAAGTTAGATATATCGGTTACTTGAGAGTTGTTTATAGTTGTAGAAATCATAGCTGGACTAATGATGAGGGATCAGAAGACAAGTTGATGTAATTTGAATTAGATTTACTTTATTGCAACTTTTGGATTTCTTTCAGCATAGTTTCTTTTGTGTTTAGACAGCAGCAAGAATAGTTTGGTTTCATGCTCACTAGTTCACTGTTTTGATTTATTAGATTAACAACACCTTTTTCATTTCAGTAGCACATTTTCATTTCCTTTCAAGTTTTGTCATTGTATGTTTCAAATTCCTTTTTCAGTTTCAAGTTGGTAAATCATTATAAAGTACATCATTGCCTTGAATATCCATAACCATACTTGTCTTTTAGAATTTCATAAAAATCCAAAAACGACAAAAAGTAAGAGATAAGTTATCTTGCACATATAGTGCGCCACACTTCGTCAGCTTACGAATCCCTGGTTGATAATTTATGTTAGCAATTTAGGACACACTAAATTGACCAAACATTTTGGCGCCGTTGCCGGGGAAGTGTAACTAGGTAGCCTTATTTCTTACATCTAAAAAAAAAAATTAATAATTCTTGAGTATGCTCTCCTCCTGCACTTTGTGTGATCTGGAGGATCAGAAAAAGGATTGTTATGTAAAAAAAAAATATATATATATTAATAATTCTTAAGTATGCTCTCCTCCTGCACTTTGTGTGATCTGGAGGATCAGAAAAAGAATTGTTATGTGAAAAAAAAAAGAAAAAAAAAAAGGAGACAAAATAAAACTTTATCATTTCAATTGATTCAACAATTTAAAAAAAAAAAAAATTTGTTTTCATGAAAAACTTTGATTTCAATAAATTGTTTTGTTTAATGAATATATATGTGTATTTTTAAATTTTTTTGAAAATATAACATACATAATTTTATTAACAAATCAATTAAATTTAAAAAAAAAAAAAAAAAAAATCATGGAAATAAGACCCACGCATATGCATGAGGCCATTCTTTGGCTTGGCTTTACACATATATGCAGACCTTCAATCCACAAAAAGACCCATCCACTGCAATTAAAAAAAAAAAAAGGATCTTTCTCTTTTTCATATTCGTTTTTCTTCAAACAACAGTTATTAGAAATCATTTTAAAAAAAATTGCACACAATGAATGTATATCACATGAAGAAACTGTTGATGAGAAAAAAATTGCAAATTGTTGATGAGAAGAAGATTGCAATTTGCTGATGAAGAGAAGATTACAAATTCAATTGTAGGGACATACAATGGAAGTGTATCATATGAAGAAATTTCTGATGAAGAGAAGATTTCAGACTGTTGATGAAGAAAAGATTGTAGATTCCATTGCAAGTAATTGGAATGAGGAAGATCAATCTGAACTTCTCTGTGAGATACAAGCCATTACACTTCAAAACCTACAAAATAAAAACAAATCAAACCACAAGTAATTGCCAGAAAACGAAATGCGTCATTGTCAAAAACACCCGATTTTAAAACGAATTTTCTGAGCAAACCAGGACGAATTAGAAAAAACTAAAACATGGGTTTTTTCGGGAACGGGGTGAATTAGGTAATCCTATAAGAACTTTCTGAAATTCGCAGCCATTTGGGAGAAATTCAGGGTTCTTCAGAGCACTAATTTGCAGTGTGCGTGAGAGAAAAATGTTTTTTTTATTATGAAAACAGTCACGGTTTTGAGAAATAATCAAGGAACTAATCTCCTTACTTGAGGGAAAATGTGGCAGAATTCATGTGTGGTGGCATATGATGAATGAAAAATGGATTATTTGAGGCAAACACATTATCACATGTGCATCAAATGCAAGTTGTATAAATTGAAAAGAACTCTGCCTTCATCTCCTTCATAGTTAGGAATTTGACTTTAGAAATTTCAAGCTTTTTATTTTTATTTTTCATGAAAGAGGCATTGGTATGACTTTGTTTCAAAAATATTCATAAGAACAATTATTTCATCCATGCTTTATTTCATTTAAAAAATAAAAATAAAATAAAAAAATTCAAAAAAAAAAAAAAAAACTTTGAATCAATGAAATGAATAAGTTATTTGCTCACTTTTCTGAAGGTATTGAGTAATTTTGGACTGATGATGAAAGATGAATGACTAACTTTTTATTCAAGATTTTTAGCAGCTGAAAAACCTCATTGTTCAAATCAGCTTAACTTTCTCATACAAAATCAGATTTTGATGATTTAAGTATCATTGGAAAGGTCTCAACAAGATCTACACAATGAGAAATCCATCATTAGAGTTTGAAATGGTAAATAATGAAATAAATTGCTGAAAAGAAGCTACATTCAACTTGAGGCACTAATTCCAAAACATGTATAAATTCTTTTGATTTTTCCTTTGAGAACTTGTTTCATTAATACAAATTCTTAGTTTTGTGTGTAAATGTCATAACTAGAGAGATTGATCACCTCTCTCCATTTGATAATCTTACATTCCATTGCAGAAGAAGTATTAGTTTTTTTGCAGGTTCCAGGAGGAAGGACAAATGACTACAAGAGAATGGTGTCTCTTTAAGAGGCCAACTTGTTTCATAAGAGGATGATCAGCAACAAAGAGGAGGAAATATGCTGATGCAAAATCAGATCCAAACACTTGAAAAACTTTCGGATACTATTGTCTCCATCACATCCATACCTCATAATAAACCATTCACCTCATTTCACTTCATATTTTCCATTTACATTCACATCCACTTTCCATTTCTTTTTGTCCATTCATAACCCACAAATAAAAGCAAGAGGCTCATTCACATGCTTATTGCCCATTTCCATTTTCATCTTCCATTTCTTGTCATTTTCATTCTGCAAATAAGCCCTGCTTCAATGCAAACTATTGAGTCTATAGTCCTTTGAGTCTAAGTTCTTTGTAAAACACCTTGAGGCTTGCATGCCTTAATGGCAAGTTCTCATGCTGACAAACAATGGGAATACATTAATGTCCCTTGTTCGTCAGATCTTCTAGGTGACTCGACATCGGCAAAATCATTCGTACCTAGCAAGATGTGTTTGAGCATCTTGACTCTCATTGTCATCAATGGTGAGAGTTCTCGTGTTGACTAGTGGCATCCATTAATGGCCACTAATTCAACAATTTCCTACTATGTTCGACATCAGAACATCTTTTCACATAGTAGGAATTATGCCAGTGAGTTTTGAAGACATGAAGACTATTATTTTCAGCATTTTGGAGCAGATTCAGCAAGTTTTAGTAGAAGCAATAAAAAGTCATCTCATCTCTTTATCCATGACTCTTCTTGTTCAGCCACTTGAAGAAGAATATGATCAGAATTTTGCAGCCACCACACATACACAACTCATCCACATTTAAGGTAAGTGAAGGTATGTTGTTTTCTAATTTTTAGTCATGTAATTCATTAGAATGCTAAAATTGTAACTTTGAAAAAATTCCTCACTCCCTTTTCCACATTGTCATATCTTTAGTTGGGGGGGGAAGGGACATCATTTCATATCCACATGTCATACACTATCACACATTTTCATTTCATTTCCACCCACATATACTTCCCAACCAACTATTGTTGCAACATGATCAAAAAGATTATATGCCTTGCAAATGATCAATTCATTGATGAAGTAATTGATTCTAAATGTTTTCATGAACTTTGATGCAACAAAGAAAATAAAGCATTGTTACACAAGAACCAATGCTTCAAAAAAAAAAAATGGTTGTCACACAAGAACCAACCATTAAAAAAAAAAAAAATGTTGCAATCAAATGTATTATACTTTGCCAAAAAGGAAAATATCAAGAAGCAAAGTTTGGAATGAATCTATATGAGTCAAAACTCATAAAGATCAACTCATGGACAAATGAATCATTGCAATAGTTGCATGAGGACATGCAACAACTTTAGTTGGGGGGTATGTTGAGTCTCAAAAGTGTTCTCCATATTCATACATATTTCCATTATGTCATAACCATTTAGCTCTTATTTCATAGCCATTTGACCTAAAACCCTACATCGAGTAACCATTTTCATAAATATATGGGTTAGGATCCTTGTTTTCCAAAGTTATTTATTTTATGTATTTTAAGTGAATTTATGATTAGAAACTAAAAAATTAACATAGTTTCATATATCTATATATGTGTTATGAGTTTTGTGACATGTGTAGGTCAAAAGAAGACTTCTAGAAGACCCTTATGTGGCACTCTAAGGCCAAATTCGAATTTGGTTGGAGAAGATTATGGGATCAAGAGGATATGTGTCTCACTTCCTTGTTGTATTGAAACTCTAAGAGGATATGTGTCTCATTCATCAAGTTGTGTTAAAACTCTAGAAAGACATGTGTCTTATCATTTCCTATTTTGATTGTAACTCTAGAGATGGAGGGAGAGATTCATGGACTCCCATTAATGAGATGTCTCTTCATATTTTGTATAAATAGGAGAAGCTTTCTCCTATCATAGGTAATGAAGAAGTAATGAGAAAGTAATGAGGAAGTAATGATGAAGTAGATTTGTAACAAAGTTCAAGATGGAATGGGATGTAGATTTATGAGTTTTTGAATAAAGAAGCTTAGTTTTTTGATGCTATTGTGATCTTATCTTCAAGGAGCTGAAGGACTTCACCAAATTGGTAGCAGAGGGCCCCTGCTATCCAAGGAGGCTTTTACATGTTTTCTAGATAAGTTGCTTTCAATTCTGTTTTGTCATATTTCCTTACTTAGATTGCTTTCTAAAATCATAGCTTTTAGCATAATTTTTCATGGCAGCCCGGGCATTTGCATATCTTTGACTAATGACATGGAATCAATATTGTTCTGCTGCTAATTTAATTTTTGTTTAATTCCAGCACTGCTTTGTTTATTTCAGTCTTGCACATTTGCTTCAGTAGTTAGATTTAGATATATTAAATTGCTCATGTCATTTTCAGTTACCTCCGAAAGCCACAGCTGGACTGATGGTGAGGGATTGTATTATGAAATGTGTAGTTTGATATTAGTTTTCTTTCTGCAAGTTAGATATATTAAATTGCTCATAACATCTTCAGTTGCCTCCGAAAGCCACAGCTGGACTGATGGTGAGGGATTGAATTATGGATGTGTAGTTTGATATTAGTTTCCTTTCTGCAAATTAGAAATATTAAATTGTGCATGACATCTTCGGTTACCTCCGAAAGCCACAGCTGGACTGATGGTGAGGGATTGAATTATGAATGTGTGGTTTGATATTAGTTTACTTTCTGCAAGTTAGATATCAGTTACTCAAGTTGTTTATGGTTACTTCCGAAAATCATAGCTGGACTAATGATGAGGGATCACAAGACAAGTTGATGTAATTTGATTTAGATTTACTTTATTACAACTTTTGGATTTCTTTCAGCATAGTTTCTTTTGTGTTTAGACAGCAGCAAGAATAGTTTGGTTTCATGCTCACTAGTTCACTGTTTTGATTTATTAGATTAGCAGCACCTTTTTCATTTCGGTAGCACATTTTCATTTCCTTTCAAGTTTTGTCATTGTATGTTTCAAATTCCTTTTTCAGTTTCAAGTTGGTAAATCATTATAAAGGACATCATTGCCTTGAATATCCATAACCATACTTGTCTTTTAAAATTTCATAAAAATCCAAAAACGACAAAAAGTAAGAGATAGGTTATCTTGCACATATAGTGCGCCACACTTCGTCAGCTTACGAATCCCTGGTTGATAATTTATGTTAGCAATTTAGGACACACTAAATTGACCAAACAATACATACCATGGGTCACTTACAATAGCATGGGTGAATAAATATTATGGGTGGATGAATACCATGGGTTGATTCCATTTACAATACCATGGGTAAATTCCATGGGTGGATGGATAACATGGGTAGATGAATACCATGGGTTGATGCCATTTTCCATTCGGATCAAGCAAAGAGGAAGCTCTGGTTAAACCAGAGGAAGTATGTCGAGACAATATTTCAAAGGTTCAATATGCAGGATAGTAAATCCATGAAGGTTCCTATTCTTGTAGGTGTAAATCTATATGTTGAACAGTGTCCCAAGACACAAGAAGAAGAGGAGGATATGTCATGTGTTCCATATGCAAGTGCAGTGGGTATCCTGATGTATGCAATGGTCTGTACTATACCAAACATTACACATGCAGTGGGAGTATTGAGTAGGTTTATGTAAAAACCAGGGAAGGATCATTGCATAGCAGTGAAGCGTGTTTTCAGATATTTGTGTGGCACTAGTGATTATGATTTGTGCTACCAGGGAAGACCAGGATTGGACAGAGTTTTGGACATCCGTGGTTTTGTTGATGCAAACTAGGCTGGAGATCTGGACCAAAGAATATCTACAAGTGGGTATGTGTTTATCCTATTTCTAGGTGCAGTCAGTTGGATGAGTAAATGATAGGTTGTAGTGGCTCTTTCAACTACAGAGGCAGAATACATGGCAGCCACTCATGCAAGAAAGGAAGAAGTTTGGTTACAGATATTGTGTTCAATTATGGGGTTGGTGCAGCAAGCTATAAGGATAGACTATGATAGCCAAAGTCAAATTTTATTGGCTAAGAACCATCCTTATCATTAAAAGACAAAGAACATTGATGTTCAATATCACTTTGTGAGAGATATGGTTCAGGATAAAAGGGTGTTGCTGGTAGAGGTGGACACTTTAAAGAATGTTGCAGATGCATTGATGAATTCTGTGAGCACTCGAAAGTTCTCTTGGTGTAGAGAAACAATGGGTGTTGCAGAGCTAGACTAATGACTAAGCTCTCTCGTGACCCCCTACGGAAAGAAAACAACAGGTGGGAGAATTTTGGGTATGTGTTATATTATTTCCACGATTAGTCGCATGTGTGGGGGGGTTACGGGGGGGTGGTAGCAACTGATTTATGTTGCACCGGGCACAGCAAAGGGGTCACAAGGGGGGCGGCATCCCCCCTATTCGAGGTCTGGGGCAGTGCCCCGGGAAAAAAAAAAAATTGGACCCTATCTTTCAGTGGGCGGACCTGCCCATGGTTTTGTGCATGGGTTTGCACATGGTTTTGGGGCATGAAGGTTTTCGGCCCCTAGTATTTTGTAGATCCGGTCAAGGGAACTACATTTATGTTCTAATCCTGAGTTAATGGATTGGGGTTTATGAATGCTTCGACATGTATATATGTGTTGTAACACTAAAAGGGATATAATGAAAAATCAAGCTGGTAGTCCCAATTTGGGATTCAGGGGAAAATCTGTGTATATATTTTTTATGTTTTATTCTCTCACTATTGTTTATTTTCTATTTTTAAGATTCATTTTCATATAATTTATGTACAGGGTTAAAACCTACACATAGACAATATTGTGGCATCCTTATTTATAAGTATATCTAGAATCAGAGATGAACTCTGGGCAGTAGATGAAATTGTACCAGAAAAGGAGCTCGTGATTACTGCCCTTCTGGGACTACCAACATCATGGAGTTCCTTTGCATCAGGAATCAATAGTTGGAAGGATACTCCAACACTCAAACAAATATGGAATGCATGTAGTCAAGAAGAAACCACAATATCATTAGTAAGCAACAACAAGGATGAAGAGGAGTACATCTCAAATGTCAATTCAACTCATCACAAGGATAAGGGAACCTTCAAAACATTCAAAGGACCAAGGAAGAAAATAGATGGGTCATTATAAAATCCATTGTCTTGAAAACCCAAGGAACAAGAAGAGAGAAATATTTCAAGAAAATATTGTCGATGAAGAATCACCTAAGAAGAACAAGGTTGAAGAATCAGAAATCAAGGACTTACACTACTAAGCCCTCTCTCTCTCTTATCTCTTTTAGTCTTCTATTCTAAGTTTTGAATTGTTTTCCTTTATGTTTTGATTTCTAGTACTTATAGGTATAGCATTCTTTGGTAGAAAAAAAATTAGTTAAAGTTATAGGTATACCTCAAGATTGGATTAAGAGGGATCCCTCACCATTTTGCCAAAGATAAGTATCCTACTCCTTGTATTATCCTTTTATTTTTGGTTTCCTCTCTTATCAAAATGTGTTTGTATTATATGCTATTAATCTTTCTTTTTATATTTTCCTTTTTTGGAAGCTTGTTGAATGCTCAAGGGTTATGGAGGAGAACTCACAATATAAAGCATGGTAGAATTGATGTCCTACAAGTTTTGTTAAGAAACAACTCAAAGGTATTTCTTAGACCATAAGTTTTGTTTTCTTCATAACACAAATATATTTATTTCTTTTAAAATTTGTTTTACATTACTAGCATTGTTATCTTTAGGGCTTTGAATCACAAATATTCTTGTTAGGGTGATTAATCATTATATTTAATCTACCCTCATTAAATCATCATTGTGGAACCCTAAAAGGTTCACTGTAAAAACTCTAACCTAGAGGTATATTGATTATGAAACTGTAGTCTACCTAGGATTATTGATGAAATCTAGAAAATATTATTCTTTTGATGTTTATGGTTTTGGTACTATTTATAGAAACCCTAGTCCTTTAGGGTTTGTTGTATTTAAATCCTAGATCTTTAGGGTTCGGTAAATTAGGGTTTATGATAAAAACCCTTATAATATCTATAGTAATCTCCTAGGAATTAAACCCTAGGTATATATTCGTCTGTATGGTCAAAACCCTAGTCTAAATGAAATTACTGTATGTTTAAATTTAATGTATTGATATTGGTGTCTTGGCTTTACCTAGTAGATATCATTGTGATATGATTGTGCATGATTATGAAATCCTAGATATGTATATATTCTAACCTAATTGTTGATTCTCATAGTTTGTAAATTCTAGGGTTTGTAATAAAGCCCTAGTAAAAGTTTGATATTCTAGGATATAATGATATTGTTTCCAATATGACGATAAAGTCTAGGGTTTACAATAAACCCTAGTAGGATTCAATCATATTGTTGAAACCTTATATTGTGTTATGATTTGTTTTTATTGTTGACATCTAAGGCTTAGTGTCTCAAAGATGGAATTTAGGGTTTGCATTAAATCTTAGTAGAGACTAACATATAATTGTTGAAACCTTAGATGCATTTTAGAATTGTACTTGTTTGAATTGCTTCTAGGGTTTGCAATATATCATAATAAAATCTTGCATTGAGGTCCTAAATATAATATGATTCATTTCTTGATTAAAATGTAGTCTAGGTTTGTAACAAAACCATACCAAGAAGATGAAGTGTAAATGTGTACCTTGTTGATTATGAATCTATATAGGTTTAGGTGTTTTATGTCTAAAGTATTTGATGCTTCCATAATATTGACATAACTTTGATAATGTTAACTTCATGCTTCTATGTATTTGGTTGTACTTGCTATTAAAGTTTTACAGGTACACAATCTTCAAGATAATAAATAATTATGTATAAACATGATAAAGAAAGCATTTGAATGATGATGATCAAGGAATGAATCCATTCTCTAATGTTATAAAATGAGGAAATAGTTGATCTCCCTAATTTAAGAGGGAGCCTAGATAGAATAAAAATTATATCTCCCCAGTTGAGAGGGAGGACACATTATGATAGTAAATACTACAGGGGATTGTTCGTGAAAAAGACCTGACATGTACAGAGAATGTAAAGCTTCCTACTAGTTGCATATCAATAACTTGATATAAGTGGCATCAATATGATTGAAGACCCCAAAGGTTTGTGTTTACTTATATACATATTTGAAACTTTATTGTTGATTGGGGTTTGTGTTTGTCTGTCCATAATTTTATTAGGAAGTGTTGAAGCATCTAATGGTGGATGCTTGGGAGGAAATCTACGTGTGTTTGATGTCTAGATCTCGAAGAGGGAGGGTGGCATTGTTCTTAGAGATCTGACCTTAGAGACTCACCTAGATCCCTGGGTTGATGGTTAGTAAGTAAGCCTGATGGTACCTAGATTAGCTGAAAGCTTTAGTCCATCTTATTCCCAACCAGATAGATTACCTTGGTCAGGAATCTAGTCTGTGGCACTAAATGTGCCAAAACTCTTCGTAGTTCATTTTTGAGATATTCCATGTACCTCTATAGATATAGGTAATTATGAATACCTCCCTAGTTAAGAGGGAGTGGTGAATAATGTAACTAGGTTCGATCTTCATAATTTTACTTGAGTCATAATGAAATGTATTTATCAAAAGAAAGAAAAAGAAAATTTCTTAATAAATAAATTGACTTATTAAAGCATAGGTTTCATGCTTGGGTCAATTGTTTTTAGTTCAAGTTCTCAAATGAATACCTCTATGGTTTATGTCAAGTGTCCTTTTCCATGTCATATTGTAAATAACCCTTCTTGGGAATTATTTATCAAGAAAGAAAATTATTTTAATGTAAATTAGGTCAATTAGGCCTCCTCCACCAAATCGGCCTCAGGGAAGGAAAATTTGGCCTCAAAAAAGGTTATTTGACCTCACCAAAAGCTTATATATTGGAGAAACTCGAACTCATTTGTCACACATTCTCACAACAAGTTCGATCTACAGTTGTAGTAGCTGGAAAAGAATGTGAAATCACAAGAGAAGGAGAGAAGTTGGGAAGAGTAATATCAAGTTTTTGGGCTACCTTTCTCTCATATGCATGAAGATATTGAGCTAATAATGGGACTGAAATTATGTTTCTATTGTAGGGTCTAAGTTTTGAAGCTAGGGGTCGAAAATCTGCAGTAGCTGGGAGGCTGAAATTTTTGCAGTAGTTGCAGTGACAGGAACCGAAATTTCTGGGATGTTATTAGGTTGAAGTTGTTGAACAAGAAGAGAATATTGAAGGTTGTTGCATCATATTATAAGGCTGACTTGGTGGAGGAGGAATTTTTTTTGTTCTAGGGTCTTGGTTGTCTCATTTTCATATGAATCTACTGAAGGAACAATTCTTGACTAGGTTTTCCCCTATCTAGGGGTTTTGCACTGGATATCGGCCTAAATCTAGTGTCTTTGATCTTCGTGTTATGGTTTTGGTAATTTCTTGGTGAAATAAGATAAAATAAGAACATAAAAAAGATAATAATAACTCAAGTAAATCACAAGTAATTATCAAGAAGAGAAAATCTTTCTTCCTTTCTAATTTTCCAACAAATGTGACCAGTTGCAAGTTGCATCATTTTACAAATGCAACCATCATCTTACGGTCGCTTGTGGGACACTATATATGTGAAACTACACCTATAGGTCACTGCTTAGGATCTATGTCCCTTTTAGGTATGAGATATGGGTTTTATGCTTGAATACCCATCTCGTACCTAGTTATTGAGTTGCCGTGACTATCCCCAAATCATTTTTTTTTCCTTTTCTTAATATTTACTTTTGGAAACACAAGGATTTGTTTTAAGTTTTCATGAGCTATGGTAAATGATTCAAATTTCTTTGGAATTACTTTCACTTTGCTTTTAACATTCTTTTACTTTCACATTTATCTAACAAGTTCTTTTTTCACAATTAGTGTATCTTCAATATTGATTTTAATATGTTTTTGAACATTTGATCTCTTATTGTTGTATTTCTTTAGTTTGATTCCTTGTACACCCATTGAATAGATATACATGTTATCTTTGTCATTGTGGTACATTTGAAGTGGTTTATTATTAATGTTTTTCGAATTTTGTTTATTTTCCCATTAAGTAAACATAAAACTTTCTACATTCCCATGAGCATCTTCATTTTTAAAACAAAGAAAAAAAAAAAAATTTGTATTGTTGGAATTGCTACATTAAGGCAGTTGTTCATTCATCACTTGTTCGTGCATTAAAGACATTTGGAGTAGTATTGTCTTGATATTTGAAAAGGAAAGATAAAACAAGAAACCTCTTACCTCCCCTAGATAGAGTTCATTGAAATGAAACATTTGCATCGATTTCATTCTTTTTAATTCTTATATTGTGCATCTTCAATTGCACACCATATCCCCTTTTGAGTAAATAATAACAATTGGAAGGAATGAAAATTAAAATTCATTAAACATTTCATTTATAACAAACCAACAAGATTAGTATTGTAGGGCCTTAGAATAGAATTGGAAAGTGAACTCTTTAACGCCATAAAACCAAATCTAGTTCTACTAATGAGTGCAAAATCCACCACCATGCTAGATTAATGTTGGAAAGCTCCTCTCAGACGTGATTTAAGCACAAGATCTCACTAGAGGCTTGTGGAGTGACATCTCCACTCCATTGGTTTCTAGATCTTGTTGGATTATGTGCATCGAGGGTCTCATGAGGGAACACACTTCATTGTGAAC
Source organism: Pinus albicaulis (assembly GCA_034641835.2). NCBI lineage: Eukaryota > Viridiplantae > Streptophyta > Pinopsida > Pinales > Pinaceae > Pinus > Pinus albicaulis. The sequence goes on along the minus strand of CM076584.1, from coordinate 1,177,212,798 downwards.
AATCCATATTTGATGTTTCAAGATTAGTTTCCTTACCCATGCGCATGGTCCCAATTGATGACTATTCCCTTGGTCAATTGGCAATGAGGTGGTAACCTTAGTTGTTTTTTTAGGATATCCAACCTAGGTGACTATGGGTAGGAAGTCCCCATGGTACATGAGGTAGACATCAATCACCCTATCAATATTATTGGGGGGTCTTCATTCCCCCTAATAGGTCACTTGTGTCATTAAAGATATATATCAATAGGGTGAGGTAATTGCTTCTCATCTGTTGTTAGTTGGGGGTATGGGGGATTTCATCACCACAAGTTTCCTTCATTTTTTGAAGGCCCTAGTATACTTTCCAATTTGCTATTTTCTATCTTGATTTTTTTTTTGTTAGTGCATGCTCTTTGGTCTAGTATAAGATTTAATTTCTCCTTTTCTTCTCTTTTGTCACACTCCAACTCTGACATCATGGCTAAACCAACAACTCATATGTCATAGAGACAACATGATCTCTCTCTCATCATAGAAGAGAAACCCATTGTTCAAAGGCAAGTGTTATTATAGATAATACTCCCCAAAACCACCTTAATTATGCACACACCACTAGTTCAGGAGGAAATTCTAAAATTGAGACTATAAAAGATAACTCTTTACATCATTTCAATCGTCGTTTGACGGACCCATTAGGACCCATATTGCAACAAGTTGACTACATAGTTTCAAACTCTTTTTCCATTTTCTATAATTTCCCTATGATGTCAAGAGCCATTGAGTCATAAAGAATAGGAATTCCTCCCCCTTCACCTTCAACCACCATGGGGGGGCCTACATTGCTCCCTCCTATAACGTCATTAAGATGGATCAATGCTTCTGTCACTTTACTAAGTATTATTGGATTATCTATCTTGATACAAATGTTGATATCTTCAATCATGTCTGAATCTATTCCTACGATCACTACATCATTGTCATTAATGGAATATACCATGATTACCTTCTCATCTAATGGGGGGTCTCCTTTCATTATTACTTTTGGAAGTAGAACTTTCTCATTTTCTAATCCTTTCACTAGCATCCCATCTATTTTTCTTGGTACCCCCTCAAACTCTCCAAATATTCTAGTAATATTAAGACACATCCCACACACTTGAAGGCAATACCACTTATCAGGGGCAACACTCTACAAGGACCCCAAACCTATATGGAAACATTCCTCTCTCCGGGCGTACTATGATAGTTAGAGGTACTTTCCCTTTTGATAAATTTCCAACTTACAATGCAAACTTGTTTGGAAAATTTTCAAGATTCGATAACCCCTTCTTCCAACGAGTTCTAGCTCCTATTGGGCGCTTCCTATTAGAGGCATAACATAGTGAAATCTCTTCCCCTTTATTAATCATGTCATGCCTGGACTTTACCACTCTGGTTTACAACCTCATCCCACCATCCCTTTTTCCCCTGGACATTATAACGCCATAATACTACCAACTTCACCTAAGTTTCCCAAATCCTCGACTCAAACTTTTGCCTCATCCTAGTTACCTTTTATGGCATCTCTTGATTTTTGAGATTTCAGTAAGCTAACAAATTACCCTATCTGCTATGATCCATTGCAACCACCAATGTGATATAAGGTCCCTTTCGGCATTCCCAAGTTCCACAAAAATTTGGGCCCAAAACGCATATTACCACTTATCATTTGAGGTATTCATCCAATTACCTAGTTAAAGATAGTATTCACCTGCACCTTTTCTAATGCACTCTTATAGATTATGTTGCAAAGTCGTACATAAAACTATCTAGAGATTCTTATCGTGATTTTTCAAAACTGGCGACGGCCTTCTGTTGAGGTGAAAACTCATGATGCAGGGTATTAAATCAGTCTCAGATCAATCTTGTTGTGTTCTCCTTTTCTTTCATGCATAGACAGATGAAACCGTATCATCTCAAGGAATTTGTAGTGGCTTTAGAGCATGTGCAGTGAATGCGTAGCTAAAAGGTAGCATCTACAGCGAAATTCTAGTGCCTACATAGCGAATGCATAGAAAAAAGGTAGCGTCTACAGCGAAAGGGTATCACCTATGCAGCGAATGTGCAGCATCTACAGCGAAAGGGTAGCATCTATGCAGCAAATGTGTAGCGAAAAAGTAGCGCCTATGCAGCGAATGCGTAGCGATCATCCTGTAGCTTCGCATTCAATGGTTGTGGGGTATATCAATTGCAATTGGTATCTTCCTCAACAATTTCCATAATCAACAAATCGATCCAATATTTCACAAATCATAAAAACTACTTGATACCAAAACCTTCCTCAAATTTATCTCTGTGCCATAAACTGTGCTTTCTCTGTATTATTTATACAAGGGTTCAAACACAGTTTGAAGAGAAGAATAGAATTTTTTTCCATACAAGAAGCCTTCCAGTGAATGCATAAAAAATGATCCAAAGCTTGTTCCAACAATACAGTGCCACGAAGGACCATAAGATGTATCAAATTCATTCTTCAACTATACGCAGTAAATTTTGTCACACACAATTTCCTTCACAAAATAAAGGATTCAACAACTTATTTTCATAGGTAGCGTAGAGATCGAATTTCACAGAATATTTATTCATTAATTTAATGAGCAAATATACTCAAAATCTCATCTTAGCAGCAATGATATCAAAATAATTCCACCTACAAGTAAAATACCACAGTGAATTCACTATCTCGATTTAATATGAACTAAGACCATATTTAATGATTGAAATACACATCATCTATCCTTTAACCAAATTGATCATTACAAATCAATTAATATATATAGGATCTCTATAATAAGACAAAACTCAGATTCATTGTTAGGTCCAGATATTACTAGTATAGTCCCTTATTATTGTTAGTGTAACCCCCTTATTGTTATTGTTGTACCGCTGTAACCCCAATATTGTTATTATTGTGCCCTTACATTATTTTTGTTAGGTCGGCTATGATTATATTGTGACCCCATGGACTTTTATATATAGAAGGGGGTTTTGTCATGTGTATCATCCAAGAATTGTTCATTTATGTAATGTATTGGAGGTTTCCCCCTTGAAGTGGTTATTTTTAAGGCATTTATCTCTCTTTTCTTCTATTTTTGGAGCTGGTTTCATAACATTTGGTATCAGAGCTTTGGATTCTAGGGTTTCGCTACTCCAAACAGGTCATCGTGGAATTTTCACTATAACGTTTTTTCTACGAAGTTTCACAAGCTGAAATTTTTACAGCACGAAACCTAAATCTGGAGGAACACCATGTAAAAATTTCAGATCTTCATTCGCAATATTTTCGGAGATATGATCTGTGGAAGTTAGGGTTTTTTTAGGCTCTCGAATTTCAACTAAAACATCTCATCGTGTAATTTGCGTTATAAATTTTCGTATAAGAAGTTTTAAAAGTTGAAATTTGTACAGAGTGAAGTTTTAAAAGTTGAATTGTTTCTTATACCCAACACCAAAATGTCAAGTGATGGTTGCAAATGGAGGAACTATAAATTTCTCTGGAAAATTCCATAATATCAAGCTAACCATGGGGGAATATGTATTGAATAGTCCAATGCTTTCCATTCCAATGGGAGGTGTTGATGTTGTACTAAGAGTACAATGGTTACAATCTTTGGGGAGGGTAGCATTTAATTTTCAAGAACTTTTCTTGAAATTTTTTACGGAAGGAAAAGAAATCGAATTACCGGGTATCGCAAGGAAGCCGGGAAAGATAATAAGCTCTAATGTCATGACAAAGCTTCTGAAGAAAGAACAACAAGGCATAATTGCACAATTATGCTCACTAGAAGTTCCAACATCAAAATCATCTATTTCTTCAGATCTCCAAAAAGTCTTGGACAATAATTCCAAGGTGTTTGATACTCCCAAAGGACTCCCACCTATTCATGATCATGATGATCATGCTATTCATTTTATTCTAGGAAGTGTTCCTCCAAACATCAGGCCTTAAAAATATCCTTATGTCCAAAAGAGTGAAATTGAACGTATGATTGCAAAAATGTTAGAGGCTAGTATAATTCAACCTAGTCAAATTTCTTTCTCTGCTCCATTAGTATTGGTGCATAAGAAGGCTGGATCATGGCGCATGTGTCCGGATTATAGGGAGCTCAATAAGCTCACTATTAATGATAAATTTCCCATTCCTGTGATTGATGAATTATTGGATGAATTACATGGAGCAATTTATTTTACCAAGTTGGATCTTCATTCAGGATATCATCAAATTAGAATGAAGACTGAAGATATTCCAAAAACGGCATTTCGAACTCATGAGGGTCATTATGAATTTTTGGTCATGCCTTTTGGCCTTACCAATGCACCTTCTACATTTCAAGGGTTGATGAATTCCATTTTCAAGCCCTTCCTTAGAAAATTTGTGCTAGTATTTTTTGATGATATACTAATCTACAACAGGTCTTGGAAGGATCATGTTCAACATGTTTACAGGGTGCTCAAACTATTGCAGGAGAAACAATTATATGCAAAAACATCCAAATGTTTCTTTGGAGTACAAGAGGTGGAATATCTGGGTCATATTGTATTTCACGAGGGTGTTAAAGTGGACCCTAACAAAATTAAAGCCATTAAGGAATGGAAAGTTCCCACAACCATAAAGCAGTTGCGAGGATTTCTCGGGTTAACGGGGTATTATCGCAAGTTTGTTAAGAATTATGGGAGAATAGCAGCACCTCTAACAACATTATTGAAGAAAGATGCATTTTCATGGACTCCTGAAGCAACTAAGGCCTTTGAACATCTTAAAGAGGCAATGTGCCGAGCACCGGTCTTAGCTATGCCAGACTTCACAAAAACCTTTATTGTGGAATGTGATGCCTCAGGAAATGGAATTGGTGCAGTTTTAATGCAGGAAGGAAGACCCATTGCTTTTGAAAGTCGTCCAATCAAAGGAAAGTATTTACAGAAACCTATTTATGAGAAGGAAATGTTAGCAATACTACATGAACTAAAGAAATGGCGAACTTACCTAATGGGAAGACACTTCAAGGTAAAAACTGATCATGATAGTCTTAAACACTTTTTGGAACAAAGACTATCTTCAGAAGAGCGACAAAAATGGGTCACAAAGATGTTGGGTTATGACTTTGAAATAATCTACAAAAAAGGAAAGCTTAATGTTGTTGCAGATGCACTCTCAAGAAAGAATGAAGAGGTGGAGGCATTGCTTTGTGCCATTTCTATTATCCAACCAGATTGGATAACCGAAGCAAGAGATGAATGGAAGAAGGAAAAAGATGTATGGACACTCATTCAAAAGTTGCAGCAAGATCCTAGTACATCTGATACATTTAGTTGGAAAAATGATTTCTTATGGTACAAAGATCGCTTATATCTTTGTAATAATTCCCAACTAAAACAAAAGATTCTTTTGGAATTGCACACTTCTCCTTTAGGAGGACACTCAGGATTTTTAAAAACTTACCACAGGGTGAAGAAAGAATTCTTTTGGGATGGCCTTAAATCTGATATTCAAAAGTTTGTGGCGGAATGTTTGGTTTGCCAGCAGAATAAAGTGGAGACAATTAAGACCCCGGGACTTCTACAACCTTTATCCATTCCAAATCAACGTTGGGAGGAGATTTCAATGGATTTTATCACAGGTTTACCTAAGTCCGAAGGAAAGAGTGTCATCATGGTGGTAGTTGATAGACTTACCAAGTATGCACACTTTTGTGCACTATCTCATCCATTTAAAGCAAGTACAATTGCTACTACATTTATGGACACAATTCAAAAGCTACATGGAAACCCAAGGGTTATTGTGAGCGACAGAGATCCCATTTTTACTGGAAATTTTTGGACGGAGTTGTTTTCTTGTTTGGGTACTCAATTAGCTCATAGCTCATCTTATCATCCTCAATCTGATGGTCAAACTGAGATAGTAAATAAATTTTTGGAAGGATATCTTCGTTGTTTTGTATCCGATAAACAAACACAATGGGTCAAGTGGTTACCTCTCGCTGAATGGTGGTATAACACTTCCTTCCATACTGCAGCAAAAATGACCCCATTTATGGCACTTTATGGATATCATCCACCATCCATCACATCATATTTAAGAGAAAATTTTAAGGTTCAAGCAGTGGAAGATCACATCGAGCATCAGCAAGAAGTTCTCCAACTCTTAAAGGATAACCTGAATTTGGCACAAAATCGAATGAAACAACAGGCAGATCAACATCGTAGCAAGAGAATTTTTGATGTAGGAGATTGGGTATTTTTACGGCTACAACCATACAAACAAATGTCCCTCAAGCAAGCAAAGAAGGATAATAAATTATCGCCAAAGTACTATGGTCCTTACAAGGTGTTGAAAAAGATTGGTACTATGGCATACAAATTGGAGCTTCCTGCTTCTTCGCGAGTACATCCAGTTTTCCATGTTTCATGCTTAAAGAAGGTTATAGGTGAAAATCTTCCAGTTCAAACAATATTGCCAGAACTTGATGAGGAAGGAAAATCATATTGGAACCTGAAGCGGTCATGGAAACAAGAACTCGACAGCTACGGAATCGATCAATTTCAGAGTATCTCATCAAGTGGAAGAACTTACCCACTGAAGATTCTACATGGGAGGATGAGAATTTTATACAGAAGCATCCGGAGCTACTCAAGCGTTGAGGACAACACTTTTTTGAAGGAGAGGGGCATGTTAGGTCCCTATATCACTAGTATAGTCCCTTATTATTGTTAGTGTAACCCTTATTGTTATTATTGTACCCTTGTAACCCCCATTTTGTTATTATTGTGCCCTTAAATTATTATTAGGCTGGCTAGATTATATTACACCCAAGGACTCATATGTTGCTGTGCTTTTTGGCTTGTATCATCCAAGAATTTTTCACTATGTAATGTATTGGAATTTTGGATAAGCACTTCTAAGTTGTTATTTCTACAAGTATTCTCTTTTCTTCTATTTTTGTCACTCTTATAACATTCACCCATCCTATATGCAAAGTTTCCGAATTTCACATCCAGGTGTATAGTAAATCCATCAATTTGAGTTACGCACTGCGACTCAACATGAAGGTAATTATGAGCAATACAATGATCTACTTCTACCAATCAAAATATTATACTAACCCTCTTACAAGGAATAGGTTTGTTTCCTATAGGGCCTGATCATACACACAAAATTCAAAATAATTCCATTAACCAGTTTCAAATACAATACTTGGCCTGATTTTCAACATTGAATTGAACTTCTACACATCTCATCTCTCTCTCACACACTCTCTCATCTACTTCTGCCTCTATTTTTTTCTCTTCATTTCCCATATGCAGGCTTAAATCTATAGAAATAATTACATAGTTATGGATTGTTCTAAATCCATGGTATTCTCCATAGATCACTCAAATAATTCCTAAAATCTCTCAATGATCCCTTGAGGATCTCAACAACTCAACTAAATCCTATTCTAGGGTTTCCTAATCCTTAATATTTTTATGAGATCTTCATCAAGCTAATATATCTCGTATTCTTAATGATATGAGAATATTTACATTTAAAACCTCACACACCTATTTCTCACTCAATAATTAAAATATACAAATTTTCATATTAATAAATTAAAAACATCACACCCCCTAAATCAACCAAATATACAATGATTTTCTGAGCAGGATGCTCTTGCATCAGACTCCCGATGTAGAAAAGAAAAATTCAAGGACTCTTGTCTATGAGGTCTGTCAATTTTCTGTAGTAATGTGACAACGAAAAATCTTAATAACTTGCTACCTCCAGGATTCCAAACTCTATTTTGTTGCGAGTCCTTCAATCTTTCTTCTTCATGCTATTGTGGTTTTGTACCTATCATCTTTCTTTTTCCTGGTCTCCAAATTATATGTTGTAGCCTTCTTTTCATCTTGCTGATCAATTCTGCTATCATCATTTTCTTTCTGTTGTTGTTTATCTCCTTCACATTAATGTACCTTTTGTTGGGTACTTTCATCATCAGCTTCTTTAATTTCTCAATTTCAACATTTAAATAATCATCATTGAGTTCAAAATTAGGAATTTCAAAATTCTTATTTTTCTCTCCATCATGCTTTATTTCATAAAAAAGAAAATGTATTCTTCCTTGCAAATTACCTTCATTTGTACCACTATTGTGTGGTCCTGCAATCCACTTCTTTTCTTTAACTGAGTCTTCCTCATCTGCATTTCTCTCTAAACGTTCTTTTGAAAATTTCATTTCGTCTTCAAAATCATAAATGTAAAACTTACATTGTTTTCATGAGGTTCTTTCTTTGACTCAGATTCTTCCAGCAACCTTTCCAACAAATCCATTTCAGCATCATACCTCTCAAACATAGCATCTGAATGTTTGACTTCATCTGTGTTTAGAACCAAATTCAAATTTTGTTCTTCTTCCTCTCCCTTTGTCTTCACATAAGCTGTAGATGATTTTCCTGCACCTGTGACAAAATCTAAATGATCAGAATTTAATATATAAGGCTCTCTAGCCTCATTTGATGTTTCAGACATCAAACCTCTTCCAATGTCTTTGCCATTCTCTCCAAAGATTATTCTTTGTTCTGGTTCACATAAGTGATCATCCTTTACCTCTTTTTCCTTCTCTAATTAGGTTGAAAACTCAATTTCATGGAATGAAAAACAATCATCCCAAGTTCCTTCAGGTTCACACAAAACTTCTTCCTGACCATAATTTCTTTCTGGATCTTTGCTATGGTCATTAGTTTTCATAGTTTTCTTCTCCTTCTTAGCAACAACATCATCATTGGGTAATGTACCTGCATACACAAATAAACTATTAGGTTTAAAAATACAAGACATTTAAGCCTCGTTTGATGCTTCAAGCACCAATATTTCACAATGGACTTTCTGTGTTTAAGAAAATCCTCTTCGTTGTGACTCAATTCCTTTGAGTTTCTCCTTTTCCAACAAAGAAATATGTATTTTTTCAAGTTCTCTGAACTTGTTTATCAGCTTGGCATTCAATTTATTTTGCAATAGGTTCCATTTAACCCATTTCCTCATTCTCCATCCATGTCTTCGGTCTTCATTCTCTTTTCCTTGTAGCCATTCTATTAGTATATCAAACTGTGCTCTCATCACTGCAAGCCTTATCTCACGCTCTTCATCACTCATCTTACCTTCATGAAATTTATCTGAACCCCTTCTATGATCCTCCATGATCATTTCTCTCATGAGCTCATCCATGCTCATCTTGGTGATCTGTAATATTCCTTTGCAACTAAGTACCCTATCAATATTTCTCTCTAAGCTCGATCTCTTCCTGGGTATTCTCTCTCTTGGTTCACTATCTTGAACCTTCTAGAGCTTCCCTACTCTTTTGCAGTCAATCACCTCTCTCCTTTCTTCCAACCTCTAGTCGGATAGGTTCATCATCATCAAAACTTTATTGTTTTGGCTATAATCATTAAAACATCCTCGCACTATTACTTGAAATCAGTATTTCATCAATAATTAACAAGAAGACCATACCTCACTGTCCAATCTATGTTGCATATGTTGCTGCTATAATTTCCTCTTCTGTTGATTCTAGTTTTACTGTTGTAGTCATCAATGCTCTATATACCTCAGAACAATATTCTCAATATGTCTTTAAAGAAAATCTTATCTACTTTCTCTCATACTAGAGTTACCTCCCATATCTCTTCACTAATTCTTAAAGCTTAAATCATGCAATCATCAGTCTTCTGAATTTAATAATAATAAAAAACAATATTTAGCTCAATCAAATTTCAAATCTGATTCTCTTCTTTTCTGATTCACTTTTGTTGCACCTTTGATTCTCTATAAGCTTCTTCCTGCTTTGGCTCTTTCAAATAACACAACAACAAATAACCATTCACAATAATCTTATTTTCTGTTCAATTATCTCTGTGAAGTCTTTTCCTTCCAACAAAAATGGATAGCATTACCATCTCTCACCACCGATTATGTGTTACTCTATACATATTTATCACATTAAATTTGTCGTAATTTCAATAAATGACACTAGATTTAGTGAAATTTGCAAATATGTTGAGCTTTCTTGTGTAATGGAAAATGCAAGGGATTTATAAGAGAAATTATGTGACTTTAGTGATATCTGCTTGACTAAAAATACTGTGTATTGTTTCAAGAAAAGAAATTGTGGATGAATATTTCCATGGCATTTCTGAACACATTTTCTGGTTGAATCCTCTACACCATTCTGTAGCTTCTCCAATTCACTACTCTTAGTTTTCAATGTGTGTTCTTCTCCTTTACTTTCTTTCCAGAATCACACTTAATTTCTATAGCAAGGTAACTCTTTTATGGATGACTTCATAACACATGACTATACCCTTTCAACTTAGGACTTCATAAACCTTTGTCACATGGAATCCAATGAAATTAGAATTTGAGTACATATTTGGTGTTCCCACCAAGGTGCTATGCAATAAACGTGAAAAATATAGCAGCATTTCAATTGCAGCAACAATGTCCAACAATCGGAATTTTATTGACCAAGTCGGTTCCTCTGTTTATTGAGCTTTGTCTGGAAACTTCTAATGGGCTTCTAAATTAGACAAAAAATAAGGCCCATATAATCTTTCTTAAGCCCATCTACCTTCCTTATGCACATGAAAATATATATTAAATCTCTCCTTCTGCACTTAATAATGTTTTCTTATGCTTTAATATTTTCTTAGGAAGGTTTAAAGGTAATTTCATATCTGTGCCTAATATTGGTTATTTTTGTAGAATATTGTGAGAATATTGGGCATATTATGCAGATTTGGAGAAGGAGATAATTTAGGGACTTGCTCCCTGCCACTAGAAGATCAAGATTAAAGAATAAATGAGCACAATGTCAAGAAATTATGGAGAAATATTGGAGAAATTATAGGAGGATTTTCCACCCTCCTTAACTCTCAAAGGCAGCCAAAGGATCCCAAGGATTCTCTCTGCAAATTCGAGTTCCAGAGGTAGCCAAGCAACTCAAGACCTAGTGCACTCAAGCCATACTTCACTTGGAGTCAAGTGGACTCATTACCTATTTTTTAGGGAGCTGTTGGTAGCTACCCGTGAGGATAAATAAAGCTAATCAAGAGCTAATTAGGGTTGATTCTTCGATTCCATTCTTTTCCATTCGATGCAGTCCGTTCCATCCCATCCCATGTCATTAATTTTCCATTCTATTAGGTTTTTGTTGTTTAAGACCTTCGGGATGTAAAAAGATTTAATTTTTAATGCAATGAGTAGACAGATTCCATTTTACTATTTTAATTCTAGAGAGCTGGGCTCATGGGTTAATGCCCAACCCATGTGCCTCAACTTCTCCGTTGTTTTCATTATTTCCTTTCTATCATTTAGCTATTTTTATTTCTACCATCTATTTAGTTTTATTCTTGAACAGTTAGCTAGTTTATGATAGTTTCATTGATGCTTAGTTTTTCTTTCAGTCTTCTGTTGTAGTTTTTCATTTGCTTATGAGAGTAATAGAATAGAGGAAGACCAAAAAGTTGTGGATCGAGACTCCCTTCTCATCTCTGTCAATATAGCTCGAGGAGGGTGAACCTTCCCACATAACCAAAAACTGCTTTCCGTTCACTATTTTTATCACGCATTTTTTCTGTTTACCTGTGCATGAATCCATAGGTTTTTTTTAAAGGAATTATTATTAAAATTCTGGAGAATTTCACCCTCGCCTTTCCGCTTCATTTTCCATATCTATGTTACGCTTCCAAACACCTCTATTATGCTCCATTTCCCTCCTTTTCTCTTCCTATCAGTTGTTGCACCCTTTTTGTTCATAGAAACCATTAAAGTTTTGCATGTGATATTTTACATTGGATTTTTTCGATTATCACATCTCGGCCATCGCAGAACTCCTTCCCTTTCCTTTGTTGTTCATCAACATATCAGTGATTTTCCTATTTCACCTCACATTTACCTTCTTAACGCAAAAACGCTTGAAAATATTTAAAGTTTGACCTCTGCCCTTTTCTTCTCGGTTCTACCGCTACCGTACATCGCAATCGCACTTCGCAATGTTTTCCTTTTTCTTCTTTTAAGACTTACAGCTCCGATCTACCGATTGCGATATTGCGATCATGCTCCGTCGCTGATCCCACCACCATGTCACCCATCGCATTTTTCACTTCGCACCATTCAGGTTGTTTTAGTTAAGACTTACCACTCTTATCCACCGATTGCGATATTTTTATCGCACTCCGCCACCGGTCCCACAACCACGTCATCCACCGCATCGCACATCGCAAATTGTAGTTTTTTTTTTGTTCCTGTTAACCTTTTCCACTCAAAATGCCGATTCCGAACCATGCTACATCGCAAATCACATTTTGTAGTTTTTATTTTGTTCCTGTTAACCTCTACCACTCTAACCTTGCGATATTGCGATTGCGATATCGCAGATCACATATTTCACTTCTATCCACCAATCATAACTCCTCCATCACATATTTCAATCATTCCACTTCAAAGCATTTGCATCAAATCATTTCATGTGTTTAAGCCCTCCATTAGCCTCTTTAGCCCTTTTTCCACCGAACTGCAATTAACACTTTTTCAGTTATAATTATATCACGAATAGTTGCATGGTTAGAAGCATGGTAGATAGATCATAGTATAAGTAGAGTGTGTTCATCCGTTTGGCCAGCTCAATGCAATTTATTTTAGTTTCTTTTCTTTCATTTCCTTTCTGCAATTTTGTTTAGTTTCCTTCCTGTCATTTCTTTTCAGCAATTTAATTTAGTTTCCTTTCTGTCATTTCCTTTCTACAACTTATTTTAGTTTCATTTAAGTGTGACAAACTTCACTGATAACCTTAGGAATAGCACCCTTTCGTAAAGCAGAAGAGGATTACATGAACAGAATGCATCTGTTGTGTATATAGCACTGTCACCTCCAAGTTTGTACAAACCCATGGTTGATAAAGTAAAGTAGGGAAGCCCCTAGGAGTTGTAGCACTCTTGGTGCAATACCGGGGCTCACCTCTTTTTGGCACCGTTGCTGGGGAGGTGTCTAGTAGATGCTTTGATTCTATTTTTAGCATTCTTTTCTTCTTTCCTTTTTCATGTTATTTCCGAAATATTGAAAAATACAAAAAAAAAATGATTTTCATTCCTCATAGGAGTAGGGATACTCAGAATTTTTGTTTTTTTTAAATACTTCTCCAATACCAACCCCCCCACTTGACCACGTGGTGCAGTAAGAACCACATCATCATACACTTTTGAAGGAAGAAAAGATGGATGGATATGATGACAATGAAGAAGATATTATTGAGTTACACATTCAAGATATGGACATCAGTGTACCTATGAAGAACATCCCTCCATATTTCCTTCCCAACTTCCATGGTATGGGGACAAAGGATCCAGAAACATTTCTCTTTGAATTTGAGATACTTTGTAGATATTATGGATACTTATCACACACTCAAAAAATAAGATTGTCTCCTACAACATTAAAGGATAGAGCTCTTAAATGATTCATGAGTCTAGGTACTAATTCAATAAGATCATGGAATGATATGCAAAAGCTATTTATAAAAAAATATAAAGATCGTGATCTTAGAGAAGAATTTTTTAGAATGAACCAAGAAGAATATGAGAGCCATGAGGATCTAATAGAGAGGTTCATGTATAATGTTAAGAGGGAAAAATTGCATCATCTAGGATTTGACACACTAAAAACCCTCTTATAAAAATTAGGGATGAGTGGATTGATCTCCTTAATCTTATGAGTAGAGGAGATGTATACCGACTGGCATTTGAAGAAATTTGTGAAACATGCAAGCGCATATCAAGATGAAGGGAGAGAGTAAGTAAATAAACATCAACATTGGTAAGGCAAGATGAAATTGGAAATTTTATTGATAACTTTAAATCAGAAATTCTTAGCAATCTATGTTAACAAGTAGAAATGTTAAGAATGCACAATGAGAAAAAAGAATATGCTGATGTTTTTTTATCCATGAATAATCATATGCTACTAAATGTTGTCCATCAGTCCCCAGGTTTAAATAATTTTACCAAGAAGACAATGGAGCAAGGCAATCACCAAAGAAGTTATGTTATGTAGCTCCAAGGATACCCTGGAAGCCTAGTCAACTTGATATGATGCAAGGACCCACTTCACAATTTCAAGCTTATTCACATCCATCTCAAACTAATTGGGACACACTCCCTCCTGGCAACCTTGGCCATCTCAACCCCAAAACCAATCTTGGCAACATGGTTGGCAAGGTCCTTATTGGGAAAATCCTCAACATCCTCAATATTTCCCTCAATATCCTCCATACCCAACTCCATGCTATCCCTACCATCCACCTCCACCACAACCACAGCCTCAACCACATCCATCTCATATATCCACCCCCACTGTACCACCATTTCCAAACCCACACCATGAATTATCTCAACCCACTTACAATGCTGAGGTACAACACTATATAAATGGTCTGCATTTTAGTTCAAGAAAGCTATTGAAAAGAAGAGATTTTCTTAATGTCACTGAAGGACAACATCAAGAAGAAGAAGATCCAAATGAGGAGATCAAAACATCGAGGGTTGCACTTGATGAAGAGCAGAAATTAGAATCAAATGTTGAGAAATTTCCCTCATGTTTACCAGCATTTCCTCCATGTGTTCAAGAGAACAATCAGCAAAAAAGGAAGATTTGACTTCCATAATATAAGAGGACATCTAAGGTGATCCAACTCAGCAAGTGAACCAGGGGCATCACAACTATATTTACATATGGTTCCAAACAGTCATTAAGTTGCAGCAACACACTCTTCTCCAACAGTACTTGATACAATCCCCGTCAAATAAATTCATCTCTCATATTCAGGTACATGTTAAAGCATGTATTCCAAGTGTGCACATGATTTATCTATCATCTTGATGTGTACATGGCTCCATTGGAAGTATTCCTATACTTGAAAAAGGTTTTGTTTTTTCAAGTAGAGTAGGAAAGTGAAAAAAGAAAAAAAAGGGAAAGAATAAAATATCAGGTGAAAACATCTTTTGAGGTGTTTGAGATTGGCTTACTAATTGAAAACCTCCATGAGGCGGTCATTGGGTTGAAAAAAAAAAGAGAAAAATAAAAGATCCTAGGTGAAAACCTCGTTTGAGGCACCTAGGCAGACCTACTAGTGGAAAACCTCATTAAGGCAGCTAGTAGGCCTTATAAAATAAAAACTTTAAAAAAAAATGCATTTCTCCATGTATCTCTCCAACCTTTGCAAGCCGGAAAACAGCAATTTGGAAAAAAATAAAATTCGGTCCACACCCTGGTTAAAGGTAGTCAAACTTTTACTTCCTCCTCCTGTGCTCAGAAGCTCCAAAAGGACCTCAAGAAGATTATCACATGCAGCTTCAGAACCACCGAAGACAGCTTCAATAGCCATATCAGCAGCTTCAATATCACCTGCAAAAAAAAAAATCAGTGGTAAGGCTCAGGTATGCAATCATACAACTGTTTCTTCGAATCTGTTTTAGCTTAACAAAACATTAAAAAGTGTGAGAAGGAAATTTTTTTATATAGCCAAAATTAGTAGCAGAGAAACCTCAGCCTTATCTAGCAACTAGCCTCATTTTTTCTACCAAGAAAAGGAACAAGAAAAAAGTAAAAAGGACTTGAGAAACTTGGCAGTAAGCAGTTCATTGTAATAGAAGACAAGGATTGCCAAGGGATAACCAAGGGTGAACTTAGTTCACATAAAAAAGAACTGTAAGTTCACTTTGCATGCAGTAAAAAATAAAAAATAAAAAAATAAAGAGAGAGAACAAAAAAAGAAAAAATCAAATAAAAGGTGGATCCACCACCTCTTGGCATGCAAAACAGATTTTATTAACGCATTGGATGACCTCCATGAAGCACCTACAAGAGGAAATGCAAGAAGAATAGCAATAATATTAGCAGGAGGAGTAGCGCATGGGCCAATAAATAGAAAATGAAATAAGCCAGCATGTAGGAAAAACCATAAGGCAGGGAGGATGAATAGGTTGCTCAGAGGATGAGTAACAGTTTCAATAGGGGGGTGATTATGGGCCTCTAAATTAGACATAAAATAAGGCCCATCTAACCTTTCTTAAGCCCATCTACCTTCCTTATGCACTTGAAAATATATCTTAAATCTCTCCTTCTACACTTAATAATGTTTTATTATGCTTTATTATTTTATTAGGATGGTTTAAAGGTAATTGCATATTTGTGCCTAATATTGGTTATTTTTGTAGAATATTGTGAGAATATTGTGTAGATTATGCAGATTTGGAGAAGGAGATAACTTAGGGACTTGCTCCCTACCACTGGAAGATCAATATTGAAGAATAAATAAGCACAATGTCAGGAAATTATAGAGAAATCTTGGAGAGATTATAGGAGGATTGTCCACCCTCCTTAACTCTCAAAGGTAGCAAAAGGATTCCAAGGATTCTCTCCTGCAATTCGAGTTATAGAGTCATCCAAGCAACTCAATACCAAGTGCACTCAAGCCATACTTCACTTGGAGTCAAGTGGACTCATTACTTATTTTTTAGGGAGCTGTTGGTAGCTACCCATGAGGATAAATAAAGCTAATCAAGAGCTAATTAGGGTTGATTCTTCCATTTCATTCCTCAAATCCATTCTAGTACATTCAATGCATTCCATTCCATCCCATGCCATTCATTTTCCATTATACTAGGCTTTTGTTGTTTAAGACCTTCGGGACGTAATAATGTTTCATTTTTAATGCAATGAGTAGATAGACTCCATTTTACTAATTTAATTCCAAAGAGTTTGGCTCGTGGATTAGGGCCCAACCCATGTGCCTCAGCTTCTCTGTTATTTTCATTCTTTCCTTTCTGTCATTTATCTAGTTTTGTTTCTGCCATTTATTTAGTTTTATTCTTGAGTAGTTAGCTAGTTTCTTATAGTTTCATTGCTGCTTAGTTTTTCTTTTAGTGTGTTGCTGTAGTTTTTCATTTTCTTATGAGAGTTATAGAATAGAGGAAGACCAAAAATTTGTGGATCGAGACCCCCTTCTCATCTTTGTCAATAGAGCTCGAGGAGGGAAAACCTTCCCACAAACCCAAAAACTGCTTTCCGTTCACTTCTTTTATCACGCATTTTTTTTGTTTTCCCGTGCATGAATCTACAGGTTTGTTTGCAGGAATGAATATTAAAATTCCGGAGAATTTCACCCTCGCCTTCCCGCTTCATTTTCCATCTCTGTGTTATGCTTCCAAACACCTCTGTTATGCTCCATTTCCCTCCTTTTCTCTTCCTATCAGTTGTCACACCCTTTTTATTCATAGAAACCATTAAATTTTTTCCTATGATCTTTTACCTTGGACTTTCCCAATTATCACATCTCGACCATCGCAGAACCCCTTCCCTTTCCTTTTCTATTCTTCAACATCTTAGCGATTTTCCCTTTTCACCTCACCTTTACCTTCTTAACACAAAAACTCTTGAAAATCTTTAAAGTTTGACCTCTGCCCTTTTCTTCTCGATTCTCCCACTATTGTACATCACAATCGCACTTCGCAGTGTTTTCCTTTTTCTTCTTTTAAGACTTACTGCTTCGATCTATCGATTGCGATATTGCGATGGCGCTTCACCATTGGTCCCACCGCCACGTCACCCATCGCATTTCATACTTCACACCATTCAATTGGTTTTCGTTAAGACTTACCGCTCTTATCCGTCAATTGCGATATTGTTATCACACTCTGCCACCGGTCCCACCGCCACGTCATCCACCGCATCGCACATTGCAAATCACAGTTTTTGTTTTTTTCCTGTTAACCTTTTCTGCTCCAAATGCTAATTCCGAATTCCATCACATTGCAAATTGCATTTCACGGTTTTTATTTTGTCCCTGTTAACCTCTACCACTCCAACCTTGCGATATCACCTATCGCACTTCTATCCGCTAATCATAACTTCTCCATCGCATATTTCAATCATTCTGCTCCAAATATTTTGCGCCATAATAAAGTTGTAATAAGGTTTAAAACCCGCTCTTTCCTCCTCTAATCCTTGTTTCATGTGTTTAAGCCCTCCATTAGCCTCTTTATCTCTTTTTCCTCTGAACTGCAATCAACACTTTTTCAGTTAGAATTAGATCATGAATAGTTGCATAGTTAGAAGCATGGTAGGTAGATCATAAGATAAGTAGAGTGTGTTTAGTCATTTGGCCAGCTCAATGCAATTTAGTTTAGTTTCTTTTCTGTCATTTCCTTTCTGCAATTTATTTTAGTTTCCTTCTTGGCATTTCTTTTCAGCAATTTAATTTAATTTCCTTTCTGGCATTTCCTTTTTGCAGCTTAGTTTAGTTTCATTGAAATGTGACAGACTTCATTGAGAACCCTTAGAAATAGCACCCTTTCATAAAGCAGAAGAGGATGACATGAACAGAATGCATCTGTTGTGTATATAGAACTATCACCTCCAAGTTTGTATGAACCTCAGGTTGATAAAGTAAAGTAGGGCAGCCCCTGGGAGTTGCAGCACTGTTGGTGCAATACACGGGCTCACCAGCTTCCTGATAGCTCTGTGATTTCCTTTTGTGGCTATAACGCTAATACTCATCGGTAATACATTGCCTTTCTGCGAGCTCCCTATTTTCCTTATGCACAAGCCACCTACACCTTCCCAACACATGATCTTTCAAGCAACCAGACTCGATGTCCATCAAATACAAATTTTCACATGAAGTGACTCTACGTTGTCTTCATCGACATTTGCAACATTCCTCCACTAATTCTTCACGCAAAATTTATCAATCCTGCTCTGATACCAAATTGATGCAGGGTAAATCAATCTCGAATCAATCCTGTTGTGTTCTCCTTTTCTTTCATGCACAGATAGGTGAAACCGTAGCGTCTTAAGGAATTCATAGCGGCTTCAGAGCATGCGCAGCAAATGCATAGCGAAAAGGTAGCATCTACAGTGAAAGGGTTGCGCCTACGCAGCAAATGCATAGCTAAAAGGTAGCATCTACAGCAAAAGGGTAGTTCCTACACAGTGAATGTGTAGCATCTACAGTGAAATTGTAGTGTCTACGCAGCAAATGTGTAGCGAAAAGGTAGTGTCTACAGCGAAAGGGTAGCGCCTACATAGTGAATGCGTAGCGATCATCCTGTAGCTTCACATTCAATAGTTTTGGGGTATCTCAATTGCAATTGGTATCTTCCTCAACGATTTCCATGATCAATAGATCGATCCAATCTTTCACAAATCATCAAAACTTCTTGAGACCAAAACCTTCCTCAAATTTATCTTTGTGCAATAAACTATGCTTTCTCTGTATTATTGATCCAAGGGTTCAAACACAGTTTGAAGAGAATAATAGATACTTTTTCCATAAAAGAATCCCTCCATTGAATGCATAACAAATGATCCAAATCTTGTTCCAATAATATAGTGCCACAAAGGACCATAAGACGTATCAATTCCTTCTTCAACTATACGCAGAAAATTTTGTCACACACAATTTCCTTCACAAAATAGAGGATTCAACATCTTATTTTCATAGGTAGCGTAGAGATCAAATTTCACATAATATTTATTCATTAATTTAATGAGAAAATCTACTCATAATCTCATCTTAGAAGCAATGATATCAAATCAGATCCACCTACAAGTAAAATACCACAGTGAATTCACTCTCACGATTTGATATGAACTTAGACCATATTTAACGATTGAAACACACATCATCTATCCTCTGACCAAATTGATCATTACAAATCAATTATTATATATAGGATCGCTATAATAAGCCAAAAATCAGATTCACCCATCCTATATGTAGAATTTTTGTTTTTCACATTCAGGTGTACAATAAATCCATCAATTTGAATTATGCACTACGACTCAACACAAAGACAATTATGAGAAATAAAATACTCTACTTCTACCAGTAAAAATATTATATTAACCCTCTTACAAGGAATAGTTTTGTTTCCTATAGGGCCTAATCATGCACACAAAATTCAAAATAATTCCATTAACTAGTTTCAAATGCAATACTTGGCTTGATTGTCAACATTGAATTGGCCTTCTACACATCTCATCTCTCTCACACACTCTCTCTCATCTACTTCTACCTCTATATCTCTCTACATTTCCCATATGCATGCTTACATTTATAGAAATAATTACATAAATATGGATTATTCTAAATCCATGATCTTCTCCATAGATCACTCAACTAATTCCTAAAATCTCTCAATGATCCCTTGAGGATCTCAACAACTCAACTGAATCATATTCTATAATTTCGTAATCCCTAATATTTATATGGGATCTTCATAAAGTTATGATCTCTTGTATTCTCAATGATGTGAGAATATTTACACTTAAAAACTCACACACCTCTTTCTCACTCAATAATTAAAATATACAAAATTTCATCTTAATAAACTAAAAACATCACACCCCATAAATCAACCAAATATACAATGATTTTTTGAGCAGGATGCTCCTGCATCAACTCAACACCCCCATTTTTAACATTATTTAAAATAATGGGGACCCTTTCCATAATTTTTTGACTAAATCGCCTTCTAATATTTCATTTTGGTTAAGTGTCCTACAATTTTGCCAAATTTTCATTTTATCTGGATTTCTATTTTGATTGCTTCATTGAGTTTTATTTTTCTCTAACTTTCCATCGGTACTTGTTTCATCTCATTTGGTTACATGGTTTACAAATGATGCTTAGCCAAAGTTTTATGACTTTTACCGTCTAGTTAAAAATGTACAAAGCATATATTATTTTAAATTTTTTTAGCAATTAATTATAAATATTAATTTTTTAATGAATTAATTCATTTTTATAAAACCATCGTATCCAAGAACCAATATGAATATTATAAATATAAGTGGTTATAGTTCTTGGAGGGGACCCACTCTACATGGGCTCCACTTCACCTTATATCTCCAACTCCGACCATTCCTTTCCTTTATTCTATATCAGAACCTCAGAATCTTTGAATATCGTAACACCTATTTTAAAATCCACCAATGTTCAAAACATTTCGATACTCCAATGTCATGAAACCTCTGATATTCTTCATCTCCGATGAGATGGTTACAAAATACTTTATATTAAATCTTGTTACATTAAGATGATTCATGTATCAAACCTTGGACATGTCATAATATCGTAACCTTTTTTATATAACCATTGATATCGAAAACTCTTGACGCTCGATGTCCTATGTGTGTTTGATTGACCTCAGAGCCTTTGTTTTTATGAAACCTCTTACGCATATTTCTTCCGATGGCTTTCGATATGAAGTGGTTCTCTCTCTCCTCTGATATACTTTATGCATCCACGTCGCTCCCATTCTCTCTCCCTGGATTTCTCTCTCCTCCGATCAAATCCATATCGAGACCTTTGAGTTTTTTGATGTCATGGGCATTTGACTAAAAGCTACGATATTGGAGATCTCTGATATTTCAAACTCCTAATACTTATTTATTCTGGCAGTTATTTGACTTTGGTGATATATTAAAACATCGGGATATTGGGACCTTTCGGGAATGAGAGAACTTGTTTAAAATAACCTACGATAATCCTTTTCTTAGATATACTTACACCTCCAAAGTCTTCAACATAACATGGATGGTTTGTAATACTATGAAAAAGGGAAGTTGTACATAAAAGTTTTATAATTTGTATATTAAATGGTTTGATTTTAATATTAATTTAATTTAATTTAATACGTTTCTTCTATATATAATTTATAATTTAATTAATTATAAATATAATTTGATTTTTTTATACAATTTAATTAATTAATATTTTTATCTTGTAAATAATTCAACTCATATGACAATTATATTGGATTTTGTAATTAATTTAACATTTTTTTTAGTTTGTAATTTAATTTAATGTTTTTAAATAGAATGTATATAATTAATTTAACAAATTGAAATTAATCAGTTTATTTTGTACATTCAATTAGAATTAAATTTTTTAAATTATTTTTTTAAATTTTTAGCCCAGACATGACATTTTCCAGAATTCGGATTATTTTGGCACCTCATCTTTCGAGAGGTATATCTTGAGATTTACTCAACCAAATTAAGCCCACAATAGCTCATTGGAAATATATGACAGAGGAGGAAAATCTGAGATGATTAATTTTATAAAATATCATCATTTAATAGCCCAGAAATCTAACAGAAATAAAAGAGTGACGAATTTGAAACAAACTTAATTTTTATGTTGATTTGTACAAATTTTATTAGCTTTGGAATTCCTCCTCGAGCATTTCTCAAAAGAAAATCAGACTCAACAAAAGCAATCACATCTTTAATTCTGTTTGTATTTTAATTTATTTTTTATTTTTATTTTTAAACAATTTGCTGAGAATGGATTTTTTATTTCTATTTTTTTCACCAATTTGATTTTAATTTCTAAATTTCATTTGGTTGTGGTGGGAGAAAAATGAAAGAGATGAGGAAGAAAAGATTTCAATCAATGGGAGGGCTCCAACACTAGAAGAAAAAAAAAATTAACCAATGAAAATTGTTGGTGCAGATTTGTTCTTCAACAACTCTCATATTTGGAATTCATTTTGTAAATTATAAATATTGGTTTGTAGAATGTGCAAAGGGCTTCTCTCTTCTACGATTTTGTAATTCTTAAAGCACTATTGTAATAGGAATTTCAAGTTGTAGATAGAGAGGATCAATCTCGAATCTAGGAATTATTGAGGTTTGTCTCTTTTCATTCTGAACTATGTATGAGGGGAAAAGTTTGCACTATTGCAGCTCTTATTTTTAGCAGTAGATTTTGTGCTTTAGTAGATCAAATTTAGAGAACAGAGAAATAAACCAAGTTTCAATCAATTTGTGTTTTAAATATTATTATTTTTAATGAAAATTTTATCTTTTTAATGACAGATTTGGGTAAAATGTCTTTCATGTTGAGCATTATTGTTTAATGTGAAAATGAAGGTATTTTTTGAATTACGATCTTGTTCATTAGCTTCATAGATTTGTTGTTAATTTCCTCTTTTTATTTTATGCTTAAATCAGATTTTTGATTAACTATTTACTGAGAAATTTGTCATATAATTTTGATTTAATTTCCATTGGCATTATGTGAATTTCTTCCTAATGTTTTTGGTGTGAAAATTTCACGTTTGGAATCCTTCTACAGCAACTGGTTAAGTTTTTTATATTTTGTTAAATAAACAAAATTATTTATTGTTTGCTACGGTAAATAATGAAACTAACACACTGCAATATTCGTAAATACAAAAATTTGTGGTAACAAATATACAACACAAGAAAGAAATACCACACACACATGACACCATTATTTTTGGACAATGTCCCTAGAAAAACCCAGTGTGGGAAAACCAAATTTCTGACTAAATATTTGTTAACGCTGGAAAATAATATAGCAGAAGATGACATTATCTAATGTCAAGCAAAAGGATTTACAGGGCTGGAAGACATTACATAATCTAGAAAGTATTTAAAAATCTCTAAGGTCTGAGGAAAAATCAAATTTGAACAAGTCCTAAATGCTTTTGCGTGCATTATCCTTCGTGAAGAGCACCTTTGCGCGCCTTATGGCCAGAAATGCGCGCAATCCTGAGAATGGAAAAATGGCGCTTTCCAGGACCACACAAAGCAAAGGAAAATTAATTCCTCACTTGAAGCCGCCTAAGGACAGCCACCAACGCCTCCTTAAACATCAAGTGAGCACACAAGGGAATATTTGGAGCACACAAAGGAATCATACCCCTCCCATGGGTCACCATCCATAATGTATCAAGGGAGGGAAGGAGGATTTGAAATATCCTATATAACGCCACCATAAGATGAAGAATGGGTGAACACATTGTTATGCTAGCTAGAATTTCCCAAGAAATATCAGTAGTGTGTGATCGGGAGCTGAAGATAGAGAGGACTCAATTGTTGGTCATCCAACAAGTTCAATCCAACATAGTAGAGAGAGAGGGAGACTACACCAAGGCAAGCTTGGGATAAAAACATCCTTGCATCGAGACTTAGAACCCATGTTCTAGGGGCCCTTTGGCAAGAGGGTAAATTTTCACTCTTATTACTACCAGCACTCAATAAGAGGGGCCTATAGCCACCGTTTGTATTATTTTTGTCGTTTGACTCTTTTCAGAGCTTCTGTTTATCTGTTTTAGATTTTAGTGTAGTTTTATTTTATATATGCATGCTATTTCTCTATCTAGTATGCTTATGATTCTAGCTTGTTCCACTAACTTTCTTGACTCCACTTCTTTTTCTTCCTGTTACCAATAACTTAAGTGGGTAGACCACACCCCTTAAGTTGATGTGATTTCGTACATACGTGCACCAAACACATCCTAACAGGATTGGTGACTCCACTAACGTTTATTACCAAGTTTATGTGGTTGTGCCTTGTTTGCAGAGACCTATGTCTGTGCTATGGAGTGGAGCTGAATTTCCCCTGATTTCTCTTACAGTCCCTAAGTCATACCAAGTGGAAGCTTGAAGCAGAATAGCTCCAAAATTTACTTGCATGAATTTGCGCGCTTTTCCTTCTTACAGGCGCGCAGGGCACGCTTTCAGAGCTTCCCCGCTCACAAACATTGCATCTGTTACAGCCTTTTTCTCGCAAAATAGAATGACAAATTTCTACCATGTTTCTATCTTTTCCTACTTGTAATGTGCTTGAAAGCCCCTAATACACCTGCAAACACTGGTTTTGGTACCCCACAGCTTGCTAAAGCTCAATCTTAGCTGCCTTTTCTAGGCTCAGTTTGAATTTTATTTCAAGTTGATTTTTGCAAAGTTCACACATAGTTTAAGTGGGGGGGGGGATAACTTGCATTCCGAAAAAAAAATTATGTTTTGCAAATTTTGGTACTAGCACACCTAGATAACTAGCCAAAGTAAGTGGCCCAAGACCATGCATGCATAGCTAGTTTTCTTTTTTCTAGTGTAAAATTTTTAGTTTAGTTCAATTTTTGCACTAGACTCGAGCGCTCACGTGGGATGGTGGTACTTAGTGACCAAAACTAGGGCATCCTTTCCCTATAGGTGACGGTGCAGGAAAGCGCCAGACCCTCTACCCTTACCTTGGTGGATTTTCACCATGATTTCGGAATGGAATTACTGACTCATTTTAGAGAAACCCGTGTCGTCCATATCTCAGACCATCTCCATGAATGGAGGCAGCGTCGTAGTTTATGTAAAGCTAAACTCAACGATCAGGTTATTTTAGATTTGTTCCTGAAAACTCTTACGGTAGAGATTTCAAAGGATGTGGCGCAGCAAAGGCCCACATCCAAAGAGGACACTATTAGCAAAGCCCGACAGCTTGAGTTGATTTATACGCAATCAGGATACATTTATAACATCCTTCCTAACGCCCCGCACCTGCAAACTTATCAAGAATTTCTTGGTGCGTCAAACTCTACAAATGGACTAATTGGGTCATTGACCCAAGGTTACCTAGGCAACAGCAGTCAAAACCCCGGTTACACATACATTTCTACCCCGAACGTACCTCAACCCGGTTTTCAAAGTCATCATATGCCTCAGCAAAATTTGACCAATAGGGTGCCAGTGTATCACCGGGGAGGACCTTATCCTCTGGCACAAGGGACCTAGAACGCATAAATAAACACTGATAGAAGAGCTCCCCTCCAACAGCCAGGTGCAAACCAGGGACCACATTATGCTCAGCCCCCATCACAAGACCCACCTATGCAGACCAATGCACAAGTGAACTTTGTGCAGTCGTCCCAAAACCAACCACGCCAATACAACCAGGAGAACTACCCTCCTAACATGGTGAAGAAAAAATCAAAAAACAAGCCAAAATGGAACCCTGGACAAGGGGGAAACAACCAGAAATGCCCACCGCTATCCCAAGCTAGAGGAAACTCCAACCAGAATCAGAGCCAAGAGCCAAGTAATGCCCAACAGTAGAGCAAAAGGCCACCTCTTCGAACAAACTATTCTTGTTTGATATGTGGTGAGTATGGCCACTATACTCACCACTATCCCGATCTCCCTAAGCTGAAGAAGCTATAGAGTAACCGAGGACAAGGAGGATCTTCCCAGCAACCAGTTGTGATCCAAGAACCTTTCCCCCATCAAGGGACGGTAAGCACTCAGCAGAAAAATAGAGACGACTCCGGGAAAAGCAGCCATGAAATATACATGACTGGCGAAGAGATGTTTTTTCAAACACAGAATCGCAATTACAACACCCCACTAGACACCAATTCGTCAAGGGCAAGTACCAGTGCACCGACTACAACTTTGACCATTTCAAAGATGCGTATAGAACCATTTCCAAAAATGAAAAAGGGACCCAATAGGCGAGTAGGAAACTACTCCAAAGCGTCTCATAATTATAGTATCATGGATTATTTAGCACAATATCGTGTTGTTATGTCAGCTTTGGAAGTATTGCAGTCATGCCAAAAACAACGGAAAGCCCTCCTTTCTGCATTAGGCACTATCGACCCTATCGATACATGCCTAATGGCTTTTGACTTAGACAAAGCCACCCCTACGCTTCCTTCCATGGTCGCCTTCAAGATACCAGCGTTGGTACAGAATATCACAATTCACTAATGTGTCATAGACGAGGGTACAACCACATGCATCATGTCCAAAACAATTTGGCAAAAGTTAGGGTCTCCCAAACTAAAACCCTCAGTCATTACGCTTAGAGTATACGATGGTCGTCCATCAACCCTCATCGTTCTCTACCAAAACGTCCTAGTCTGCTTAGCCGAAAAGATGCTCCACATAGACATTGAATTCTTGGATGCTCACCTGGACTACAATATACTCCTTGGGTGAAGTTATGTGTACGCCATGTCTACCATAGCCTCCTCCGTCTTTCGCCTCATGATGTTCCCCACGAGGACCGCATCATTACTGTAGACCAATTGACGCATAGCGAGAAGCGACCCCTAACAAACATAGATGTAATCCTACCCTATTTAGATACATCCTCAGATGCTCTCTCACAGTACCAAGAATATGGCCCCAGCCAATTCAAACCATCATCCATTCTAGGGTCATTCCTAGGAGATCCTCCCATAATCCCTGAATCACTGCCCAATGTCATAGGGGATCCAGTGTGTAGGATGTCCACATCAAGCACCAAATCTAGTTAAGACATGGACACAAGATGTAACAGCACCGAGTCATTGGCCACGGAAGCCTCTCTAGCCTACGCCATTTCCCAAACCCCTTTCCTCTACCCCCAGCTGGTTTCAACTCCCAGCATGTTTTGGAAACACTGGTATTACCAAACATATGATTTGCAATCCCAATTTGGTACCTTGTTCCCCCTACAGGAACAGGATCCACCCACATCACTACCACAGGATTGAAGCCCCTCAATCCCGAGGAGGCCCCACTCATGCCCGAAACGGACGAAACCACCCCTGCAAGGGAAATTCCGAGAAGAGAGGAAAGAATATGGTGACCCCCGACATACAATGGGAATCACCATTCTGCACCATATGCGACGTAATAGACCACCCTACCCATATATGTCCAGAGCTAGATGAATTAAAACTACTCCTTGGCTCTGAGATAGACGTCGTGATGTCTTGTTCCCGTAAAAAGGAACCTACCACCAAAGGTAAAGGCAAATAATTGCGTACCAATCACGAATGAGCTCTCTAGTGAAACTATGGGCACTATACCCACCATTTCCCAGAGATACCATGATATAGGGATTCCTTACATGCCATCGAGCAGTCCTATCAAGAGGATCCCTCCACCCCAGCATCTAGAAATGAACCTTGTAACATCCTATACCTACAGGAACAATGAAGTGTGCAAGAAAGACCCCCAGTCATTCTCATTATATGTTTCATGCTATGTGATGAATGTGGTCACTTCCTTGAATATTGTGCAGCCCTGGAACTCATCCACAGATGGTATCCTATAGAAAGGGTTTACTATGTTGGATTGCAGGCAGCACAATTCACACATTGTTCGTTATGCACCAACAATCACCTTTTGGAAATCTGTCACTATATCTGCTGATTTCGGCTAGCCCTCGCTAGCTTACGCTCCGCCATAGCCCACCTCTCCCAAGAAGATGACATGGATGCGGAGTCCACAGATAGCTCCACAACCTAAGAACATGTGACGAGCAAATCCATCATGTTATTTTCAGTCAAAAAGTGACCAATCAGGGAACCCCTAGTTACCCCTAACTGCTCTCTATAGAGAAGACAAACATGCGCGTTATACAAAACGCCTAATCATGTGGTCACCACTTGTCCTGATTTAGCAGCGTTACGATGATGGTTCCCTACCAGACCTCAAACTGAGCACAACGGAACCACTATATCACGGATATTCTGCCTAATATGTCAAGGAAATCATTACGAGCAACATTGCACTTATGCCTCGCAACTTTTTCCTACCATCGATACAATTCATCCCATAGAAAAGAGGGAGGATGACCTCCGTAAGTGGTATAGAAGGTACACGACTGAGTCAACATCCCCACCCCCACAGGGGCTTGGGAGACAAACCAGGACAACACACCAACCAAACATCACCCAGGCTAAGTCGAGGATAACATGTGGACTATGTGACCTAAATGATCACTGAGTCAACCAGTGCAGAGAACTGAAGCCCCTTGCAAACATTCTTCGCATAGTCTCTTCTCTCCCTTAGAAACTTCTCTCTAATCAAGAGAAGATCACTTGCACCTATTGCTGGATTTGTTCACACTTTCACCATATGATTAAATGTGTACACCTCCCCAAGATAAGAGCGGCAAGAGCAGCATTGAGTCTACACTCCCCTAAAGGGTTAGACACACCTAAGCCAACAACATGGACATGGAAGTAGAAGACAACCTCTTCTACGGCAGATCCTTTCCAAGCATCCACATCTAAGGTGTCGTGTAGCGTTGATTCCCATTCAATATACTCCATTGGAACAGTGATACCATGCATTATCTTCACTGGAAAAAATCACATACCAAAGGTATGCTCGCTAATGGAAACATTCAGGCACCTCTGTAGCAGGCACAATTTCCACCTACCAGAAATTGACCATCCTAGCAGGGAACCTAACCTTGTGCTCATGCAGAATCCTATTACAGATATTCTTCCCCCACCGAACGTCGATGACATGATCCACCATATATGATTGATATCATCACATATCGGAAATAGGATTGCAACCGCCCCCACATCCTAGGATTTCCACCCTATTCTTGTCACAAAAATTCAAGGTACCTTGCGCTCCTGCATTGATTTCTGCAACATCCCAAATTTGCACGCTGCTATCGAACTCCTTGATGATACCCAACCTCTAGAATAGCACCTAGTACAACTAGAGCTTGTCGATGAAAATCAACGACAGTCGCTGCAACATAACAAGGCCCACAAGAAAAGGGTAAAAGCACCATTCGACCGCCACATCAACGCTCACTCATTCACTGAGGGAGAACTAGTCCTCCACTATGATGTCGCAAAAGAAGCCCTAGGGCTAGGAAAGTTTGAAACCTTGTGGAAAGGACCCTACAGCATCAAAAATTTCCTCCGACAGCGGGCATACATCTTGATGGAACTGGATGGGACATGCCTCAGCAACCCCATAAATGGCCTTTATCTCAAGAAATTCTACCCATAAGGGCCAAAATGGCCCTTCCCTAGAGTGAACGTACACAAACCCAACCACTGAAATTTTTTTACCAAAAGACTTATTTAAAAGCGCTCAAAGTGCCACCATGGATCACCAACCTGAACCCTATTTCGGATTTGCTGATGGAGCATCAAGATGGTCTCAAAGTTTAGCCATAGCTGCCTGGGTCATCTACCACCCTGACCGATCACCACTCTGCTCAAACGGTGTGTGCATCGTCTTAGCAACAAAAAATCAAGCAGAATAGGATGCCATCATCAGAATTATGTGCGATGCCCTCCATCAGGGGATATTCCATATGCATGTCTACCTCGATTCCCAGTTAGTAGTGTCGTAGTTAAACCAAACATTTGAGACAAGAGATACACATCTATTTACAAAATATTTGCATGCAAAAATATTATGCAGCCAATTTGACTATATCACATTTACACATGTACCAAGGAGTCAAAACCAAACAATTGATCGCATAGCTAACAATATCCTAAACTGGAACGCATCTCGAATAAACCATCATAAATAAAAACCAAAAACATAGATACCCATCAGCATAACGTCATACATAAACCGAAATAGGTGACACATCATGTAGAGCCGCAAAAATATCTCTCATATATATATATATATATATATGTCACAATATATATGTTTGAGTACAAAAAATAGTGTCATTGACCCAACGGCCAACCCAAATATATAAAAAGTCGTCAAAAATAGGGGAAGCATCCACATGGTTCTTTCCCCATGTACAAGTATACTCTAGGGCAGTGCCCCCTCAGAAGGGACACCTGGACCCACAACCGCTCCCGATGCCACCACTGGAGCTGTCGTCACCACCGAGACTGCCACCCGATGTAAAATTGACCGATAGTCTCTCTCGCGGGCCATCACAGTCTCCAACCAGACCTCATTGAGGTCATCCATAAATCCCCAAGCAGGCATCCCCTAGGTCAAGTGGTCCACTCGACCCTAGGCATCCTCTAGAACTAACACTTGAGCAGTCAGTTCTGATATATGAGCATCCACCATATCTACACATGCCACCGCTACATCGACATGAGCCCGCTCAGCCGAAGCCTCGACAGCAGCTCAGCTGCTGCCCTCTCCTAAAGGGCTAGCACCACCACCAGGTCCTCTAGTAGTACCTCCTCCCTAACCACCCCTAGGTTTCCGTAGAGGATCATGGCCAACCAATCGAGCCACGGGGCAACCCACCTTGCCAACATCTGCAAGAGTAACTAAAACGATGTCAGTGTCACTAGCAAAACACATAAGTACATATATACTCAAATAAATGTAGAAAACATACACAACATACTTGTGGGCCCCCAAGCATAACCAAAAGGGATACCCATGACTGGATCCCCCCGTAAGTTCATCCCCACATATGGGAATGGAAAGAACATCTGCTGTTTGGCCTCAAACCAGGCCTCTGTCCTAGCATTCTAATAACGTCCCACCATGCCACCACCGCCTCATGGCATCACCAGATCCCACCTCCTCATAAAAGTCTCTTGTGGCCCCCCAAGAGGCATTGCCACTAGTGGCCTCAGCAGCACTACCCTCTCGTACATAATGCTGCACAAGATGCTGGCATACGCAAATAACTTTGATCCGCTATGGACCTTGTTGAGTTGCACCACCATCCCGTCATAATAAAAGCAGGAAAAGTCAAAAAAATGCCCGAACCTTAGTCAGTGCAATACTCCAGCCTACGAGCATGATGCCCAATGCGGAGCCGACGACCCGGCAAGTCCTAAAATCACTGCCAGAGCACATCGCTCTACCAAATTTTTCATGGATACAATGCTAATTCCCCCTCTGTAAGAGGCACCCCACCACAGTGGCATCTATGAAACCTCTCCAGATCCACCCTCCCAAAAGGGAGTGGATATCTCAACGCCTCACCATGAGGTAGTAACCCAGTCACAAAATACACATCCATCTCAGGACGAATGACCGGGTTCGTCCCCCGCAACACGAACATGTTATTCCTCTTACACCAGTGTCGGATCAAGTAGCGTAGCAGTCGGTCCTGTGACCGAAGAAGCTCGTTCTCCGTGAACTTCAGGAGCCCCCATTACACCAGCTGACGGCACGCCCCAGCATCAACATCTAGTGTGGTACGGAGCTCGGGCCAATCCCGCTCCCTCCACAATAACCTGTCATTAAAATAGGTACCCATCAGGACAAAAAAACACAAAAATAAGCAAAAGCCCAAAATATTTTTTCGCCTCAGCTTTGCACACCTGTCCCTCAGACAAGCATGCTTGGCGCGTGCCTATATTTTGCACAAGAACAGAGTGCTTTAGCGCACTTTTCCCTCAAACATGTGCACAAATATAGTGCACCTTTTCCCTGATCACCCCCACAATCTAAGAAAAAAGCACCTAGAATCTGTACAAACCAATTCTGTACGGACCCTGGCACCATCAAACTAAAAAAATTAAAGTGCAGGACGTCATAGAGGTTACCTAGGCATGGTATTTCTAATCCCTAGTTCTCAGGCTGACAGCAACTGCAAGAACTACTACGCAGAAGCCTCTAACCTCTCAAAAACTCAGAAAGTACAAATGAATTGAATTAGGGCCATATTCACCTATATATCGCCCTTTTCAAAAACTTGGGAGGACCATAACGAGAGATCAGAAGATCCATTCTCTGAACCGTAAGCTGCATCGCGACCAGCACTACATGATGAACAGAGGCAATGCCACACAATCACACTCCCAAAAAAATTATTTTTTAGCGCTGGCAGGTATGCCCTCTCTCATCTTCTTTTTTAAAGCTCATGACTTTCAATAATATTTGATAAAGAAGATGCTTTCACTTGAGGTATTTGTTTTTTCAGGAAAAGCTCGCAAACCATCCACAACGTCATCTCCTTAAAGTTCTAGAGCAGGTATCATTCTACCCCCAGCATGATAGAGTCCCAATAAACTCTTCATATCCTGACATCATTTCTCCATTAGAAATCAACCATAGGGTCCTCATATCTGACCGTGTTTATCATCACCTCACCCTACACATGATAAACATCCTCGTTGGTCGGTAGAGCCTCCCCTCCATGGCGCTCATCACCCACAAGAGACCATATATCACAGCAAAAGTGATGCCATTTCCATACCACTTTAGTCTGGGAACCACCTCATGCCCATCCATTCACCATGCATAAGTTCAAGTTTACCATACAAGCTAAAAACCCCTTCCCGAACGATTAGTTTGTACAAGTAGATCAAAAGTGCATTACCATGCCTCGCATTTGGCCCACCATACCTCCACCAGCATAATCCCATCTGCGATACGTTTTCATCTGCTTCATCAACCTCGCACATGAGACCAACCAATGGGACCCCCACCCTCAGCAAAACACCTTCCTCACAACATTAGTGAGTGAACACTTTCATGTTTTTGGGTACCCGTCTCTGTGTTTTGTACAAACCAAACCCCATTATTTTATTATTTTGGTAAGTGTACAAAGACCTAGAATGGTGCACTACGTCCTTAACCCTCCCATCCACCTTTTTCTCCCATGGCAGCAGTCCCTGAACACCCTTGGTCGGAGTATTACACCCCCACGCACAAGCCACCATGACATTCATAGCCAGTTTATACCCGTCCTAGAAGTCCTACCGACTCCAGGGATTTCCCCATCAGAAATAACTATGAATGCCTCCAAGATGCTTAGTATACTCCGACCTTAGGCCACTGAATCCCCATCATCAGTTTTCAGTCACCCCTCGCCAACATACCTATGTTAAACCCATCACATCCAGGTCCCCGACCCCTCATGTCGGTGACCCCTCGACCAGTTGAATTTTCCTTTTTGTCGACTCCAACACCCATTTTCCAAAAAGGAAGCGGTACCTTGGATTACCCCTCTCCAAAAAGGGGCATCCTTGGGTGGCACGATGGGAGACATCATTTCCCATCAATGTCATCGATCCTCTTGACATTCGACTACAAAAAAAGCTCTCATGTCAAGATGGTATCGTACCTTACAACCATTTCACTTTGATCAAATTTGTCAAAGACCCGTGCCTCCACAAGCGTCTCTTTCAGCAATGCTTACACGGGAAGGTCCTATCTAGCACCTATGTGTACAATGCGCAGCTATATGCCATACCAAGTTTACGCATATGGGTACCACATTCCACCTATCGTCAAAGAAAATATGCCCCTGAGGGCGTCAGCAGTTGTCGTCAGCAACCACCAGATCACTACCACATTAGTGATATAGACAGAACATATATCTGTCAAAATGTATTTTTTTAACTAGCCACAGCATCACGAACATGGGACATGCCCACCTAGGACACGGTCATTCTTGGAACCGGTGCAGGGTGTTTTCAATTCCAAGCTTCACGTAGTTCTCTCTCTCTCTATACGCATGATATACAGAAAAGAAACTATAATGTATTTTGGCTATACATTTCTTCCTAGACCTCACACATTAGGGGGAAACTGTTAACACTGCAAAATCGTACAGCAGAAGACAACATTATCTAATGTCAAACAAAAGGATTTACAGGGCTGGAAGACATTAGAGAATCTGGAAAGTATTTAAAAATCTCTAAGGTCTGAGGAAAAATAAAATTTAAACAAGTCCTAAATTCTTTTGTGTGCATTATCCTTCATGAAGAGCGCCTTTGTGCGCCTTATGGCCGGAAATGCGCACAATCCTGAGAATGGAAAAATGTTGCTTTCTGGGACCACACAAAGAAAAGGACAAGTGATTTCTCACTTGAAGCCGCCTAAGGACAACCACCAATGCCTCCTTAAACATCAAGTGAGCACACAATGGAATATTTGGAGCACACAAAGGAATCATACCCCTACCTTGGGTCACCATCCATAATGTACCAAGGGAGGGAAGGAGGATTTGAAATCTCCTATGTAAGGCCACCATGAGATGAAAAATAGGTGAACACATTGTTATGTTGGCCATAATTTCCCAAGAAATACCAGCAGTGTGTGATCCGAAGCTGAAGATAGAGGGGACTCAATTGTTGGCCATCCAACAAGTTCAGTCCAACACAGTAGAGAGAGCTGGAGAATACACCGAGGCAAGCTTAGGATAAAAACATCCTTGCATCGGGACTTGGAACCCATGTCCTAGGGGCCCTTTGGCAAGAGGGTAAAGTTTTACTCTTATTACTACTAGCACTCAATAAGAAGGGCCTATAGCCACCATTCGTATTATTTTTGTCGTTTGACTCTTTTCAGAGCTTGTGTTTATTTGTTTTAGCTTTTAGTTTACTTTTAGTTTATATATGCATGTTATTTCTCTATCTAGTATGCTTATGATTCTAGCTTCTTCCACTAACTTGCTTGACTCCACTTCTTTTTCTGCCTATTACCAATAACTTAAGTGGGTAGACCACACCCCTTAAGTTGATGTGATTTCGTACATACATGCACCAAACACATCCCAACTCTATTTACTGAGAAATTTTTCATCTAATTCTGATTTAATTTCTATTGGCATTATGTGAATTTCTTCCTAATGTTTTTGGTGTGAAAAATCCACATTTGGAATCCTTCTATAGCAACTGGTTAAGTTTTTGATATTTTGTTAAATAACTAAACA
Organism: Pinus albicaulis; assembly: GCA_034641835.2. NCBI lineage: Eukaryota > Viridiplantae > Streptophyta > Pinopsida > Pinales > Pinaceae > Pinus > Pinus albicaulis. The sequence continues at coordinate 1,177,177,528 of CM076584.1, read as the reverse complement.
AAATTATTTACTATTTGCTAAAGTAAATAACGAAACTAACATAGTTCAATATTCACAAATAAAAAATATTGTGGTAACAAATATACAACACAGGAAAGATATAACACACACATACGACACTGTTATTTTTGGACAATGTCCCTGGAAAAACCCAATGCAATAAAACCGATGCAACAACTGAGGGTTTATATTATTATGCAGTAGTTTCTAAAGACAATCTTGGATGCTTTGTTGGCAATCTGATACAGAAAATATAATTGGTAGAAAGTTAGTGACAAAATAACCTCACAATAGCCTCTGAATGGCTAACCCCAAGTTGCCTTTGCACAATGCGCTCACTCAGTTTCACAACCGATAGGGACTGTGTCACTCCCTTCGATGATCGACCTATTGGTTGGAGCTCCAATCTCTGACCCTTAGGTCTCACACCTCGGCTCCCAGCACTAGATCAAGATTGCTCCTCAACATAACTGTGGATCTCCTCTCAGGCTCTGCACTGCCTCAACATGGCTCTGCGCTACCCAGTGTGGCTATGCGCTGCCTCTCTGGATCTCTCTCTGCCTTCTCTGCGTTGCATTCACCAGATCAGGAAAACTTCCACCAGTCACTATCCCTACCTCTCACTACCAGAAATCTCCTTGATCTTCCTCTGATAATTATTGCACTGCTCTCTTGAGAAATTGATCTCTAGATCTCTAATTCGATATATCTTCCAAGTTTTCATCGAGCCTCTTCTTATAATCTTCTCGTTGAACCATTCAATGGCCCATATTAATTCCTAATCAATGGCTCAGATCATCGTGACTCGATCTCTATCTTTTTCTAGAAGATTCACACCCAATTTCATTAATACCCTTTAATTATTTTAATTTCCTAAGTTTAGACTTAGGCACCCATTAAAAATAATTAATTATTTTAATAAAACTGTCTCCGGGTGGAATTTCCCAAAACAAATTTTGGGTCTATGGAGGATGCATGTGCCCTAGCCTCCCTGCAAATTTTGAGGCTTAGATCACATTTGATGCTACCTGAAATCAACATTTGGTTTATTCTTCATGGTTAATAGATCTATGAACACCATGTTTGGTTATCATAACATTAGTTAATTGAACTAATTCATTAGCAGCATATTCAACTTAATTCAAACATGTTTAAAATCCCAAACATTTAATTACTTTTCTCTCTGTTGTGTTAGATCTACATCTTGCTAATCGAGAAAGGTTTAGGATTTCTTTCCTTTTGCTTGCATTCTAGAATTAGTTTGCATATAAATTAATTATTACATTTCTAGAAGTCCTCTTATCAAAGAGGCAATTTTTAGTTGTGGCTTGGTTGAGCCCCAGATCATCTTAAGTATCACTTTATTGTCTAATCAACAAGAATATTCGATCTGATGTCTCTTCTCTATTAGTAGGTGAAAGCCACACTTTAAGACAATGAGATAGAGAGAAGGTAACTGGACCTAATTTAACCGGTCGAAACCAAAATTTAAAAGGAAAAGGAGTTGCATTAAGTTCCCAACTGGGTGGTATCCCTTATAATTTTGAGGCAGAGAATTTTGAGCCATCAACATTTTTTAGCACTAGAAGGAGGGCATAGTAAAATTGTATCTTTGATAATTTTATGCTTTAAAATTTTATGTTATTACTATGGCCCCATGTAAAAGACTTCCTTGGAGTTTCTTTATTGGACCTCATCCAACTATCACTCCGATAAAGGCAGTCCAGACCCTGTCTCGAGTAAAATACAATGGTAAGAGATATGTTTTTAGTCATCTCCTTCAATTTATTTTAAGTTGCAAAAATTTAAATATTGATTAAGATATTATTTGCAAGATCTTCACTCGTACTTTGACAGGAAAAGAAAAAGACAGATGCTTATCACTTCCAATTGCCTCCGTACATAGCTGGGAAGAATTTTCAAATATTTTCCTTCACGTATTTCAGAAATATGACTACGAAAAGGTGTGTGACCAGTTAGAAGAATTGCATAGAATGGAAGGTGAAATTGGATATGTTTTATGTTAGATTTAAATTATTTTTAATGCAATTTCAGTCCAAAGATTTTCCTCCTCAATTCCAATTAATTGGATGGCTCAGACATTTAGTGTCTTTGTCTTGTGATAAATATCAAGGACCAGAAAGTATATCCTTTGTTGATAATGATACACTTGCTCAAAATGACAACTTCGATTCTTCGCAAATTTAAATTACAAATGATAATGCCAGAAATGCTCCAAAATTACATAATTTTGATCAAGTAGAAATTCAAAAAAATGCACAATCTATCAGCAGCAATTAGCAACAATTAAATCAACAACAATTTAATCAACTAGAGAATTTTGGAAACACACAGTCTACTACTGAAATTAATTCACAATTTGTTGATAATAAAATGCAAATGATGGAGTAACTCAACAACAATTTGCAAATCAATCAAATGCATGAAGAAACTAAATTTTCTATTTTGGAAAATCGGAAATAATCTATGCATAAAGCCTAACCTCCAGGTATATATCTTCAACTTCCTATTTTTCTCTCTATCCTGATATCTTTAACAATATTAATTTAATTCATAATCAATCGGCAGTCCCTTTGAATACAAATTTAATTTTAGAAAACAGAGGAATTGATTTTAATAATGAATTATTAATTTCTAATATTGGTAGAGAAAATTTAATTAATAATTCTGAAGATTCTCTTAATTTTCTATTCAATCACTTTCCTGGTTCTTATTTATTTAATTCAGAGGAACATAACACTTATGAAGTTTCTTAAGATGATGGCTTGGAACATGAAAATTCTCAAACATTTTTTTTCTTCAGAGATGGTTTTGTCTGATTTCTTAGGTGAATCTAATTTTGGAGATAAAGAGAGCTTTAATCAAATAATTATTCTAGTCCATTCAAATTTTTAAACATGCAGTAATCATCATAGTAATTTTGGTATTCAAGAGCTTGTCCCAATTTTTGATTCCTACGATAATGGAATTCCCTTTTTGGATCATAAGTTTGAAATCTTCTCATTCCCACAAAAGAATGTAAATAATGAGTTTAACTTTATAATTTATATTGATAACTGTGGGAAAAAAATATTTTCAAATGAGTTCTAGCTATGTTGTACCATTATTTCTAACATTAATGTAAATTGTAATTTTCTTCATTTTTAGTTCCCTCAATTTGAATTTGTTTTTCTTTCGGATTTCATTTTTGTATTTTTGAACACATTGTACTAGAAATTTGAACATTCAAACTATAGGCACTCATCAAGTGAATTAACAATCTTGTATGAAAATCAATTCCATAATTTCAAACATGAACATCAGATGCTTCTTATTTTGAAATTTTATTTATTCATGTTTGGCAAGTTCATATATTATTTTAAAATGATTTTATCACAAATTATGGCACTAGAGAGTGAACCATTTCGTTTTGGTCAGCAATGGAATACTTCTAGAAACATTTTAAATATTCATCCATATTTTATCTATCCATTTGAAAATATATTTGGAAGTTCCACTACTCCATAATATTTATGATTTTGACAGTGTTCAACAAGTTTCAATATTTAAAAATGTATTGTTCAATCCAAGCCTGATGTTTCCTTTTCCCTTGAATTTCTTTCAATCATGCACTGAAATACATGTTCATTTTTATGACCCTGTAAACATTTGGTTGAAAATTTTTCAAGGTAATAATTTTGTAAATAAGTTTATTTTTCCAAATTTGTTAATTATAAATAGTAGGCTAAATTTTTATTTTAATGATTTAGCTACAATTTTATTTTTGTTACTCATGTGTGACTTGTACATAAATACAGGAAATAAAATGCTTACACGTTTACATTGGAAGTACGACTATACCTAATCATGTTTTCTTTCATTCAGTTAGGATTAGGCATAGATAATTTAGAGTTAGATTCATTTTCTCTTTGCATTTATTTCATTAATGTAGATTTTTCAATAGATATTGGTAATAAGCTCAAGTATGTTTGTGGTATTCATTACCTTGATTTAGTGAGTTCAATTTAAGAATAAATGATCAATTATCTATTTCGAAATCATAACATTTCCAGAGAAAATTTTATTTTATCATTTTCATTCTTATGCTCTGGATATGTGCTTAGATTCATGTTATCTCACGTTGCAGATTTGCAAGTTGAGTCATGATTCTGCTTCTAAATCATGTATTTAAAATGAAATAATTGTCTCTTGTCTATCTTATTTATGTTGATGGTCTTTATATTCCTCCATCTTGAATGGAAAATTTTGAAAGGCTATTGAAGCAAAAGAGAAAATCTTTAAAATCTCGCAACAGTTGAGAAACATTATTTTCCTTGGCTTTCCTATATCCTTTCTCTGAATTTTCACCATGGTTGAATTTATTTTATGTCGATTTATTTAATCCCAATGATCTTAGAAATTCACAAATTCAATTTTAGGATTAGTAAGATCATCTAAAGAATTTGAAGTTTTACACCACTCTCTCAATTGATATGGCTTTTAGCTTACTATAAAATTACTCTTTTTGCTATATCATCTTGGAAATCCCGCAAGCACAATTTGAAGTCTTATTTTGAAAGTCTTTTAAAAATATTATTTCTGATTAATGTCACATAACTATGGGAATTCAAGTTCATTCACTCACTTTCCTCGGATGTCGACATGTTTGGTTAATATGATTTGTTCTTTCGGATTAAATATTTTAGGGCAGCCACTATATTGATGCAAAAAAATAGTAAATGTACTTTTAAAATTTTAAAATTTTATTTTTGTGCCATCAAATTTCATAAAGGGACTTAAGATGGATTTCTTGTAATTGTATGAAAATTTTGGAGTTGATTTAAAATCAAAAGTGATGAGGAGGATTGCCACTACAATTTAAATGGAAAATAGATGATAATTTCTCATTTCTTAGTTCTTAATTTAGATTGAATAATGAGATTATTTTGAACATATGTGAATTTTGAACAATGCATGGGAGAAGATTCATGAGGTAAACTTATAGTCAATATTCTTCCATATATGCATTAACAGGTTCATCTTCATCTATTGTTAGGTTTCTCTTTTTGTAGTTTACTTCTTATTTATGTTTTGTTTCTTTTGTAGGTATTCATTGGCTTGATTTTGGAGACTTGAGATAAGCAAGCAGCCAACCCTTTCTAATATGCAACATTTCCAGGGAAGTATTTCTTGTTTCATCAGAATTTAGGTATTCTTGAGTTTGCTTCTATTCATGTTTTCCTTTCCTCTCACATTTAGAAGTATAAGTCAGTATTCATATTATGCCTCTCATCGATGCAGCTAAAATAAAAATTTTAGACTCTTTATTCCTTAGATTTGCTATAAAAAGAACCAAAAAAAAAAAATTTGCACAAAATGCTTGCAGCAAATGATCGTATCCATGATTTTATCTATGCATGTTCTGAACCTTACAATTTCTGAGTTGAGTTGAAACATTGTATTTCACTCGTTCATATTGTTTTTCCTTTAGTCATATTCCTTTGTTCCGAAGGGACTCAGAGCCTCTAATTGGTGAATCGTAGAATCTCAACTCTCTGCTTTTCATTTTTCCGAGATCTTTCCTTAGAATTTCAAACTTTATGGCTTATTGGACTCTTGGGTTTGTATTATATCGAAAGCATTTTAAAAAAAAATTATGATATTTACCTCTTTGAGATCCACATTTCCTTTTCCTCCACTATCACATCCATTACACTTATTGAAGTAAATTTCCCTTATTTCACTGTCTTCATTGGAATCTTGTGGTCTCAAAGTCTTGTAAGTTTATTTACGTTTCAAAAAAGGTTTTCGAGATCTTTAACTCTCGATTTATTCTTATATTTATTAAATCTTTGACTCCTTGGGCTCGAAAACTTATTTTTATAAACAAATTTAGGTGCTCTTGTTATTTCCTAATGAGAACAAAATTTATCATAGCCATTTTATATTAATCTAACGACATTGATTACCTCTGATAGTTTATTGCCCAATATATAAGATTCCCATGTTATACATTAAAATTCAATCGATATCAGACATATTTGATATCGTAAGATTTATTTATATAAAGTTAAGAAAACAAATTGTTTTGAGATCTTGATTGCCTTTAATATTCTAAATATCGGGACTTCTTATATCAGAGGTGAAACTTAATTAAAATTCTAAGAAAAAAAAAGGTCACCAAAAACATTATGAAGCAAGTTTTTTGTTTATCAGATTTTTTTTCCCATTAGGAAATTTTTGGAAACCTTGAGCCCTTACCTTTCACTTTGATTCTCTCGGAACCTAGGAACTTCAACTTATCGGGTTAAGTATCCTTGTATGTCTCTAATCAATTCATTCTGATCTTTCACTATTCTCACATGAAGACTTTCTTGATTATATTTGTATATATACACTTGCTTTCATGTTATCATGGTGGTAAAGAGCTTGCATCTATTTTAATTATAATTGCATCAAATCCAAGTATTCATTCCTTAGGATGACTTTGTGATTTTTGGGGAATACATTCTTCATGGTGTGTGAATATGGGCATTTGTTTTACTCTTTTCGGAAATATTCTTGGCTAATGAGATATTTCATCACCTGTGGTTTTTTTACCTTTTTCCTTTGTCTCACTATTGGATGCCCATTTCCTTATGACAATCATCATTTAGTGTGCATCTTCATTTGTATTTCAAGGCACTCTTGAGAAGCCACTATGGTAATATAGAAATTCCAAGTAATTTGAAACAAGTAAAGGTATTGAATCATGGTTAAATCATGTATGATTTCTCTTATATTTGAGTTTTGATATATCACTCTATATTTAGCATATAAAATTTTAAGACCTTTCCATCTATACATATGCATTATATTGTTTGGACTTGGTCTTGATTCTTGAAAATTTATGAAAATCATGGAGTGAATATGAAATTTGAAATATTAAGAGAACAATCCTCGCTACAATTCATAAAGAAACATCACTTCATTCTCATTTATGTGGATTTATTTACTTCAGATTCCTTGGACACGAAACATTGTTTTCTTCTAGTTTACTGCTCGCCTTAGTTAGATTTAATAAATAATGAGTTTTGTTCAATGAGATTTCAAAAGATTTCAACTCCTTCATTATTTTAATTCTAATCAAAAGAAGAAATAATTCTTCATTGGAGAAAACCCATACCTTTTAGGTAAAGTTTTAAATGGAATTCTTCCAATGGTAAGTTTCATATGTCCACTTTCATTCTTTCCCATTTGTGTTTCAGCTTTGTTTTTAATTTTACTGATCTTAAACTCTATTTTGGAGGTATTCATGATCCTTTTTCACACCCCTGTTGGCTCAAATAGGGAACTCATTCTCTTTATCGTTTTCTTTCAAGTTTGGAACAATAGTCATAATTGTTCATCAAATCAGCTAAATTGGGGAGTCCCTAAACTTTTTCCTTGTTTCTTAAGCATTGTTTCTATCATAAAATTGTTTAATATTGTTTTTATGTAGGATTTACTTTGAAACAAGAAAATTTGCAGCAGGCAGAGACTTCTCATTTGGGTTTTATTTTATCTCATGACTGCTACTCACCTTTTAGTTTCAAATTCTAATCACTTATAACTCTACAAGATAAAATTTAATAGATTATCAACATTAACTGAACACCCACTGTAGAAATTATAAAAAATACATGTATGTCCTGGATTCTCCTGATCTAACAATGTTCTACTGTTAAATACAAAATCACTTCTACAAATCTTTGTGGAATTTAAAACACAATCGCCAATTCCAATATCATGAAGAAAGATCAATCACACACAACATAGATAATTTACCGAGGAAAGCTTAACCGCATGGCAAATGTTTTGTCTTGTGTTCACTAGATACATTTGCGAACCCACTAATTGTCAATAGACAGCAGCATCCACAACCTCTCCAGAAGTAGCATCCTCTTTCCTCCATTTTCCTGGAAGAGGAGTATCCATGGGTTTGTAGCCCTCCATGTGAAACTTACCCAGTATCTCCCTTGCATACTTTCCTTCAGACACAAAAATTTCACCATCTCGCTGCCATATTCCAATCCAAGCAAATAATGAAGGAGGCCCATATCCTTCATTTCAAACTCCCTTGCAAGATCCTCCTTGCATGAGCGTATCAATTGCTCATCACTAGTCAATAATAAATCATCAAAATAAAGAACAGTGATTAAAAGCTTACCCTCCACCACAATTAGGTATAGGTTTGCATCTGCTTCAGTTTTGGTGAAGCCCAGTCTGGTGAAATAGATGTCTATCCTAGTGTACCAAGCACGGGGTGCTTGCTTCAACCCATACAGCGCTCTTTTGAGTTGGCAGACATGTGAATCATTGTTGAATATATTGAAACCTTCAAGATGCTTTATGTACACCTCTTCCTCAATGATCCCATTGAGAAATGCAATTTTCACATCCATCCGATGAATGTGCCAGCCCATCTACGCTGAGAGAGCAAGGATGGATCTTATGGAAGAATACCTTGCGACAAGTGCAAAGGTCTCTTTATAATCTATCCCTCGATCCGTGAGAAGCCACGGGCCACAAATTTGGCCTTGTATTTCTCAACACTCCCATCAGCATATTGTTTTACCTTGTAGATCCATCTAGAACCTACCACTGGTTTATCAACCGGACTTGGAACAATTTCCCAAACAATGTTTTTGAAAAATTCCCAAGCACTGCTTCCTGAAAGGAAGATGATTTAGTCACAATACATTTTCTCATGAGAGCCATGTATCCAGCAAATTGGTCAGAAGATTTTCTTTTTCTACACTATGAAGTAGGGGCTCCTACATTCTGTGCAGCATCAAGTCTCAGCCTATCAGCTTCCATGGTACGCCTTCTGCCATTTCTGATGCATGGCTCTGAGTGAGTGGACTCCTCCACTCCATGAAGCTCCTCGTGTGGTTGACCCACATATTGAGACTCATCTTTGGGAACCAGCAGTTCTTCATCTGCATGCAAGTCCATATCCCTCTCAAGTGACAACTACATGGTTTTCCCCTCATCAAATTTTATATCCCATCACACAACAGTCATTTTGTTGTTTGGAAAATACACATGATAATTATGGGGTGTTTCTGTTTACCCCACAACAATCCCAACTTCAGAAGTCGGCTTCAACTTCTTCCTGGCATCCTTGGTCACATGCACATAAACAGATGAGCCAAAAATCTTAAAGTGTGAAACATCCAGTTTCTTACCAGTGAAAGCTTCTTCATGTGCACTCATGCCAAGTACTCTATGAGGACAACAGTTTTTCACATAAACCACAGTGTTGCATGCTTCCACCCACAAATGCATTGGTAGGCCCTGATCATGCAGCATCGCTCGTGCTTCACCCATGATCATTCTATTCTTCCTCTCCACGACCCCATTTTGCTATGGGTTATGAGGCGCTATGAGTTCTTTTTGAATTCCTTCTTTGCTGCAGAATTTCTTGAATTCATTAGCGATGTAATCTCCACCATTATCGCTCCTAAGAGCCTTCACTTGCTTTCCCGACTTTTTCTCCACCAATGCCTTAAACTCACAGAACTTTGAGAATGTTTGATCCTTCTTCTGCATGAAGAATATCTAGCATTTACGAGAAAATTCATCAACAAATATTACATAGTACTTATGTTTTGTTGTTGAAGCAACCAAGAATGGTCAACACACGTCTATGTGAACTCTCTTAAGGATCCCCGAAGCACAGTTATCCTTCTCATGAAAGGTGGACTTTACATACTTCCCCATGGTGCAACCCTTGCACTGATCTAACTAAGCAAGTCTTCCCATGGGAAGTCCAGTAGATATTTGATGCATGACTTTCAAGGCTCCATGATGAAGATGGCCCAATCGCCTGTGCCATAATTCACCCTCATCCCGACTCACCACTTTTTCTACCTTTCCCATCATGGAAGCGCAGCCATCTACCTCTAGCTTGTAGATATTCTTAACTCGAATCCCTATCCTCTTGGCTTGACCCATTTTTTTATGTCACAGGAAATATTTTCCATCGCTAAAAACAATGTCATAGCCTCTGTCCTCCAACATTGCGACTGAGACCAAATTTTTCTTCAGACCTGGAACATGCATAACATCTTTTAATTGAAATGGTTTACCTGACTCCCTCTAAAAGGTAATGGTACCAATCCCGATAGCACTGTATCGTCCATCGTCGCCCATATCTATATGCATCTGGAGATCTTTCTCCTCCAAGTCACTGAAAAGTTCCTTATCTCCCGTCATGTGAAAGGAAGCGCCATTATCCAAATACCACACCATTCCCAATGCACTTTACACTGTGCAGGCAATCAAGGAGAAGTCAAGATCAAATTGTGAGGCAAGGGCCTCACCAGTTGCAGCTCCAATAGTGTTCTTGTTCTTCTTCTTTTGTGGACATTTAATAGCAAGATGCCCATGTTCGTGACAGTGAAAACACTTCACCTTGGACATATCCACCTTCTTGCCTTTAGACTCGGATTTAGAATGGAATTTCTTCCCCTTCCCCTTCTTCACCTTGGCATCCAAAGCACAATCCTCTTCATCATCATGCTTTGATGAAAATCCATCTCTGGTGTTCCGCCTGAACTCCTCATGCACCAGATCTGAGCACAGTCGTTCCCAATCCAGAAATTCTTCCCGTTCGTTGATAGAGTCTTCATAACTACGCCAACTCTTAGGAAGTCCCAAGAGAGCCAATCTCACCAAATCATTATTAGCAACAGTTATTCCCACACTCCCCAGTTCATCCCGACATTGGAAAATTTTTGTGAGATACTTTGAGATACTTTGGAATTATGTTTCCCTTTTCCATCTTGATCGTTCTGAGTTTATCTTTGAGCGCCAATTTCCTATGGTCACTGCTGCTTTGGAATAGATCCGTCAAATCCTTCCACATATAATATGGTGTGGCTTTCCCATGCAGGCTGGAGACAATGTGGTCTCGTACTCCCTCTAACAAGATCCTCATCGCCTTTGCCACTTTCTTTTTCCATACATCAAGATTCGCAACATCTGACGAAGCAGGCTTAGGAACATTCTTGTCAATGAATTCCTTTGTCATTGTCTTTGAGTACTGCCACCATCCTATCCTTCCAAGAAATGTAGTTTGAGCGGCCCTCGAGTGCATACTCTTTCCTCAAGCCATTGAAAGCCATTTCGATCTTGAATCAACTGTAGCACCAAGAAAGTATTTCTGCAAATTCAAATTCTTTCCACCAACAAACTCAACTCCTACTTCACTACTGCGATTTCTTATGCTCTTATACCATGTAGATATTATACAAAATACATGTATGTCCCAAATTCTCCTAATCTAACAATGTGCTACTATTAAATACAGAATTGCTTCTACAAATCTTTGTGGAATTTAAAACACAATCGCCAATTACAATATCATGAAGAAAGATCAATTACACACAACACAGATAATTTATCGAGGAAATATTACGGCTAAAACCCCCACTATCTTTTATTGTATCTTATATCATGGATCATGAAACAATTACATACAAATCTCCAATCCAAGAGCCATCAGTACATGAGCTAATTGTCTCACACTGTCATACAAAAATTGGCAAGTTCCTTATCCAATTTACTGTCTCCAGATAGCCTGACTCCACTGTGCAATCCCTGCTAATAGAAATCCCTGAATGAATGCAGTCTTTCCTGCCTTGACTGCGCAATCCTCATGGGAACATCCAATGTGTGTGTGGTTGCATGTGTGCAACCGGATAATGTCACAACTGATAGTTTACTTCCCTTTCACCTAGAACTCAACTGGGTCTCCACTGGATCTGACATGCATACAGTTAATAATAGTAAATCTTCAGTTGCATGTGAGACCACTAATTTTGAATAAATTAATAATTAATTCACTTGATCTCTCACTAGTGTATCTTTAGTTACAACTAGAACAACTGAGTTTAACTCACTTAACTGAGTTAAACTACTTTACAACTTACACAACTACACTTCCAACTCTGTTACAGCTTCAAATCACTCAGTTACAACTAATTCAACCTGCATGTCCCACCAACCAACCACTTAACTCGAAATTCCTTTAGCAAACTGATTTTCCACTTCAGTTAACTATTTCCAAGTGCTCATTGAGAATAGATTATAATTTATTGTCCAACTAATATTAAGGGATAATAATAGTAGACATGCATCTATAAATAGACATGCATTCTATAAATAGATTATGCACATATATGTATTAATAGACATACACCTAAAAATAGCCTGAAGCTCCATCCTAATGTAGGTGCTTAATTTTCACTAGGATCTTCTTGTTTAATCTCAACACCCACATGATTATCTTCTTTCACTTTTTGTTGAGACATTTTATAATTAGTCTTGTTGGGTTTGTCTCTTAATTTGGGCTCGTCTTTCAAGATTTTGTTTTTTTTTTTCATTTCCAATGTGACATTTTTTTAATTTGATGATTTATTTATCACTAAATTTAAATTTATTTTTTATTTTTATTGATGCCATGATTTATGTGGAAGGCCTTTTCCCCACCCAACATTGGTTGGCATACATGGGAAACCTTTAACTCTGTCTATTTGAGTGAATTTTCATTTATCATTAAAGATATATATTTATGGAACGATAAATCCCTCTTGATTTAAATATTTTTCATGGAGGAACACACATCCTTTATAAGTGATATAGTTCACATTTTCAAGGAAAGAGTTAGTCTAAGTTTAAGTCAATGAATCCCTCTGTCCCCTCTACTTTATAAAAACCTTTGATTGATAGTCGCGGGAAAAGAATTTCGAATCAAGATTATGAAAGTAATATATCATTAACATAAGTCTCTATTACCATCCCACCTCTTTCACTCAAATATATCATAAACTAAAATCTCTCAAATGTGCTTATCAAAAGGGCGATTAAAAGTGGAAGAATGGGAAATACAAGTAAACCCATCGGGGCTATGGACGCTTGCTGGCAACGGGGCTAGGCTTGTATGGCATAAAATACAACTTGGTCAGGATATTTTTCAAACTTGATGGTAGAAAAGAAATGTCAAAGACCATTCATAACAATGGATATATGTTTTATCAAAAAACTCCTATCTCTAACTTCTTCTATTTCTCATGTGAGGTCATTTTAAAATAAAATTTTCCCAAAATTTGGATTCATGGTTTTTACTCAAGTTTGGTTTGAGTACTTATATTTTCAAACGCATATCAAGCTTAATCTATTTATGTGGGACCCATGTGAAATGTTTTACTATTAGACGATTTCATGGAATCCATTATTTTTAACATTTAGGTAAATTAAAGTTCATTATCAGTAACTAGAGATAATTGGTTCTTCCCCATTTGTCGCCAATTATTGACGTGAAAACTCAACACCCTCATTTTTTACGTTATTTCAAATAATGGGGACACTTTCCATAAATTATTGGCTAAATTTCCTTTTCATATTTTCTTTTGGTTAAGTGTCCTACAATTTTTCCAAATTTTCATTTTCTCTGGATTTCTATTTTGATTGCTTCATTGAGTTCTATTTTTCACTAGATTTCCATCGGTACTTGTTTGATCTCATTTGGTTACACGGTTTACAAATTATGCTTCGCCAAAGTTTGATGATTTTTACCGCCTCGGTTAAAAATGTACAAATCATATATTATTTTAATTTTTTTTAGCAGTTAATTGTAAATATTATTTTTTAATGAACTAATTCATTTTTATAGAACCAACGCGGCCAAGAACCAATATGAATATTATAAATATAAGTGGTTGTATTTATTGGAGGGGACCCACTCTACATGGGCTCCACCTCACCTTATACCTCCAACTCCAATCATTCATTTCCTTTATTCTATAACAAAACCTCTGGATATTTGAATATCGTAACACCTCTTTTAAAATCCACCAATGTTCAAAAAATTATGATACTCCGATGTCATGAAAACTCCAATATTCTTTATCTCAGATGGTTTGATTACAAAAAACTTTATATTAAATTTTGTTACAGTAGGACGATTCATGTATCGGACTTTGGACATATCATAATATCATAACCTTTTTTATATAACTCTGATATCGAAAACTCTCGATGCTCGATGTCTTGTGTATGTTTGATTGACCTCGGAGCCTTTGTTCTTATAAAGCCTCTGATGCATATTTCTTTCCATGGCTTCCGATATGATGTGGTTCTCTCTCTCCTCTTATATACCTTATGCCTCCACCTGGCTCTTATTCTCTCCCCCCGATTTCTCTCTCCTATGATCCACTCCATATCGAGATCTTTGAGCTTTTTTCTATCCGGGGCATTTGACTAAAAGTTACAATATTGGAGATCTTTGATATTTCAAACTCCTGATATTTATTTACTCTAATAGCTATTTGACTTTGGCGATATATTAAAATATCGGGATATTGGGACTTTTTGGGTATCAGAGCACTTGTTTAAAAAGACTTATGATAATCTTTTTTCTCCAATATTCCAATATTCTTACACTTCTAAAGTCTTCAACATAACATGGATGGTTTATAATACTATAAAAAAGGGAAATTATACATAAAATCTTTTAATTTGTATATTAAAATATTTGATTTTAATATTAATTAAATTAAATTTTAATACATTTCTTGTATATAATTTATAATTTAATTAATTATAATTATAATTTTATTTTTGTATATAATTTAATTAATTAATATTTTTATTTTGTAAATAATTTAATTCATATGAGAATTATATTGGATTTTGTAATTAAATCAACATTTTTTTAGTTTGTAATTAAATTTAATGTTTTTAAATAGAATGTATATAATTAATTTAACAATTTGTAATTAATTAGTTTTTGTTGTAGATTTAATTAGAATTAATTTTTTTTAATTAAATATTTTAACTTTTAGCCGAGGCATGCCATTTTCCAGAATTCAAATTATTTTGGCATCTCTTCTTTGGAGAGGCATATATGGTGATTTACTCAACGAAATTAAGCCTACAATAGCTCATTGGAAATATATGGCAGAGGAGGACAACCTGAGATGGTTAATTTTATAAAATCTCATCATTTAATAACCCAGAAATCCAACGGAAAGAAAAGTGATGAATATGAAACAAAGTTAATTTTTAAGTTGGTTTATACAAAGTTTATTAGCTTTGGAATTCCTCCTCCAACATTTCTTAAAAGAAAAACATAATCAACAAAAGCAATAGCATCTTGAATTATGTTTGGATTTTAATTTATTTTTTATTTTTATTTTTAAACAATTTGTTGATAATGGATTTTTGTTTTCGATTTTGTTCACCAAATCGATTTTAATTTCTAAATTTAAATTGGTTGTGGTAGGAGCACAGTGAAAGAGGTGAGGAAATAATATTTCAATTAATGGGATGGCTCCAACAATAGAAGAAAAGGAATTTTAACCAATGAAAATTGTTGGAGCATATTTTTTCTTCAACAACTCTCCTATTTGGAATTTATTTTGTAAATTATAAATAGTGATTTGTAGAATGTGCAAAGAGCTTCTCTCTTCTACAATTTTGTAATTCTTAAAGCACTATTTTAATAGGAGTTTCAGATTGTATGATGCAGCCGAAGGCTGCAAAAACCCACAATTACTTCTTCAATTTAAATATGCATATCCTCATGCATGTCAACCCAATAATCTATGCGAAATCTATTCCTCTTTATAAAATTACCTTTTTCAAACCATATGAAAATACCCACTTCATGAAATTCAAATCAATATATTTTAACCTTGGTTAAAATCCATTTTCAACCATTATATATGGTGACTTTTCACGCGGAAGCCTTTCTTTACATATCATGTATGTTTACAAACAACCATGCCGGTTAATACCAACATACATTATTAATGCTTTCTTTACCAATCCACTGCCAATAAACATTAATATATATCCGGGCAACCACACTTATCATTTCACTTCATTCACAAGTTTGACTTTGGTTAAAACCCAAAGCAAATCTTCGGGCCCACGGCATTTATAACTCACCTATCCACCATTCATCAAATCCGACGGTTGATAATTCGTCGCATTCCAACTCAATGATTCCACCGTTGATCAACCCCTTCATTAACCTCCATGTAACTTCCGACGCGAACACTGTCGGATCTCAATTTTCTAAGATCAGACGGCTGTCACGTTCATTTTACTCCAGCACTTTATTAACCCAAATCAATGTGAAATCAGTGGTATTGCACTACTACGTGTCACCTGTCGGGGTGTATCGCATTCACATAGGAAATTACCACTTACCATTCGAAGGCTGCACAAAAACCATTAGTGGTTTTAAAAACCACCTTTACTGTTCCGCCTTTGTTATTGATTCATGGTTCCAAAAGCGTGTAAAATTATGTCCGGCTCATTCACAATTCCACATTTCGACCTGAATTATAAATCATAACGAGCTTTTATCTCATTGTCACAGATGAATTGTGATCATCTTCTAAACCCCGTAACACAGAAGCTTAAGAATAAATAGATCCCGCACAGAAATATAAATATTTATAAATTTTGCAATTCTAATCACCTCATCCATTCATTCATTCAAGATCGTTCGATTGGGAATTTTACTGTACAGAACCTTAATTAACCATATACAGATTTCTCAAGGCATAGCAGAATAAAACAAAACACAATGCAATCAAATCTCCATTAATCATGAATTATACAAATACAATCAAACCCTTTTTACAGTCAGGATTTTGGCCTGCTATGCCCTTATATAGCCTTCATCCTCTTTTTTTCAAAGCCCGTAGGCTTTGAAATAAAATTCCTTCTATCCTCTATCTCACTCTCATTCCTCTTTGTCTCCTAATGTTCCAAAAACTCATAATTTATAAAACAAAAGGATTCATGAACCAGTTTAATTTAAATCCCAAAAATCTCTCACTGTCTCCTAACGTATCTCTTTAGCTCCACTCTTTATTCAACAGAATCCTAGATTAGATTTCTAAATCCCTCAAATCCTCACTATTCCTAGGATTCCTTACTCATCCCTAATATTTTACAATTCACGAGATATTCTCCATAAATCAATTTACAATTAAATTCCTCAAACTCAACTAAACTTTAGGAAAATAAATAAAATGATTAAGGGAACCCACTCCCTTTAGTAAATGAGAAATAAGACTCATGGGTCTTATAATTTTTGAATAATTCCCCTACATCAGACTCCCTAGGTTGAAAAAATTCATGGACTCCTATTCATGAGTCACCCAACTGCTTATGCTGTAAACTTCATCAAATTTCATCTTCCAACTGGTTGTCTATCCTATTTTAATTGCAGGTGCATTTGTTGCCTTCTCTCTTTCTTCTGGATGCCAAAATTTGTATTTTGAATGTCCTTTTGCTCTGTTGTCATAACCATCTCTTCTGCATAATGTTTGGATGTTGATATCTTTCATAAACAACTTCTCAAACAATATAAATTTATGCTCCCTGGTATGTTGTTGTTTTGCCATTATCTCAATAAAATTGAGTTCCAACTTTATGTATTTTTTCCTGTCCTGTATATTCTTCCATCTTTCATTGACTTGTTAATTTTGACAAATTCTTATACTTATCATATTTGTAATTTCCACCATCCACTTATCCAACAATTGAAGTAGCATCTTTCCAATCTCAAAAGAATATTTTTTCTTGTTTGATACAAGAACATATAGCTTCCCAACTACATACTGTCCATCAGCTGCAAATAATTCAGTTATTGAACTTGGTTCAAATACCTCCATATCTACATAAAATATGATTGAATTGTTCATCCAAATTTTTAATTACAAACTCAAGACAAAATCTTGACATTCAAACCTCCTTTGAATTAAAAACAAAATCAGTCTGTGGACTGTACTTTTACATCTTCTGCAACCTTCTTTCTCTTCTGCAATGATTTTTTTAAGAGTTATACCAACTCTCATTCCTTCATCCTGAACTTTTAAATCAACTAGCTGCTTACTATCATCCTCTTGTTCCCATAAGGAAAACTAGCTTTCTGCATTTTCAGAACTTACATATTCTTCATGTTTGCATAAACAAACATATCTCCAAGGGCAGTTTGTCCTTCATCCTAGAAAACACATTCAAAAATTAATAATTCAAAATCAGAAAATGCATTACATTTTCCATCAATTCTACTCCATAATTTCTCTGATTTGTCATCCTCTTGATGTGCATATGACATATCAAAATTTTCATATCTTCCTCCATATTGCCTTGTCTTGAAAAAGTCTGCTTTGTCTTCACTTTTCTCTAAATGCTGCCTAATTTCAAAATTATGTTCTCTGCTCTTTTCTTTAGCCTTCCTTACTTTCACACTTCTTTTCATTCTTCCTTCTTCTCCCTTAAAAATTTGTAAGTTGCTAAATTTTCTTTTCCATGCCTCTTCCTTTTCAATCAAAATCTGCCAATCTCTAATCCTCTCTGTTTCTTTACATGAAACAAAATCATATGCAACAGATTTTTCCTTCCATGATAAAGTTCCTTTTACCATGAAATCATTGTCAATATCATAAATATCACATTCCATTGAAACCCTTTGCTACTCACTGCAAATGCATCATTCATGAAAGCATCCTTACCTCCATCCTCTGAGTTTGCTTATCTCTCACCAGTTTGTTGATTACATTCACCTTTATTCTTTTTTCAAGTTGTACAAGTAACACTATCTTCAATTTTTTGTTGTGCATCACCTTTGCCAACTGATCCTTATGTTCTTGACTGTCTTCTTTTTCTCTCCTCTTTATAGCCTTTTCTGGACTAGCTATACCTCCTTGGACTGAATTCTCTTTATAAATCCATGTTCTACCATCTTCCATAGTACAATATTTAATAATATCCTTTTCCATTAATGCTCCATTATGTTCTTCCAAGACAATTTTTTGTCCATTAACTATCAATACAAGTCCATAATTTTTGAGTAAAAATGAAAGAGATAATCCCATTACCTCAAATGGTTGCACTATACACATGCTTTTGGTTGTTCCTGTCATAAGGCTATCTTCATACCTCTCTTCAGCTTCTTCTTTTGCAATCTGAAAGTTCATTCTATCTCCAGACTATTTGTCCTTCCTTTTCCAAATCTCACTAGATTCATTACCTCCATTTTTCATGGTAGTTTTCAACATTTTTACATCTGTAGTGTCTTTGAACACATGTTCATTCAATAATTGTTCCATTACAGTCACCTCTTCTAACATCTTCATTTCTTCAGCAACCTTCATAAACATATCTTGAAAGATTGTTCATCACCTGCATACATACAAAAATCATCAGTTTCAAAAATACTAGGCTCCTCTTTCTTTGATGTCTCAATCATCACATCTCTTTGCTAATCCGAACTTGTCCAACAATTCAGAAATTCATCAATGATTACTTTCTCAGCAAATTAATCCTCTTGCTCAGGTCTATAATAGTCATCTTCCATCTCTAACTCAATTGTTTTGAGTTCCTCTCTTAATCTAATATAATTTCTTTTGTTTATCTGCTTTTGCAACAGCTTCCATTTTATATTCTTTCCTCTCATAGTCCAACCATAACTTTGGTCCTTCATACTCTTCTCAAGCAGCACTATTATTGCATCAACACTTGCTTTCAATTCTGCAATTTCTCTGTCAAATACTTCTTGACTCATTTCCTTACCTTTACCATTTTTCTTGGCATTTTTCTTTCTTCTGTTGTGGCTTCTCTCTGAACCCCTATTATGACTATCAGTAGTCACGTTCTCCTCCATCTCTATGAGCTCCTCATTCACTATGAGCTTCACTAAGCCTCTACAACAGCAAGTCCTTCTTGCTACCACTTACCTCACTAATCCCCTCTCTGGACTTGGTCTATTGGTAAGCATTGGTTCTCTATTTCTGGAACCTCTTGAGCATTCTTCTTCTGCTCCTCCTAGGCTTATATCCTCCACTCACCTTCTCTTGAGAACACTTCAGTTGTTCTCCTTGTCCAACTTTTAGCTGGAATATTTAGGTTTACTGCCACTAACACAACTCTTCTCTCTCTTTACATAGCCTTCTACCGTGTGTTGTTGCTATCATTTTATTTCTTATAGAAACAATTCAAATGGAACCAACATCAAAATATGGCTCATACCTGAGAGATATCCAAATGATTGGTCTCTTTGAGCTTCCATTGGCTTGGACAATACACATGCTGCTTTACTTTTCACTGTCTGCACTTCAATTCTTTTGTCAACTAAATTTCCCTTCTTTCTAAGTACATCCATATTCATTTTATTTCCTTACAACATTTCTGTTGTAATTTCTTCATTCACTACTTTGTCACAGCTACTTGGTTGAAACTTCTGTTGTTGTTTTCATCACATACACATATCATTAAAATTCTGCAAATATTTTACCTGATCCTGTCTTTCTCAAGTCTTTTTCACAATCTGCCTTTGATGAAATGCTGGAGTTTTCATTGTCTGCAATATTTCATAATTCCTCTTTGCATACAATCTCTTGTGTCATCTGCTTCCTCTTTATTGGATCCATCAAAATGCAAATCATATACATGTTGAGAATAAAATACAATCTTTTTCAATCAACTCCACAGAGCATTAGTCTAGCTCTGATACCACAAATGATGCAGCCGAAGGCTGCAAAAACCCACAATTAATTCTTCAATTTAAATATGCATATCCTCATGCATGTCAACCCAATAATCTACAAGAAATCTATTCCTCTTCATAAAATTATATTTTTCAAACTATATGAAAATACCCACTTCATGAAATTTAAATCAATATATTTTAACCCTAGTTAAAATCCATTTTCAACCATTATAGATGGTGAATTTTCATGCGGAAGCCTTTCTTTACATATCATGTATGTTTACAAACAACCATACCGGTTAATACCAACATACATTATTAATGCTTTCTTTACCAATCCACTACCAATAAACATTAATATATATCTGGGCCACCACACTTATCATTTCACTTCATTTACAAGTTTGACTTTGGTTAAAACCCAAAACAAATCTTCGGGCCCATACCATTTATAACTCACCTATCCACCATTCATCAAATCCGACGGTTGATAATTCATCGCACTCCAACTCAATGTTTCCACCGTCGATCAACCCCTTCGTTAACCTCTGTGTAACTTCTGACGCGAACATCGTCAGATCTCAATTGTCTAAGATCAAATGGCTATCGCATTCATTTTACTCCAGCGCTTTATTAATGCAAATCAACATGAAATCGGTAGTCTTGCGCTGCTACGTGTCACCTGTCGGGGTGTATCGCGTTTACATAGGAAATTACCACTTACCATTCGAAGGTTGCGCGAAAACCATTAGTGGTTTTAGAAACCACCTTCACTGTTCTGCATTTGTTATTGATTCATGGTTCCAAAAGCATGTAAAATTATGTCCAGCTCATTCACAATTCCACATTCCAACCTGAATTATAAATCATAACGAGCTGTTATATTATTATCACAGATGAATTGTGATCATCTTCTAAACCCCGTAACACAGAAGCTTAAGAATAAATAGATCCCGCACAGAAATCTAAATATTTATAAATTTTTCAATTCTAATCACCTCAGCCATTCATTCATTCAAGATCGTTTGACTGGGAATTTTACTATACATAACCTTAATTAACCATATACAAATTTCTCAAGGCATAGCAGAATAAAACAAAACACAATGCAATCAAATCTCCATTAATCATGAATTATACAGACACAATCAAACCCTTTTTACAGTCAGGATTTTGGCCTGCTATGCCCTTATATAGCCTTCCTCCTCTTTTTTTTCAAAGCCCGTAGGCTTTAAAATAAAATTCCTTCTATCCTCTATCTCACTCTCATTCCTCTCTATCTCCTAATGTTTCAAAAACTCATAATTTATAAAACAAAAGGATTCATGAACCAGTTTAATTTAAATCCCAAAAATCTCTCACTGTCTCCTAACGTATCTCTTTAGCTCCACTCTTTATTCAACAGAATCCTAGATTAGATTTTTAAATCCCTCAAATCCTCACTATTCCTAGGATTCCTTACTCATCCCTAAAATTTTACAACTCAGGAGATATTCTCCATAAATAAATTTACAATTAAATTCCTCAAACTCAACTAAACTTTAGGAAAATAAATAAAATGATTAAGTGAACACACTCCCTTTAGTAAATGAGAAATAAGACTCATTGGTCTTATAAGTTTTGAATAATGCCCCTGCATCATTGTAGATAGAGAGGATCAATCTAATATATGGGAATTAATG
The DNA here is from genome assembly GCA_034641835.2 of Pinus albicaulis. Lineage (NCBI taxonomy): Eukaryota > Viridiplantae > Streptophyta > Pinopsida > Pinales > Pinaceae > Pinus > Pinus albicaulis. The sequence goes on along the minus strand of CM076584.1, from coordinate 1,177,155,307 downwards.
GGGTTTGTCTCTTTTCATTTTGAACTATGTATGAGAGGCAAAGCTTGCACTATTTCAACTCTTGTTTTTAGCAGCAGATTTTATGATTTGGAGGAGATTGTACAAGATCAGATTTAGAGAACAGAGCAAGAAACTGAGTTCTAATCAATTTTTAATTTAAATATTATTATTTTTAATGCAAATTTTATCTTTTTAATGACATATTTGCGTAAAATGTCTTTCATGTTGAGTACTATTGTTTAATGTGAAAATGAAGCTATTTTTTGAATTAGTTATTTGGTTCATTAGCTTCATAGATTTGTTGTTAATTTTTTGTTTTTCTCTTATGCTTAAATCAAATTTCTCAGTAACTATTTACTCATAAATTTGTCATCTAATTCTGATTTAATTTCCATTGGCATTATGTGAATTTCTTCCTAATGTTTTTTTTTATTCTTCGTAATAGATCTCTGAACAACATGTGTGCTTATCATAATTTTAGTTAATTGAACTACTTCATTAGCTTCATATTCATCTTAATTCAGACATGCCTAAAATCTCAATTGTTTAATTAATTTTCTCTCGGTTGGGTTAGATCTACATATTCCTAACTGATATAGGCTTAAGATTTCTTTCCTTTTGCTTGCGTTCTAGAATTATTTTTCATATAAATTAATTATCACATTTCTAGAAGTCCTCTTATCAAAGAGGAAAATTTTAGTTGTGGCTTGGTTGAGCCCTAGATCAGCTTAAGGATTACTTTATTGCCTAATCAACAAGAAGAGTCAATTTTATGTATCTTCTCTATTTGTAGGTGAAATTCACACTTTAAGACAATAGAGATGGAGAGAAGGTAACTGGACCTAGTTTAACTAGTTGGAACCACCATTTCAATAGAAAAGGAGATGCTTTAAGTTCCCGTCTGGGTGGTCTCCCTTATAATGTTGAGGCAGATAATTTTGATCCATCAATACCTTCTGTTGAGGCCTCATAATTCCATTACAATAACATGGGGGAAAACCACCTGAACCGGACCTTAGAGAAAGTCATTTTACATTTTTTGTAGTGGCTCTGACTGGGGATAAAGGGACCAGTTTCCAAATAAGGATAATGAGGGTGTGTTTGTTTATAACATGCAAATGGAAAAATTATTTAATCTATCATATGCAGTAACTAAATATCTATTCTAATATATACCCGAGAGTATTCATTCTTTAATGCAATCTAGAAAGTTATCTTTCAACAATTGGTAATGAAGATTATTCAATAGTTGAAAGAGATAAAAATTATGTAAAAATAATTATTTTGACAAAATAGTTTAATCAAATCAATTGTGAAATATATATCACACTCATCATATATGAGATAAGTAACCATAGATAAGCATCAATACAAAAGTGCATTTAACATTCACTTATGATAACATATTTCACATATAATATAGATAAAAGATGACTGTCAATTCAAGAATTAAAACTTAACATAATGTGTAGAAATACCATATATACGAGGTTCTACTCATTCAAACCGATGGTAGTATTCTTCTCCTCTTCGCGTCAAAGAAATTCAATGAGTACAAAAGTGAAACATCAGTTAAACAGCTTCAATATCAAAATAAAATAGACTCTATTCCATTAATTCATCAAGGCATTCACAAACATACATAAGTACATTCCTTTGAAAAAAAAATTGACAAATTTTTGGACCCTTCTCTAAATGCATGAGAAGGGTTTAAATACTAAACCGAATAGGTAAAAAATAGATTATTACATAGAAATTTGAGGAGGTTTCAAACAACCATCCTCGTAATAAGTAAACTAAACTACAAGCTAGAAATAAATATAACAATATGCTTAAGTGCGTTGATATTCTTTTGTCATTTGATCTCTAAGGTGGCAGATATCCACCATCGGCTTCAACTGAGCTAGTTGTGTGATCCCGAATCTGACCTGGCCTTTAAACACAGAATTTGAAAGTGTTGGAAACATTTTCCTAGTGGAATTAGTTAAGGATTGTAGAGTCATGCACTGGTGATGTGGTTTGATCATAAAGTTCCAATAATTTTATTGATCTAACTTGGTTATCTTCTTGATAGCTTATTCTTGTGTCTCTATGATTTCCTTCCACTGTGTTTCCAATAGTTTGAGCTCTAAGATCACCTCAGTTGTGTTAGCACTATAAATTTTAATAGTCTCACAACCATTATATCATTGTTTTTTAATTTTTTGCTTATTTCCTAGCCTATGTCAAAGTTCTTAACATCTTCAATAAAAACCAAAAAGAGTCTCAAAACCAAAAATGTTTTCAATTTTTATAGGTGGTATTGTGTCTTAGGTTCATATAAAGAAGTTAAAACCATTGTTTTAACTTAATTTAGAGTAAAAATTTATTGGTCATTTTAGTAATAAAATAATAATTGCTATTTCCGCAATAATAGCTACCCTTTTGAAAGGACAGTTAGTTCTTCACGAGCTTGGTTTCATTACTGACAATGAGATAAAAGGCAGTTACTTCTCCAAAGCTTGGTTTCATTGGTGAAAAAGAGATAAAAGGCAGATATTTCTTTGAAACTTGGTTTCATTGGTGACACAGAGATAAAAGGCAGCTATTTCTTCAAAACTGTATAAGGACCTGCGAGGAGAATTTTCAGAGAAAATATCATTATCCTTTGAAATTAATTGAAGATCTTCTATGTTATGATATGTTATTCTTTTTAAAAAGGGTAATTATTTTTTACTTAGAAGAAACATTATAAGGGAATGGTTATATTATTGATGGAGCTAACTTATAGCTACCTATTAAGGTTGAAGCGGAAATTAAGGTAAAAGGTATCAATTTATTAAATGATGCAAGGGAGTGATATATGTAATGGGGTGACTTGGCGCTCGTATTTCAAAATTTTTAAATTGTGTCATTAAACCACACCGTGATTAAAGGCACAGACTCCAGAGGGTTAGGTTCATTTTTTCATGACCAAGTTCTCCGTGAAGGTTACAGCTAACAAAGTTATGTTTTCCAGCAACCAGCTTATCATCCCAAAACAAGAACTTAGGGCTGCGTGTAGGTTTTTTACCTCCAAATTGAACATTTGTGCCTAAAGAAGGAGCTTAGGTGTTGAGAAGAATGGGAAAAGGTGGAAACATTAAACGTTATGAGCCAGCAAATACCAGGTTTGTTGATGCTAGAGCAAAGCCCCAATTTCAAATAGCAGGCTGGTACAAGTTTGTACAGAAATTCTCAAGGGAAAATGTATTTGTTGCACAGGCCTTTGCTGAGAGTTTTGATGGGGAGAAAGTCAAGCTTGGAAGAAAAACTTTCAAAATCCCTAAAACCATTATAGCCAGGGCTACTCAAACTTCAGCCACTGGAGAACGTTGGTTCAAGAAGAAAATGTTGCAAGCAGATGTAAGTCCCTTCCTCTAACCTGAGCATGTGAATATCAAATGGACTCCAACTATGCATATTTCATGTTTTAGGCCAGAATGGCAGCATGTAATAACCATTTTTCAACGCTATATCACTTGTGAGGGTATATTCTCTTATGTTCATCAATACCAAGTGAGATTTCTCTCTCACATCTCAGGTGCCAAACCTTTGAATTTTCCTTTCTTTCTCTACAGATCCTTATTAAAAATGTCTTTGAAGTTGCAAAAAATCCCTAACTATTCCTCGCATAACCTCCATCATAGGGGTTTAATCAAGATGTTGGTTGTCTATCACCTTAAGAAAAAGAGAACTACCTAGGAAATTTCCTAACAAATGAGGGCTTTGGTAGCATCAATTATAGGAGGAGGGTAGGGAGACCCAAAAATAAAAATGCCCAAGAAAAAACTAGCACAACACATGTGCTAATAGTTCATAGCCAACTCAATCTATTGCATCAACTAGTAGACAAACTAGAAGTTCGGCTAAGAGAGCCGGAACTAAACCTATCACTCCCATACCAATGGTACAGCCAGCAGAAAAGGTTTATGTGAGGAAAAATCCAAAGGAACCCCAAAATTTAGTGTCATTCATCATTGAACATTCCATTATATTCAAGCAAGGGAAAACTCGGCCTAATAAAGAAGTTAAATCTACATGTGAGGAAAACAGAGCTTCTTCCTCAAGACATAAAGGCATAATAAAGTTTATCCTAGTAGAAGAAACTTAAGAGGAAGCTAGCCCTGAAGTACCAGTTCAACACTCTGTTCCAGCATTTGCAGAAGAGCAAGAAAACAGGGCCGCCCCTTGAGTATAAGAACCAACAATAGCTCAGTTGTTTTCTTCTCTCAAGACATCCAAGACATCTACTAGAAGAAAGGACAAGAATTTCATTCACTCATATTCATATTTCGAAGAAGACAGCACTAAATAAGATTTCTTTGAGGCAGAGTATGAGGTAGGTCAGTCTAGAAATATGATGCAGAGAAAAAGAGGGGTTTCCTATATTCCCAACCCATACCTCAAAATGCCTCACACTAGGCCTAAAAACAAGCTTAGATTGAATAGCAAACTCATTGCTAATCCTATACTGAGAGATGAAATTATTAATGTTGATCAAAGCCCAAGAAAGGAAGCCAAGAAGACCAGATCTCAAAAACAGAAGCATGCAAGAAAAATAAAACTAAAAGGCTCACTAAGGCAGAATCCCTCAAAATATTTTCTTCTATACTTGATTTTATTTAATCATTTGAGGCAAGTCAAAGAAGGAGAGGCACACACATTTTTGTCTTAATCAAAAAACGCAACTATTTACAGGATTTCCTGTAATAGCTACATGTTTCTGAAAGGGATTTATTATTTCCTAACTTTTTATATAAAGGAAGTGGAGGAAGTTTTTTTTCAAGTCTCAAATGGTGTTACTGAGGAGTAATTGCATGCATACAATATCAATAGAAGAAGTTGCTACCAGGTGTCAATTGATCAAGTTCCCTTCCAAATTTTAAAATTTTGTTTTTCACTTTTTGGGGGAGAGAGACAGATGTCATATTCAGCTGTTAGTTGCACTTTTTAAGGAAGTGGTTGTACCATAAAAGAAGAGCAATCTGCGAGCAACTTGCCACATCACTCTAGCCACTTCCAACTATATGCCATCATGTTGTTTATTTTTATTATGTTGCACTACCTTGTATTAAGGTTAAGGATAAGCTTCACCTTATGTATAGGAAAGTAATAATACCTTTAGAACAAATTCACACTTTTTGTGGAAATATCAGCATAATATCTCTTGTATATATATGATGAAACTCAATGGAGAAAAGGTTCGTGGTTTATGAATCTTATACTCATGTGATCAGTGTATTGTTTTCAGTTAATGATATTGAAGAAGACTTTTGAGGACTTATTACCATCTTGATATGTGTATTGTTGATCTTTCTTATGTGTTTCCAAACCTAAATACCTTCAGTTCTAGTTTGTAATTTCAAATGTTGTTATATGTTTTTATGAGCCTCTTGATATGTTTATGTATCTTATTGAATTTCATCAGTCTTACTTAGTAATATTTCTTGATGATAGGTGCATAATGACTTTTTAAAGAGAATTCCTTATGACAGTAACTTTTCATGATATTCAATAAGAATATTGTAAGTCTTGAGATAGTCTTATCTTATTGATATATTTTCAAACTAGTTCTTGTGTTATTTTTCATCAAAATAGTGGATTTCTGCCCTGCAGACCCACTTTCCCTTCTATTATTCCACACTTTCTTTCTACCATAAGCTACAAGCTTATCTTTTGCTACCATATCAGGTCTAAATACCCTCATTGGTGTGACAGTGAATTTGACTAAAATCCCTTGTTAGTGATTGAGAGCTTAAACCACCTACCAATTATGCAATCCAAATCATGAAATTTCCCTAGAGCTTAGGATATGACGGGTCAAGCACTTGAAGCAGTCCAAGTGCTAATTCCAGTGCTAACATCTTTTGGCACGCCTATCGGGAGACGAAGACCTTGAAACAAAGTATTCTCTTAAGACTCTTGTTTAAAATTGTTGATGATCAATTCTTGATGATGAACAAGAATTGGTGACTTGACGAAGACTGCAAATTGGTTCACCTGGCAACTCCACAAAGATGAAGAGAGGTTTCAAGACCTCCTACTACAAGGAGAAATTAGAGATCACCTACTGTGACTCCAGTTGTTGACCCAGAGAAGATCATTAAAGATGAAAAAGGAAAACAGATATCAGTTGAAGCTACATCTCAGTCAGCGAAGAAGGTACATAAAAATTACATTCCAAAGAAAAAGGTACCCTCATCTACTTTAGTATCAAAAGAAGTTTCATTTTCAGTTTCAAAAGATTCTGATGAAAAAACTCAAGTTGAAATTGCTTCCCTAGAAAATAAAGTAGATGATGTTAACCTACGTCGAGCTGAAAGTTTCTCTCACTCATAATTTATTAAATCAGAGATAAGTACTATTACAGTTAAACAAGAAAAAATAGAGGTTTTAAGTGTCAATAAGGAATCAAAAGACTTTGTGCTGACAGAAAGGGAGTTAGAACGAGTATTGGAAATTGCAAATTTTCTAGATAGGGATGTTTTAACTGAGGAAGATTTTAAAACCATTCTAAATTTTCTTCAAATTCATCCTGAATATTAATCCTTTTATACCCCTCAGCAAGATTATTTTCCTTTGTCTAGAAATCCAGTTGTTTGATCATCTTCTTCTCATCAACTAGAAGGGAATGTTCCTGAAGGCCTGACTTTCAATTTATCTGAATTTTTAGCTCAGAAAAAAGAAAAGAAAAAATTTGAAGTTACTTCATCCCCTCCAGAGACAAAATTTGAATCATATTCTTCTATATTAGGTGAAACAAAGACCTCCTATGTTCATCTCTTTGAAATCCACTATTCTCAATCCCAAAACTTGAAGAATCGGCCCAAGAATTCCAATTTTCTGTTGTCCCAAATCATATTCAAATTCCACATATTGTAATTCCTAGTTCCCAAACAACTACATCAACTAGTCATCCATCAATTTTACATCATCAAGCTATGGCTCAGCCTTCCCTTACAAGGATGCAGCAGATAGTTGGTGCAATATATGCACCACTTGCTCTTCCTCAACCTTTACATCCTCTTCCTCAAGGCGATTATCTAAAATATCTGCCAAAATACACAAGGGAGGGAGAAGGAGTTTTTGCTGAGGAACATTTGGATGCTTTCTATAGTTATGCTGATATCCAAAACATTGAACATGAAGATGTCTAGTAAAGACTCTTTGTTCAAAGATTGGATGGAGAAGCTCGTAAATGGTTTAGAAGTCTTCCACCAAACTCAATAAGAGGAATAGATGAATTGGAGGAAGTATTTGTGAAACAATGGGGTGATATAAAACATTATGTGTACTACCTTATAGAGTTTGGAACTCTAAAAAATAAGATAGATGAGTCATTGGTTGATTTTACAAAGAGGTTTACTAAAATTTATCAAAAAAATCCTGAAGAAATCAAACCTCTTGAAACTACAGCTATGATAACTTTTGCCAATGCCTTAGATTATGAGTTTGCTTTATGGTTAAGAGCTGAGAAAGAACAACCATTGATGGATATGTAAGAGGTTACAATTGGAGTGTAGTCTAATCTTATGGCTTCAAATAAACTAAAAATAGAAGAGGAGAAAGCGGTAAAGGACAAAAAGAAAGTGAAAGAATAAAAACCTTCTTCCTCCAAAACTCTCATAGCAGAAGAAAAAAATGATCAAATGTACAATTTGATTAAAGAACTTGTCTCTAAGATGAAAAAACTGGAGTTAGAGAATAAACTAGCTGCTAGAGCCTATCAAAATGAAGCCAGTAGAAATCAGGCTCCCTTCAAAAGACCTTTTCAGCCTCAACAAATCTTACAGCACCCAAGGAGGAATGTTGATGATCAAAATGTTCATCCTCCATTGAATAATTTTGCTGAAGAAGAGCATCAAGAACATGAGGAAGAAAATGAAGACATAAACCTTGTATGGGAAACATCATAGTCAACTTGTTTGACTTTGCAAGAATATGAAGACTAGTCAAGGATATATATCTTTTCAGATGATGAGAATGCTCAAATTCATGCTCAAAATGATAAAAAACAGCAATAAACTCAAACCAGAAATTATCCTCTGAGGTCCAAAGGTCCTGTCCAACAACGTCAACAAAAATCAAATTCTAACAAACAAGCTGCTAAAAAAAAGGTGAAATTTAGTGATGTCCCTCCACCACATAATTATGCCCCAATCATCAAAATTTCTATAGAAAATAAATAATTAGCTCATATTTATTGCAGTTTCAAATCAAAACTAAATAAAATCAATATTCCTGTCCCACTTCTTAAATTGTTGAAAAATCCATCATGAAAAGAGTCATTTAAAATCCTGTTATAGCCACCTCTTGCTCCTGATTCAGTAAATATTGAGGATGAACATCCTACTATTTACTTAGGTTTCCATGTCCAAGACCAAAATTATGATAATTCACCACCTTTCTATCTTTCACTCAATATACATGAAAATTGTTGCATAATTATTTATTAGATTCTGGGGCTTCTCACAATATAATGCCAAATAAAGTGATGAATGAATTAGGATTAGAAATCACTAAGAAATAACATAACCTATACACTTTTGATTCAAAAAATTCAAGTGTTTAGGAGTGATTAAAGACTTGGTTGTTTCTCTTACCCAGCTTCCTATGAAAATTTTAATGATGGACATAGTAGTTGCAGACATACCTTCTAGCTTTGAGATGCTTATTTCTAGATCTTGGTCTAAAAAATTGGGAGGCAATCTTCAAATGGATATTTCATATGCCATAATCCCAATGTTTGGAGGAGAATTCAGGAGGTTGTATAGGGAAACCCAAATGGCATATAACATAAGTGATCAGCATAATCCCTCAAACCATCCTATATATGCAGAGGAGAAGGAATTTGGGTCATCCATATTACACCTTGTTGTTGATGATAACAATTTCCAGCATAAAATCAGTGAAAAACAGCATTTGCAAGATACAAATGAGTAGCATTTAGAGGGAGGACAGATCTGGAAATTATACTTTGATGGAGCCTCATCAAGAGAAGGATCAGGAGCTGGTGCAGTTCTCATTTCTCCCACTCAACAAAGGGTAAATTTATCATATAAACTGCAACTTGCTACCACTAATAAAAATGTTGAATATGAAGCACTTGTTTTGGGTATGAAGGCAACAAAAGATTTCAGAGCTGAACAGCTAGTTGCTTTTGGTGATTTAGAATTGGTGATAATTCAGGTGAGAATAACTATCAAGTGAAAAATTCCAAATTGAAGAATTATAGGAATGAAGTGTGGGATTTGATTGAGCATTATTTTACGGCATTCAATTTAAATTTTGTCACTAGAGAGGAAAATCAAATGGCTGATTCCCTATTTATAGCTGCTAGTAATTGTAAAGTTCCTCTTGATGTCAAGGCAACATATGATGTTCAAATAAAAAATAGACCTTCTATTCCTGACAATATCAAATACTAGCAAGTATTTGAAGATGACAAATAAATTCATAAATTATTGGAATGTGTTGAAGAGTTTGCAGACATTCAAATTGATGATGAGCAGGACATTATTGAAAATCAAAACAGTAAGTCATTCAAAAAGACCATGGCTGGGAAAGACATTATTGATCTGAAAACTAATTACATTCCCAAAGGCCTAGTTCCTTTAGAGAGGTTTTTTGACATTAATGATGTATTTTTAAAGCCTGGAAGTAAAGCAGATGGAGAGAGTACAATTGACTGTAATATTGGTACAGAAGATCAGCCTAAATTAGTTAAATTTTCTAAGTTTCTTTCTCTAGAATCTAGAACTAAATATGTCAAGTTGTTAAAACAATATGCACACATTTTTGCATGGTCCTACAGTGATTTGAAGACCTATGATAGAGGTATAATGGAGCATAAAATTCCTCTGAAAGCAGAAGCTAAGCCTGTAGTACAGAAGGTAAGTCATATCAATCCCATGTTGCTCCCTATTATTGAAAAAAATATTAGAAAATCATGGGAAGAAAAAATAGTTTTGCCTTCAATATTTTCCAATTGGGTAACTAATATAGTCCAGATTCGAAAGAAGAATGGCTAAATTAGAATTTGTGTTGTTTTTTGAAACTTGAACCGGTGTTCATTGAAGGATAACTATCCATTACCCAAGATGGATTATATTTTGCAGAAAGTTGTAGGCTTCAAGAGATTGTCAATGATAGATGGCTTTTCAGGGTATAATCAAATCTCAATTGATAAACAAGATAGAGAGAAGACAGCATTTACCACGCCCCTGGGAACGTTCATGTACAAAAAAATTCCATTTGGTCTAATGAATGCAGGCGCAACATTTCAACGGGAAATGGATATTACCTTTGCAGGAGAAAAATACATATTTGTAGTCATTTACTTGAATGACATTACAGTGTTTTCAAAATCTGATGAAGATCGTTTGAAACATTTGAAAAAAAAAATTTGAGAAATGCAGAAAATTTGGTTTGTCCTTGAACCCAAAGAATTCATGTTTTGTTGTTCAAGAAGGAAAATTATTGGGACACATTGTGACAGAAAGTGGTATTTGTATTGATCCAGGGAGAGTTGAGTCTATTCAAAATATTGGTTTGCCAAGGACTAAAAAAGAATTGCAATCATTTTTGGGGAAAATTAATTTTCTAAGGCGTTTTGTCCCAAATTTTCCAGAGCTGATCAAACACATAAATTTCTTGTTGAAGAAAGATGCAGAATTCAAGTGGTGAGATGAAGCAAAAAAATATTTTTCAGCAATCAATTCTGCCTTAACTGAAGCTCCAGTTTTAATCAGCCCTGATTTTGAAAAAGATTTTTTGTTTTTTTCTTATGCTTCAGAAGAAACAATTGTAGTTGTTTTGTTACAAAAGAACAAAGAAGGTTTAGAACAACCTATTTCATTTTTCAGTCGTGCTTTAAGAGATTTTGAATTAAGTTACAGCTTGACTGAAAAACAAGCATATGCACTAGTTAAGGCTTTGAATTCTTTTCGAGTTTATGTGTTACATTCATTTTTTTTTGCTTTTGTACCAAATATTACTGTCAAAGATGTATTGTTGCAGCCAGAAATAGATGGCAAGAGGGGAATATGGTTAACCAAGATTATGGAAATTGATATTGAGATCAAACCTACTAAATTGATAAAAGGACGAGGCTTGGCTCGCTTAATGGCTAAATCTAATAGCAAAGCTCTAGATCTGATTATGGAAGTAGCTAAGGAAAAATATGGAAAAGGTATATCTGATTATCCTGAAATCTTTCATTAAAATTGGTATAAGGATATAGTGTACTTTTTGTTATATTTCAGTTGTCCCCCTGAAATGGAGAAGTCAAAAGGAAGAGCTTTTAAATTGAAAGTTGTAAAGTATTGCATATTGGAAGATTATATTTACTGGAAAGACCCTGTGGGAGTCTTATTAAGATGTGTAGATGAAGCTGAGTCATAGAAGATTATGTAAGAGATACATGCAGGGGTGTGTGGCGGACATTTGTATTGGAAAGCTACTAGAAACAAAATCTTAAGAGTTGGCTATTATTGGCCAACTCTTTTCTCTGATGTTTTTTCCAAAGTTAGGACTTATGTTGAATGTCAAAAAATTGTTGGTAAGCAGAAGCTACTTCCATTCCCTCTTATTCCTATTTCAGGAGATGTTTTGTTCCAACAGTGGGGGTTAGACTTCATTGGAGAAATTCATCTACCTTCATTAGGACAGCATAGGTGGATTCTTACAACTATAGACTATTTTACTAAGTGGATTGAAGATGTTCCAACCAGGAATGCTACTGACACGGTAATAATAAAATTTATGTTGGAAATTATTATGTCTAGATTTGGTTGTCCTCAAAAATTGGTGACTAACAATTCAATGGATTTTAAGTCTACTAAGATCAATAGCTTATGTTAGAAATATGGTATTGATTTGACCCATTCTACACCCTATTACCCTCAAGGTAATGGGTTAGCTGATTCATCCAATAAAATCTTGGTGAGAATCATTAAGAAGATGTTGCCTAAAAATAAGAGAAATTGAGACACTCAATTGGTTCGTGCTCTTTGGGAAGAAAGGGTAAGTAGCAAAATATCAATTGGAATGTCTCCCTTTCAACTTTTTTATGGTACTGATGTTGTAATGCTATTGAAATTAGCTCTTCTTGTTATGAATTTTCTGGAAGATGAAATTGATGATGAAAATCCAATTCAAAGTAGAATGTTGCAGCTGATAGAAACTCATCAAATCAAAGACTCACTGATGGAAAAAGTACAGAAATATCAGACCAAAGTCAAATCTCTTTCTGACAAAAGAGAAAATCAGCAGTTATTCCAGGAAAATCATTTGGTGTTGCACTAGGATGTCAGAAGGGAAGACCATGGAAAACATGGTAAGTTCAATAATTTATTCTTTGGGCCATTATGAATTGCTAAAGTTTTGGAAAACAACACATTTCTACTCAAGCATATAGATGATGATCAGTTGACTGGAGATCCAGTTAATGGTCATTTTCTTAAAAATTTCCATGTATGATAAGTTAGTTATTCATTCCATTGTAAATATCTGGAGTGATGTGTCAATAAAACTTCATGCCCAATGGTACTTGTGTCTATAAAAATGGTTAGTCTTGAGTCCAGTCAATGTAAGGTCAGTTCTAGTCATAAGTTCCAGAAGTTTTCTGAGACTTGAAATTTTTAAGACATTGAGTCTACAATCCTTGAAGCCTCATAGGGAGGGCTTCATCCCCAATAGGAGCCATTGTTAGCACTATAAATGTTAAAAGTCTCACCTCCATTATATCAATATTTTTTTAATTTTTTTCTTATTTCCTAGCCTATGTCAAAGTTCTAATCATCTTCAATAAAAACCAAAAATATTTCCAAGTTTTACAGGTGGTATTGTGACTTAGGTTCATATAAAGAAGTTAAAACCATTGTTTTAACTTAAGTTAGAGTCAAAAGTTATTGGTCATTTTAGCAATAAAATAATATCTGCTCTTTCCGGAATAATAACTACCCTATTGAAAGGATAGCTATTTCTTCAGGAGCTTGGTTTCATTACTAACACTGAGATAAAAGGCATCTATTTCTCTGAAACTGTATAAGGAGCTGCAAGGAGCATTTTCAGAGAAAAGATCATTCTCCTTTGTAATTAATTGAATATCTTCTATGTTATGATATGTTATTATTTTTAAAAAGGGTAATTATTTTTTACATAGAAGAAACATTATAATGGAATGGTTATATTATTGATGGATCTAACCTATAGCTACCTATTAAGGTTGAAGAGGAAATTAAGGTACAAGGTATCAATTTATTAAATGATGCAGGGAGTTAGAACAAGTATTGGCAATTGCACCTTTTCTAGATAGGGATGTTTTTACTAAAGAAGATTTTAAAACCATTCTAATTTTTCTTCAAATTCATCCTAAATATCAGTGCTTTTATACCCCTCAGCAAGAGTATTTTCCTTTGTCTCGAATTCTAGTTGTTGGTTCATCTTCTTCTCATCAACTAGAAGGGAATGTTCTTGAAGGCTTGACTTTCAATTTATCTGAATTTTTAGCTCAGCAAACAAAGTTGAAGTTACTTCATCCCCTAAAGAGACAACATTTTAAATTGATTCTTCTATAGAAGGTGAAACAAATACCTCCTATGTTCATCTCTTTGAAAATCCACTATTTTCAATCCCAGAACTTGAAGAACCATCCCAAGAATTCTGATTTGATGTTGTCCCAAATCAGATTCAAATTCTACATCTTGTAATTCTTAGTTCCCAAACAACTACATCAACCAATCATCCATCAATTTTACATCAGAAAGCCATGCCTCAGCCTGCCCTTACAAGGATGCAACAGATATTTGCTACAAGATATGCACCACTTTCTCTTCCTCAACCTTTACATCCTCTTCCTCAAGGGGATTATCTAAAATATCTGCCAAAATACATAGGAGAGGGAGAAGGAGTTTTTGTTGAGGAACATTTGGTTGCTTTCTATAGTTATGTTGATAACCATAACATTGAACATGAAGATGTCTGATCAAGACTCTTTGTTCAGAGCTTGGATGGAGAAGCTCGTAAAGGGTTTAGAAGTCTTCCACCAAACTCAATAACATGAATAGATGAATTGGAGGAAGTATTTTTGAAACAATGGGGTGATAGAAAATATTATGTGTACTACCTTACAGAGTTTGGAACTCTAAAAAAGAAGACAGATGAGTCATTGGCTCATTTTACAAAGAGGTTTAATAAAATTTATCAAAAACTTCCTAAAGAAAATCAAACCTCCTGAAACCACAGCTATGATAACTTTTTCCAATGATTTAGATTTTGAGTTTGCTTTATAGTTAAGAGCTGAGAAAGCACAAACATTGATGGATATGTAAGAGGCTGCAATTGGAGTGCAGTCTAATCTTATGGCTTCAAATAAATTGGAAAGGAAGCCAATAAGACTAGATATCAGAAACAGAAGCATGCAGGAAAAAGAAAAACTAAAAGGCTCACTAAGGTAGAGTCCCTCAAAATATTTTCTTATATACTTGATTTTATTTAATCATTTCAGGCAAGTCAAAGAATGAGAGGCACACACATTTTTGGCTTAATCAACAACACAACTATTTACAGGATTTCTGGTAATAGCTACATGTTTCTGAAAGGCGGCTATTATTTCCTAGTTTTTTGTATAAAGGAAGTGGAGACAGTTTCTCTTCAAGTCTCGAAGGGTGTTACTGAGGAGTAATTACATGCATGCAATATCAATAGAAGAAGTTGTTGCGAGGTATCAATTGATTAAGTTCCCTTCCAAATTTTAGAATTTTTTTTTTCACTTTTGGGGGGAGAGAGCCAGATGTCATCTTCAGCTGTTAGTTGCACTTTTTGAGGAAGTGGTTGTACCAAAAAAGAGGAGAAGTCTGCCAGCATCTTGCCACATCACTCTAGCCACTTCGAACTATATGCCATCATGTTGTTTATTTTTATTATGTTGGAATACTTTTAATTAAGGTTAAGGATAAGCTTCGCCTTATGTATAGGAAAGTAATACTTCCTTTAGAATAGATTCACACTTTTTGTGGAAATATCATCATAATATATCTTGTATATAAATGATGAAACTCAATGGAGAAAAGGCTCGTGGTTTGAGAATCTTATACTCATGTATTACACACCATTTTTTCATCATCCCTGCAATCCCCATCCCGCACATTGGAGGACCATTTGTGTGACTTATATGAAGTGTCATGCCTTGCAAAGAGTATCATTGCATCCCTTGCCATGAGGAGAACATTTCCTCTGTTAACTTTTCCCTGAGAAAACCATCAGAAACACATGTTTTTGGGTTGGCGCTAGTAGATCGTTATGTCCTCGCACAAATGAAGGAAATTAACACTGAGCCCCGCGCCCATTGGCACTCTGTCCCAGTGAGATGCTCGCGCTGAGCTATTTTTGGAATTTTTTTTAAATATAGAGGTGAATTTTCCATGCTAACTTCTTCGTGAGCGAGTCAGATTGGGTTGTTCAACTACATAACCACGAACACCTTCATTTTGCCTCTTGTTTCCACCTTTTGGGGGAACCTCCCAGAGGATAAGGCCTCCCTTCCACCATTTGAGGTATCCCAACCTCCTCCTCTCCCTCTATAAATAAACCTATATCATATTGATGCAGCTAGCTGAAAAATTATAGCTGAATAGTTGAAGAGGAATTGTTAAACATCTTGGTGAGATAGAATCAGAGAGAGAGACCCTTTTCGAGAGAGAGATTAGTCTTTTGCCTCGCTACATCCAAATTCCCTAATGAATTCTCAAGACGCACTTCCACTGGACCCACTGAAGGAGGCTGCAACATCAAGGCTCTGGTTGTAATCCCTTTCTTTCTCTTAATATATACGTGACTTATGTTCTGGTTCCCATATTGTGTCAATATGGTTTACAATATGCAATATGTTTAATATTCCTTAACTGATTAGCTAGTTTTGAATGCAATTATTATCATGTATGTTTATTTTGTCCTTTGATCTTTATGCAGGCACCCGAATACCATTTTTTAAGGATCATGACGTGTCGGGACAAGGATCAGGAGACCTATGCTGCAGCTACAACGATCGCATTGGACTACAGGTAGGACAATCTATCTGTTGAAGATTGACACAAGAAACAGTGAAATTGGCATCCGAAAACATCATCCTTGATCCTAGTGAAAAATAAGCACCTACACTAGGTGGGGCCCACACAAGCTATTTTTAGGTGATATGTCTATTTTTAGAATTTGGATCAAAGTCTATGTTAGAAGTAATTTATTTATAGATGGTTGAGAAAATTATATGGATGGATGGGCATCTAATTTTGGAATGCATGTGCGAAGTTGTTTCGTGGAATGCATGTCTAAAATTAGAATGCATGTCAGTTTTTGTTAAGCCCTTAACAAAAATTAGACAATAAATAATTATCTATTTTCAATGAGCACTTGGAACTAGTTAACGAAAGTGGAAAATCAGTTAACTAAGTGGATTTCGAGTTGAATTGGTTGGTTGGTGGACCATGCAGTGGACTTCGTTGTAACTGAGTGATACAAAGTTGTAACAGAGTTGGATGTGTAGTTATGGGAGTTGTTATTTAGTTTAACTCAATTCAATGAGTTAAACTCAGCTGTGCTAGTTGTAACTGAACATACACTAGTGAAAGATGAGTGAATTATTTATTTATTTAATTCACAAGTAGTTTCTTACTTGCAACTGAACAAATACAACAGTTAACTACTTGCATGTCAGATCCAGTGGAGACCCAATGGAGAGATAGGTGAAAGGGTGAGATGGACTATCTATTGTGACTATAGTGATGCATTCAACGCATCTACACACACATTAGATATGATTATGAGGATTGCACAGTCAAGGCAAGGTAAGGTCGAATTCATTCAAGGTTTTTCTTCAGCATGGATTGCATAGTGGAGGCAAGAAATTGGTGCATGGAGGTGAAAATTTCTGCAAGACAGTGTGTGACGATTGTATATTGTACTGAGAGCTCTATGATCTGAGATTTGTATGAGATTGTTACATGTTCCATTGATATACATAATATATGATGGTTGGGTTTTTTAGCTTTAATCTTTCCCAGTAAAACATCTTGTTATGTGCGATTGATTTTTCTTCACATGTGTTTGTAATTGGCAATTTAATTTTTGCAAAGAATTAAGTAGAAGGATTATGTATTTAACATAAGGATTAAATTTTTAGATCAGGAGAATCTGGTAATATAAATACATTATTGTGTTTATAAATATCTACATGGTATTAGAGCAGTGTTGATCATTAGAGATTGCAATATTGAAGTGGTGTTGAGTTTTGTGCTGGTGGAAGAATTCGAAATTGCTACAAGAATTTCTTGGTGCGATAGTTGAGTATACATTGAAATGGATTTCAATGGGTTGCAATTGGAGTATGCAATCGAGGGAAGCTCTAACTACCTAGCCTGGAAGGATACGATGGAGGCGGTGCTTGAAGATAATGGCTTGAAGGAATTCATCGAGAGAGATGTTCCTAAGCCCACTTCGGCGGATGCGGCAGTACTTGACACATGGCAAAAGAAAGTAGCAAGGGCAAGGAGGATTCTATTGGAAGGTGTGAAATACCATATTAGTCAAGCCTTCATGGGAAAGCCACTCCATTTGCAATGTGGAAGGTTTTGACAGATATTTTCCAAAGAAACAGTGACCATAGGAAATTGGCGTTGAAGGATAAACTCGGAAAAATCAAGATGGAGAAGAACGACACTATTCCAGCATACCTGACAAAGTTTGTCCAATGTAGGGATGAGATTGGGAGTGTAGGATTCAATGTTGTAGATGATGACTTAGTGAGCTTGGCTCTCCTTGGACTTCCGAATAGTTGGCACAGTTATCAAGACTCTGTCAATGGACGGGAGAAACTATCGGATTGGGAGCGACTGTGGTCGGATCTAGTGCAGGAGGAGATAAGGCAGTCCACTAGGGATGGCTCTTCATCAAAGCATGATGATGAAGAGGATTTTTCTTTTGCTTCCAAGGCAAAGAAGAAGAAGGGGAATAAATTCCATTCAAAATCTAAGGTCGGTGAAGATGGCAAGGAGCACAACATGTCGAAAGTGAAGTGTTTTCATTGTCACGAGTTTGGATATATTGCCACAAATTTTCCACATAAGAAGAAGAAAAATATGGCTTCTCGAGCTGCAGCTGGTGAGGCTCTTGCCTCGCAATTTGAGCTTTACTTCTCATTGATCGCATGCATGGGGTCTAGTGCATTTTGATATGGATGGTACTTTGAAAGTGGTGCTTCCTTTCACATGACGGGAGATGAGAAATTTTTTAGTGACTTGGTGGAGAAAGATCTCCAGATGCATGTTGAGTTGGGCGACGATGGACGATACAGTATGATCGGCATTGGTACCATTACCTTTCAGAGGGTGTCAAGTAAACTCTTTCATTTAAAAGATGTTGTGCATGTTCTAGGTTTAAAGAAGAATTTAATCTCAATCGCAATGTTAGAGGATAGAGGCTATGATGTCGTCTTTAGTGAAGGAAAAGTTTTCCTGCGACACAAAGCAACAGGAGAAGCCAAGAAGGTTGGGATTCAAGTTAAGAATATCTACAGAATTGAAATAGATGGGATTTCTATGAAGCTTCATACTATTGGGAAGTGCGAGGAGGACATGAAATTGAAGCTTGAGAGGGAGCAGGATTTGCATGCAGGTAAGAGTGAATCTTAGGATGTGGAGAAGCCACAAGATGAGGATCATGGAGTGGGATAAACCACTCATGCAGAGAAATTTCATGCCAGATAGGTATAGGAAGTGCATGCGGCTATACCACCAGGTGAGAGGTGGGGCGACATGCATGAGTACTCCTAAGAAGAGATTTCTAGGCAGGATTCGTTAAGATGGTGTGGATCTCATGAATTTAACCTGACTACGAGGCGCCCACAGAGTAGCAGTAGCATGATAAGTTGGATTGATGCAGTCAAATAAAAGTGACAGTGTCGGATACTGGAGCATGGATCAGAGTTGACAGCAAGTGCAGAGTGCATGGGTGCATAGTTCAATAGCGCAATGGTTCCATAAGACATGTGCAGTTGGTACCAACAGAAGTCAGAAGACTTTGATGACAGATGCATTATACTGATTCAGTTGTTTGGAGGCTATTCAATTTTGGAAGTGTTGCATGCAAGTATTGCAGGGAAAATTCATGGAGTTGCATGTCACATGCAAAGAAATTCCTTCCTTTTTTAGAGGGAGTGTTGAAGATTGCAACAAGAAACAGTGAAATTGGCATCCAGAAACATCATCCTTGATCCTAGTGAAAAATAAGCACCTACACTAGGTGGGGCCCACACAAGCTATTTTTAGGTGATATGTCTATTTTTAGAATTTGGATCAAAGTCTATTTTTAGCAGTAATCTATTTATAGATGGTTAAGAAAATTATATGGATGGATGGGCGTCTAAGTTTGGAATGCATGTGCGAAGTTTTTTCGTGGAATGCATGTCTAAAATTAGAATGCATGTCGATTTTTGTTAATCCCTTAACAAAAATTAGATAATAAATAATTATCTATTCTCAATGAGCACTTGGAACTAGTTAAATGAAGTGGAAAATCAGTTAGTTAAGTGGATTTAGAGTTGAAGTGATTGGTTGGTGGACCATGCAGTGGACTTCATTGTAACTGAGTGATACAAAGTTGTAACAGAGTTGGATGTGTAGTTATGGAGTTGTTATTTAGTTTAACTCAGTTCAGTGAGTTAAAATCAGTTGTTCTAGTTGTAACTGAAGATACACTAGTGAAAGATGAGTGAATTAATTATTTATTTAATTCACAAGTAGTTTCTTACTTGAAATTGAACAAATACAATATTTAACTACTTGCATGTCAGATCCAGTGGAGACCCAGTGGAGAGATAGGTGAAACAGTGAGATGGACTATTTGTTGTGACTATAGTGATGTATTCACGCATCTACACACACATTGGAGATGCTTATGAGGATTGCGCATTCAAGGCAAGGTAAGGTCGAATTCATTCAGGGTTCTTCTTCAGCAGGGATTGTGCAGTGGATGCAAGCTATTAGGAGGCAAGAAATTGGTGCATGGAGGTGAAAATTTTTGAATGACAGTGTGTGACGATTGTATATTGTACTGAGATCTCTATGAGTTGAGCTTTGTATGAGGTTGTTACATGTTCCATTGATATACATAATATATGATAGTTGGGGTTTTTAGCTTTAAGATTTCCTGCTAAAACATCCTGTTATGTGCAATTGATTTTGCTTCACGTGTGTTTGCAATTGGCGATTTAATTTCCACAAAGAATTAAGTAGAAGGATTTTGTATTTAACATAAGGATTAAATTGTTAGATCAGGAGAATTTGGTAATATAAATACATTATTGTGTTTATAAATTTCTACACTATCCCAACTAGTTTCATTCGTTAACTAGTAACCAGCACATTAGCATGTCCTCTTGTTGCTAGACCCACTCTAGGGCTAGAGGGATCGTCTCTGTCCACAGAGAGGATTTACCTACACAAAAAGTTGGCGACTCCGTTGGGGATTCTTTTGTCTCGTTGTTTGTTGAGAGTTTGCTTTGTCGAGTCGAGTTTGGTCATTTGATTGTTTTTTTGCCTTGCTTGGCTTTCTTGACTATTTTGAATCCTCCTGTTCATCTCTAGAGTGTCAAGATTGACCTTTGCTCCGTAGTTTTCTCCTTTTCCCATAGTTTTCCGACTTGGCATGTTTTTTCTTTGAACAGTGGTGCCAATTGGTGCTAGTTGCCTTTGTTACAGATGCACCAACCACTGTTAGGTGTGGATTACAGCCTGACAGTCGCGTCGAATCCTGTAGGATTTGGTTTGGCCTTCTTCCTGAGTCTTTAGTCAGTTGTTCTTGGCTCTGGGTTGTTTCTTTGACTTGCAATTGGTATTTTGGATTGTTTTGACTCTGTAGTCTTGGTTTTTCTCAGTTTTTTTCCCATTATCTCATCAGTGAAGTTTTGTAGCCCTAAGGTCTCTAGGTCTTATGTTGTATGTTCGTCCTTCTCCTCACTGAACCTCCTGAGCTGAATTCGAGTCACTTTAATCTCTGTCATCTCAATTTGTTGGTCGATTGCTTTAGTCTTTCTTGATCCTTTGTGTCTTTGGATTTTTTAATGGTCACTTACATTTTCATTTAACTCTCCATTTCGTCACTTCGAGCATAGATCACATTTCTCGTTTGGATCGTTTTGAAAGCTTTTTTTTTGCTTGAAAGAGTGCATCATTGGTTTAAGTGTGTTTTAATGCTTGTATTGCTTTTGATTTATTCATTTTACATATTTACATTCATAGTGATCAAAACTAGTGTTCTCTTTGATTTTTAGTGTAATAGTACATCGTGTGCTTCATTCGTCTAAAAAAAAAAAATTTGCATTCTTTCGTTTGGATCAAAATTAAAAGTTCTTTTACATAACTAGCTCTTAGTAAACTAGGAAAGAATTTCTCGTTTCTTGTTTGGTTGTATTAGATGCATTAGTGAACTCCTTCTTGTGTTTTCATTGACTGCTACTTTGTTAAAGATCTCTATCCTTCTCCTAGTTAGCATTCATCAAACAGAAATGGTGTTCTTTTGCATATAGTGTGCATTTAGGAATTCAAGATTCCATTCGGTGGGCCTTGTAATTGAAACATTAATTCAAGATCAACCTTAAAATCAATTCAATCAATCTAAGGAAGCATTGGAACCAAACGTAAATATTTTAGAGGTCTAGGCTAGTGACGTGTTCCAGCATCGTTAAACCTAGTAGCTGTCGTTTGCCACCTGGCTTTAGATAGATTAGTACGGACTTGTGCTCCCTGTATCGTCGCGTATATAAAGGGAGACCCTCATAGGTTCAAATCCTTTATCCATAGGAATCGGATTCTGTCGCCCTGTAACCACGATACACCGAACACAGCATTCGGGGAGACTACCTGCACGTACATCAAGTTCTTGGTTATTTCTCTTTCATTTGATCACCAAGGTGTATATGGAAGTTCACAGAAACTTGGTACACCCTCTTGCTTAGATTACCTGAGTAGTCATTTTGATCTTTTCATGACTCCTTAAAAGTGAAAAGATCATCAAGGACTTGTCCTTTCATGCTCGTTCAATCCTGAAAGTGACTAGAGTCCTCTTTTTCCTGTTTCTCAACTGTTAAAACATGAAACAACAAATTTTGGTTTCAATTTCATAAAATTAACTGCCTACGACCACATGGCAGTTAAAAGTCTTCTTCTTGGCTTGTTTTTGTAGTACCTTGGAGTTTGATCTTGAAGCCTCGAATAGGCTCTCTCGTTTTTCCTCCTGTGTTGAAATATTGTCACAGTGACGGAACCACCAGTTTCATCGTCTTCTTCACTACCTCCTAGTGGTAGTCCTTTTACTGACGTTTCCTTGGAAACACCTCAGTCCACTAGGTCTGCCGAGTTTGTGCAGCCTATTCTCCCCAGTATCTTACCTCTCTCTACTCAGTCTCCTCCTAAAGGGTCAGTTGAATTCAATTGGCCACCTCAGGGTGTTTGGTCTGGTTTTGGAAGCGAGGAAGAATTCCCTCCTCTCACTTTGGGATCACCATTATTAGCTGTTGCTATACCTCCTAGTCCTCGTCGTCTTTTCGACGATCTTACGACCTCATCAAATATTCGGATTCTTCCAGTCCTATTGGCGGTAAAGAGTTGCATGCTCCTACAGGGGAATATCAAATTTTCCTAAAAGAGTTCCTGTATGTCTCTAGTCAAACTTCCCCCCAATCGGTGTCTCTTCCAGCCGGTTATCGCACTTTGGGTCAAATTATTTCTGGTGTCACATCCATTGCACAATCCAGTACAGTGGCTCCCACTGGAAGCTCGTTTTTTCCTACATTAGGAATTTCTCCCTCGACACCCATCTCGTCAGCCACTGTTACATCTGTCCCGGTCCGACCTACCGTTTGTGTAGCTTCATCTACACTGGTTGTTACCACGACTCTGTCGTCAGGGTCTACTATTGTTTACAGGTCTATCTTTATCAATCCCACATTGCCCGTTAGGCTTGTCGTGAGTGGATCACAACCCTTCATTGTGGAAACCCAGTCTAATTCTTCCAATCATACTGCTTTTCAGCTGACCCCGAATTCTAGTAAAACCGTGGAATTCAATGCCATTCAGTCCAATCCAGCGGATAAAACTTCCAAGGGGAAAAAGAAGGGTAAAGGAAAGGCCAAAGCCGATACCCTAAAATAGGATTCTCAGAAATCTCGTGCTGATGATGGTTCACAACGTAAACTGAAGTATCCTTGCTTGATATGTGACGAAGAGCACTACACCAAGGACTGTCCTCGACGGGCCGAATTGAGTCGATTTCTCAAAGTCACCCAAGGAACTCTGGTTATTCTCAAAGAATTGTTTCCATCATATCAGACTCAGTTGATAGAGAAACCTTAGTCCTCTGCCCCATTTGTCTCTCATGTTATAATGACGAACCATTTTGCATCCATTTCTATAGCTACCCAATTGAAAGATTATACTGAACCACGTCAGACAGCGGGGAAAGAGATCGCTGATGGTCCTCTTCCTCCTCCTGTTTCTAGCTCTCTTCATATTGAAAGGCCCAATCCTGAGCCCGTTGTACGGCCACCTTCCAAAGGTGTACTCCATAAGTCTTCTAACAATACTAACGCCCATGTTGCTCAACACTACAATATCGTTGAGGATTTGGCTCAGGCGCCATCTGCAATGTCTGCATTAGAAGTGCTTCAGAGTTGTCCATCTCAACGGAAGGCTTTGCTATCTGCGATCGGCGGGGTTGATCCTGTTGATCCAAGCCTTATCACTTTTGACTTGGAGAATTTCGTCCAACATCTCCCTCACCAACTTGCGCTCATCATACAAGTTGGCATTAATGGACTGAATATCCATCAAGCGGTCATGGACGAGGGTGTGTCTATGTGTGTCATGTCATCTGCCTGTTGGAAATCCATTGTTTCTCCAGCTCTAAATTCATCTCCAAATTCTCTAGAAGCATTTGATGGAAGGGAATCTAAACCTCTTGGTGTTCTCACTAGCTTGTCTATTACTCTGGAATGGAACACATTCAACGTCGAGGTTGAAGTAGTTGACGCCAAGCTCAATTACAATATTCTCCTCGGTCACAGTTGGACTCATGCCATGATGTGTGTTCTGTCCACTCTCTTTCGTGTTTTAAAATTTCTGCATGCAAGAAATATCGTTACTATTGATCAGTTGTCATTCTTCACTTCTTCTTCTCAGAACAACATTCCATACATAGATCAAATTGTTACGGCTTACGAGAGCGTAGGGCTGGGTCTCATCAAAGATCCTGCCCTCATGGGTATTTTTCCTCTTCCTCCACCCAATAGTGTTTAGGTTAATATGATCTCCCGATCTAACGACCCATGGATCATCCCTTCGCCTGAGCAGATCAATTCATTTGGAGATTCGATGTCGTTAAGTCTGATTAAGATTGATTACTGTGAGCTTATTTCAAATTTGGATTTTCCGCCTCCTGATCATGCTCCTTTAGGCATGTCTCTCTATACTTATTCTCAATCCCCTTGCTCGGTGATTCAGATTCGCCCGATCCCTTGAAAGAGGTATTTCCCTCTGATGAGGCCATCGTGGAAACTATGTCTCTCGAGGATCCCCCTTGGGATGATAGTCATCATCGTTCCTCGTTCATGCCTAGCCTCAGGGCCATGTCTACGTGTCTTAAGAGGTTTGCTTCTCAGGTTCCTTCTCCTCTGCTTCAAGCGCCTATTCTGACACACGAATTTTTTGCAGAGCGTAACTTGAGTAATATCACACAAACGATGCCTATCGACATTTCCGTCAAACCGGGAATTGTCAAGAACATCCATATTGGGGTGACCTATTCTTCAGATGAGGTTCAGTTCAATACTAGCCTTTTCCACGAGTTTCATGGCGTCTTTGCATGGTCTTACGAAGAGATTCCCGACATCGATCCTAGTATAGTGGTGCATGAGATCCCTACCTATCCTGGTACGAAACCTATTCGCCAGTGTCTTCATCTGGTGTACCCTAGAAAGGTTTCCATTATTAAGGGAGAAGTTGAAAAACTTCTGAAAGCTAGTTTGACCTATATGATTCCCTTGACAGAATGGGTTTCCAATATTGTCCATTAAGAAACCGAGTACCATTTGCGTATGTGTTCATTACTGTGACATTAACCGGGCCTTCCCTAAGGATAATTATCCTACTCCCTTTATTGATAAAATCATTGATGACTGTGCGAGGAGTGAGATTTTTTCCCTTATGGATGGCTTTTCTAGCTACAGCCAGATTAACATTCTCTCGACTGATCAATATAAGACCGCCTTTATCTATCCTTGGGGTACTTTCGCTTATAAAAAGCTCCCTTTCGGTCTGAAAAATTTTGGGGCTACTTTTCAGTGAGCAATGTCATATTCTTTCAACAATATCAAGCACATTATTCAGACTTATATGGATGACCTTCCGGCTCGTTCAGCTAAGCGTAAATACCATCCTGGACATCTCCGTCAGATTTTTCTTCGTTGTCAACGCTATAACATCAGATTGAATCCGCATAAGTCCGTATTCTGCATTGACTCTGGTAGACTCTTAGGGTTTTTCACTTCCAAAGACAGGATTCTTCTCGATCCACTCAAATTTGAAGCTATCGTTAATCTCCCCTCTCCATCTCATTACATCAGCTGCAGAGCCTTCAGGGAAAGGCTAACTTTTTACGCCATTTTATACCTAACTATGTCGAAGTGGCTAAAGGATTTACGTGATTACTAAAGCAGGGTGCCCCGTTCCTCTGGGATGAGATCGCTCAGAAGTATTTTGATGCGCTAAGTCATTACTTGTCAATGCTCCTATGTTGTGTCCTCTGAATTATCATCGCGATTATTCCCTCTATTTGGTCACCTCTTTCAGCACGATTGCCATGGTTTTGGTACAAGACGATGATGATGGTGACGAGCATTTCATTTATTATCTTTCTCGTAGCCTTCTCGATACTGAAATGCACTAT
The DNA here is from genome assembly GCA_034641835.2 of Pinus albicaulis. Lineage (NCBI taxonomy): Eukaryota > Viridiplantae > Streptophyta > Pinopsida > Pinales > Pinaceae > Pinus > Pinus albicaulis. The sequence continues at coordinate 1,177,129,291 of CM076584.1, read as the reverse complement.
GCACATGTTGAGAAGTTGGCGTTGGCTGTTGTTCAATTTGTTCAACTTTTCCGTCACTACATTATGTTGCGTACATGTGACTGTGATTTCTGACTGCAACCCTATGACCTACATATTGTCTCGTCAATTTCTCGGGGGAAATTACTCGAAGTGGATTTTCATCCTCCAAGAGTTCAATTTGGATTTCACTACTGCCAAGTCGAAGAAATCATTAGTCCTCGCCAATTTAATTTTCTCTCTCCCTACCGACTCTGCTCCATCTAGTTCCGAGGAACGCATTCCAGACGACAGAATTTTTCTGATCAGCACCCTCAATCCTTGGTACAGTGATATCATCGTATATCTTCATACTTCTACCTTCCGATCTGAATTGACGAAGGATGCCCATAGACACATTCGTCATCAATCACAACCCTATCGTATAGTCGGAGATACACTCTACCGCATCAGAGTTGATTATGTTCTTCGCCAGTGTTTGACTCTTGAGGAAGCTAAGAAAGCTTTGAATGATTGTCACAATGGCGCCTGTGGAAATCCAATGTCTGGTTACACTACTGCACAGAAAATTGTTCGTGTTGGGTATTTCTAGCCCACCATCTTCAAAGATGCATTATTGTTGTTCGTAAGTGCCATGATTGCCAGATCTATCAGCGCAAGATGCGCACGCTGCCTTCCCATCTCTACCCTGTCATTACCGTTGGTCCCTTTGCAAAGTGGGGCATCGATTTTATGATGTGTAACCCTCGCTCAGCCAAGGGGCATGCTTATATCATCGTAGTCATTGACTACTTCACCAAATGAGTCGAAGCAATGCCTACACTTATGACTAACAGTAAGACAACAGCTCAATTCCTATTCAATCATGTCATTACTAGGTTTGGTGTCCCTCAAGTCATCATTACCAATTATGGTTCCCATTTTTGGCATTATATGGTGGTGGAGTTGAATTCAAAGTTGGGTCTGCATCACGATAACTAAACATCGTACTATCCTCAGGCCAATGGCCAAGTTGAAACCATGAACAAAGCTCTCATCATTATGCTTCAACGTACGATTGGGATGCACAAATAAAACTAGCATCTCATGTTGTTCTCAGCTCTTTGGGCATATCAAACCTCAGTAAAGGATGTGACCAGATTCACTCCATTTCATCTTGTTTACAGTCTGGAAGCTAGCCTTCTAATTGAATGTGAAATACCTTCGCTCAAGTTAGCTTTTGAATTGCTACCGAATACTTCACCAGAAGAAGAACGTCCTCTCTACTTAGAAATTCTGGATGAAACCCGCCGCTTTGTTGCTCTGGTCATTGAAGCACAGAAAAAGTGGGTCAAAGCCCATTTTGACTAGTCAATTTCCCCTCTTTCGTTCATAGAAGGAGACCTCATCCTATTGTATGACCAAGCTCACGATAACCTGGGGAAAGGAAAATTTAAAACCAGGTGGCATGGGCCCTACATTGTTAAATGTGTTTTGCATAATGGGGCCTATGAGCTTATTGATTATGAAGGTCATCCTCTGGATCAACCCAGAAATGGGTTGTATCTTAAAAAATACTATGCATGATTCATTCGTGCATGTTTTGTGTATATAGGTGTTCTTTTCATTTTTGTACATTTAGGGCCTGGTGTGATTTGCGAGCATTTTCTTGCTTAGTAGATCATTGCTTATTTTGCATATGTCTATTACTCCTTATACCAATTTCACGGATGGTGCTTCCCACAATACCCGAAACTTGTCTTTTGCAGCCTGAGTGATTTATGATCCTGCTGGTGAGTTGATAGACCTTCAAGGTATATGTCTAGGGAAAACTACAAACAATGTTGTTGAATATAGTGTTGTTATTGAATTATTAACCGAGGCGATTAACCTCGACATTCGTGTATCGATTGTTAACCTAGATTCACAACTTGTTTTTCTTCAACTTAATGGACACTATTCTGTTAGAAACCCTTACATCTTAAGGTTGTATTTGCGTGTTTGTTTACTGGAAAGGAATTTTGATTATATTACATATCAAAATATTCCTAGACGAATGAACGCATTAACTGATACAGTATCTAACATTGTATTAGATAGACATTTGTGTAATTTGTAAAATCATCATCACTTGATAGCATCCATACAGGAAAATAGGTGTGTGTATATATATATATATATATCGAATGTTTGCATCGGTGTGCATCATAAAGTTCAAAAAATATGTATGTTTTGGTTGCATCCTGAGACATCATGTCTCTCAAAAATATGCGGAAATAAAATCTAGGTTTCTACTCAGCATGATGCTCATGATAGCACGTCACTGCCCATACAAGCCGCCTTAGCAAGCATTGAACTCAGTTTCACACCCCTGTAGTGTGTCTCTGGTATGCACGAGGAACATCATCAAATCAAGCATAGTCCGAAATCCCACGTGTTAGTCATCCATAATTCTGATGATATCCAAAGATGACTAAATTGCCAATCCTAGATTTCTAGAAATAATATTTCAAAGAAACATCATGAGTTCTAGAAATCTCACTGCCTTCATCATTCTGAGTCTGTCAATTCACCAAAGTCTTCATCCATGTCTCCTAAAAGGTTATCCTACTGTTTCAAAAAAGAAAGCTCATTTCAGGCTATTTTGTCCTTGTTTTTATTAGTCCATTTCCTTCTGAAAAATAGCCCATTTTCCGTCTATTAACTCATAATTTCCTCTAAAAAACCCTCCAAACCATCATAACTCCTTTATATGGTTCGAAAACCCTTTTTAAACCATTAAACTCACTTTTTTTTAATTTAAAACACCCCTTTTCACCTATCAGAACTTCTAATTTGGCCTAAAAACCCTTTTTTGGCCTAAAAATCAGTCTTTTCTATAAATAAAAGTTTAAGCCCCCGAGGGCTTAAGCCTTTCGCTCCTTTTTCCATATGTCTGAGTGCTATCACCAAGCACCCAAACCCCCATCACGTGGGAATTTCTCCTATGAACCCGCATTTCTTTTACACAATTTCTCCCCCCCCCCCAATGCGATTAGCTCCTTTTCCCTGGCCCCTGGTCACTTCTCCTCCATAGGAATGTGCCCCAGCCCAAGTTCTTAGCCCCCCCATTGCATCGGCATTCCCTTTTTTTCTCCCTCCCCCTTATCTTTTCCTTTTACCGATCTCCTTATGTGCTATGAATTCCTGGACCCATCCCCACCGTCGATCTACCAAGATCGATGGTTGTCGGCACTCCTACCGCATCTACCTTCCTTTTTCCCTTACCCCACTCCATGACTTTTCCGCATCAAATCTCACCATTGATCTTTATGATCCAACGGCCCCGATCAAACCCGACACCCCTCCGGACCCATCTACCACTATTCAAACGCCCATCCAATCATTGCTTGGCACCTGTCTCCCACTAAACTCCTGCCCATGCACCTTTCCATCGCACTCCTCTCCGCACCGTCGGATCTGCCCCCCCTCATCCAACGGTCAGGAGCGCATATCGCGCGCATTTGCCTCCCAAGGTTTAACACCTCAGTTCCACATGAAACCATTGGTTTCATAAAGGACTCGTGTCACAAAATTATTCAATCGCATTTGTTTTGTAAAAAACCGCATACCACCCATTTGTCATGCGAAAACCACTAGTGGTTTTGAAAACCACTTTTGCCCATTTTTCGCGCCCAACTCCATTTTAAACCTGTTTTCATATTTTTCTCCATTCCCCCCCTCTGCAGCACTCCTCCACTACTCCTCCTCCACTCCTCAGCCTCTACACACAGTTTTTCCAACCCCGCAAGATTATATAATGTGTTTGTTGGTTTTTGCAGGTTCTATGGAGGTTTTAAGGGACGAAAACCCTCCCACGGTCCATAAAGGGACGGGGCCAGAATATTACGACCTTTGTGGTCCAAACAGAAGCCAAATCATAAAGAAAAGGAATTTCCAGGGTTTATTTCATGGTTCTATCGGTGTTTTGTAAGCACTAGTTATACAATCGACCCTCCAACGCACCAAAAGCCATCTACACACTAACAAAGAAAACAGAAGGAAGACAGTGGACATTAAAGGTTAAAGATGAAGATTAAAGTCAAAGACCGAAGATTATAAAGTTTTAATTCTGCAGTTTTTAAGGTTAAATACACAGTTTGAAGGTGGATACAGTCAGTAAAAAGGACAATTGAAGGCCAAAGAAACAAAGAAATAAAGGTTTGAATCAATCAGAAAGGGAAAGGGAAACGATGTTACATTATGAAGGCTAAAAGCATCATCAGACCTTAAACACAGTTTAATGATGAAAAAAAGGCAGATTAGGCCTAAAGAGAAGTTTTAGAATTAAATCAAGAAGACTTAAGCTTAAAAGATAGCCTCGGATACATCAAAGGAGCAGTTATTCACTTAATATCTCAAAATTGACATCTTTCATTTACTTTATGTCTCAAAGGGAAAATTGGCAGTTATTACACAAAAAGATATTTTAAAATGGTCATACAATTATTTTAAAGACAGAAAAAGGCCTTAAAGTCAATCTTTTCAGTTGTTTCATCCTCAGGAAGTAAAGACAGATTTATTACACAGAGAAGTAGTTGAGAGACATTCCTACCTTATGCCTTGCATGGTTTTTAAGGATAGGAGTGCATTTACTATGTCATTTAATGACATTTTGAACCCTAGATGTTTCCACCTCCTCATTTTCAGCATAAATATTGCATTCGAACTCATTGTATGGGGGAATTTTGATAACTCTTTGAAGTAATACATAGTTCTGCTGAGATTGAAAGAAATTGATGTACTGGAACCTGTGGATGTTTTGACCTATTTTTGGATGGAGAAAGCTCTATCATTGGATCCCTGAGCTTAGTTGTTGGTGAAGTATCCTAAATCTGTTTATGTTTTTCCTGTTTTCATCATTTCTCGCTTATAGTAGAGTAAACGTTTTAGGCTAAGAAATGTCTCCTAGAAGCACCTTAGACCTGTTTACCCTTCATTGTCTTTATGTTTTCATCTGCTGAAGGTTTTATTAAGTAGTTTGACTGTTGTTTCAACCCTTATGCTTATTTATTTCCTAAATAGTTCAATACAGTGACCTCAAGAATGATTTATGGTTTTCCCTGCTTCCTTGTCGCTACTTAAAAACTAGTTTTGAAATCTCCCTTTAAAGTACCATTGTCCAAAGTCTGCCAAAGAGGTCTGTTTTGATCATACCCTTTCTACTTACTCAAATAATTGTTTTGAAGGTCTTTATAATTGCAGTCCTAGATGTTTAGGAGTTCCCTCTTCTAGGAATGTAGTTATTTGTGAATCTTGAATGTTTTCTTATCCTTGAGAGTGAAATCTTTGATGAAATAGAGTGTTCCTTGACTCTTAGATTTGATTTTAAAAGTTTGTCTTGAAATTGTTATTTGCTGAAGTGTAATTTGTAGAATTCATGGTTAGCCTTGTCTATAAAATACTTCTTCATGTTCAAATGATGCTTTAAGTCCCTTTGTTGAAAAGTACATATAATTAAGGATTCTTAACTGCCCTTAGTTCTAATTTTCATTTTAAAACCTTGATGTTCATTTCATTTCACCTGAAAACCTTGTAGATACAACAACCAAGTTAGATTTTCCCTTTTGTATCCCTAATTCATCTACAAACTTCTACTTGACTCCATTTCCCAAAGACTTAGAGATTTCCCCTTTTCTATCTATGCTGCCTAGATTATCATGTCCCACAAAACAATCAAACAACCTCATGCTTAATAACTAGCCTAAAATCAACTTTTTTCAAGCAAACAAGTCATATATTTGCAAACATATTGAGAGATCCCTCTCTGAGACTAGGAGGGCTATATCCTAGAGCTCTAAAGACTGGTTTATATGTTGCCTTGTCATTTGGTTTGCCAATTGGCCAAATCACAGGATCTCGATATCATGTGGTGATCATGGTGGGACTTTTTGAGTAAAGGTCCCTAAACGAGACACTCAATATTCATTTAAGTGAAATATAGCTTCTTCAAGCACTACCAGTATAATGGTATTCATGATAGGATCTGTCTGAATCAGTGGCAATCTAAGTAAATATTAGGATTCTAAGAGACCCTTATCAAACCTTGAAGAAATCAGCTAGATAAGCCATAGAGTAGACTCTGTTTGTTTCATTACCCTAGCTAAGTGTTGAATCAGGTATAGGACACTCTCATAACCAGAGAACCACATAAAACTCAGAAAACCTAAAAACATTTCAGATTGGTTTTCAAATAAACCATCGGTGGTGGACCATAAAACATTTTACCTTCAGAAAAGCTAAAAATTTCCACCTGGCGACTCCACTAGCCCCAGTAGGCCTATTACCTCACTACTAATTCATATTTCCTTAGGATTGTGTTAACCAGCCTTGAGGAGGTTTAGAAAACTAGTCCCCTATTATAGAAATCACTGTGAGAGGAAAAAAATTTAAGAAAATAGTCCTAAAACTTCAAACCTCTCTAAATTTTGGAAAACTGAAATATGGCTTCACATAGGGTCCATACTAGAGCCCATCCAGATCCTCATCCCCCTACCATAGTTGAAAATCCAGAGAATATTTTGTGGCAAACTTCTAGATCAGGAAAACCAACTACTGATAGGACCATCCTAAGAACAAAATCTGTTCCTGAAAACCTTACGGTCTTGGAAGATCCTCACTTTGACTTACCTTACACAAAGAATCTATTCAAAAATAAGTCTCAAAGTGATTTAAATCAAGCTGACCTTGAAACCACAGATTTGCAACAGAGCTTTAGCAGAGAAGATTCACCTTCTACTCCACCTGATTCTCAGCTTCTCCATCATTTCAGCTTCTTCCATAACAAATCTGCTCATCATCAGTTTGCTGGCCCAAGTTTTTCTTTCACTCCTATCCACACATCCACTATTCAAAACACTCCATTTCAGCCCACTTTCCCTCTTGTTAATCCACCTCTTGTAAATCCCCCATTATTTCCTATCATGGCAGCGTGGTATGCTCCACTTGTGTTACCACAACCTCTGGTTCCCCTAACCAATGATTTCCAATCCAAAATTCCCCATTTCACTAGAAATGAACCTACTACTGCCCAACAGCATGTAGATAAAATGAATGATGCTTTTGATTACATGGAAACAGAAGAAGAGACCATTAAGATGAGAATTTTTGCTCAAATTTTAGGAGGAGAAGCCAAGAAATGGTTAAAATATTAGCTCCTCACAGCATAAATGATCTCCCTTCTTTATATCAGACATTCATAAACAAATGGGAAATTAGAAAAATCCCCCTCCAAATCCTTTCAGAATATACCAATTTCAAAAGAAACAGTGGGGAAGGTGTCCAAGACTATTACACTAGATTCAATAGTGTGTATAATGCACTTCCCCCAGACATGAAACCTCCACTAGGCCTAGCCTTAGAAAAATTCCCAGAAGGTTTCGATCCTGAAATGGCCTACCAACTAAGAGAAAGAGACCCCTCAACTTTAGAAGATATGCAGAGGGGGGCCTTAAGTGTAGAAGAAAATCTGATTGAGAAAAGAGCTAGGTTGAGAGCAAAGAAAAGAGTTACATATAGGGATGATACAATTCCATCAACCTCATCATCAGATACCATAATTGATAACTTAGTGAAGGTAATGGAGAGAATGCTTGAAAAAATAAATCTGAATGATAGAGTGCCTCCTAGAGAAAACCAAAACAGAAATAGAAACCGAAATCTCAGAAGATACCTTAATCAAGATAGGCAAAGAGATAATGACCAACAGATTAGGCCTCCCTTTCAACAAAAATATATTGATCAAGAAGAAGAAATGGAAGTGGAAAGATTGGAAGAAAATCATGTGAATCTAATAGGATCTGACAGTGAGATAAATTTTTTTCTCAATGAAGAAGAACAAGGATTCTTCTCTTCAGAACAAATTGAAAACAACCATGAAGATTCTGAAGATTACAGATTGGGGTTTGAAAATGCAATCATGGAGGTACACAAACAATATAATCTTAGAAGAAAATGAAGCCCAGAGGTTTCTAATGACAAAAACACTATTACTACTATTAAGAAAACTTCAGAAAATTAGTCCAGAAAGACAGCCAGTAACATCAACACTTTGGCCAAGAAAACTGATATAAATAAAGACAAAAATAGTCATCAAAGTGTTGAACAAAGCTGCCCTAGTACTTCTGCTAGTGGTCGTAACAAATCTGTCCCATATAGCATTCCAAATAAAAATCAGCAAATCATAATTGCTGAAAGAGTTTTAAATGACAAAACAGATGTAAATATGTCAAGAACAATAGTTCCTTTCAGCCTTGAAGGGGAAATTTCCAAGATTAAAATCACCATACCCTTAGCTGAACTAGTAAATCAGGATGTATATAAAAACCAAGTTTTGTAAGCTTTGAATATAGGCAGTGACACTGATACTTTAAACTTGACAGATGATAAACCTAATTTATTGTATGGTCCTGAAATTGAAGGAAAATACCAAGAAGGGGTTGTCCCTCCCTTCTATGTCAGCCTGAATATACATGACAAGATCTTGCATAATTCCATGCTAGACTCAGGTACTTCACACAATCTTATGCCCAAAGTAGTAATGGAAAGCCTAGGCTTAGAAATTACTAAACCATACAAATACCTTTACTCTTTTGATTCAAGCAGAGTCAAATGCTTAGGCCTAATCAAAGATTTGTGTGTCAACTTGGCACAAATTCCTGCTAAGAGTCTAGTAATGGACATAGTAGTAGCTGACATTCCCCCTAAGTATGGCATGCTTCTATCTAGATCATGGGGAGCCAAACTACAGGGGAGCCTTCAAATGGACATTTCTTATGCCACCATCCCAATATTTAACCAAACTAGAAGATTATACAAGGAATCCCACATGAAATACATGGTGAGCAACATAGATAGACCAAACAATTCTCCTATCTACTCCATCCATTCAAATTTGGATTCTTTTATCTTATATAATGAAGATGAAATCAGCCAACAAGAAAAGGAAAACAAAGGAGAAATTAATCTACCAAAATAGTCAAATCTGCCATTAACTCAAGAAAAGAGCAGTCCAAATTTTAGTAGCCTTGAACAGCAGAAAGAAAATGAAAATAAGAGTGAAATATCTTGGAAAATAAACTTTGATGGCTCTTGTAGCAAATTAACTGCAGGGGCTAGTGTATGGATACAAAACACAAACAAAGCATTTTCCTATAAACTGAATTTTCCATGCACAAATAACATTGCTGAATATGAAGCCCTACTTATTGGCCTACACTTACTCAAAGATTTAGGAGCTAAAACAATATCAGTCCAAGGGGATTCTGAGCTAATTATCAGACATATCAAAGGGCAATATTCAACCAAAAACCCAAAACTCAGAGAATATAGAAATTTCGCCCTTGATCTCCTAAAAACCTTTGAAAGATATGAACTCATTTTCATCCCAAGAGCTCAAAATCATCCAACAAATGAACTTGCCTTTGTTGCTAGTAATTTCCAAATACCATAGACAAATGAACAATCTGATATAAAGGTAAAAAACAGACCTGCAATACCTGACAATGAAGATTATTGGCAAGTATTTGAAGGAGACAAACACATAGATGATTTTTTGTAATCAAAGAATGACTTTGCCATACCAACATCCACTTCAAGCCATGAGGAAGACTGTTTTAATCAAGAACAAATTCCTAAAACAGAGCTGTATTTTTCTGCTGATATAAACCATTTTGAACATCCTTTTAGATTAGAAATAATTGACAATGCAGACCAGAAAGACCTGGAAGTTTTACAGTGTAAAAATGATACAATTCCAAGAGGTCTTACACCATTAGAACAGCTTTTTGATTTCAATGATGTAGCCAAAGAACCAAGGATGGAGCCTATAGAAACAAACATAGAAGAACATAACATAGGCATCCTAGCAGAACCCAAGATGATAAAATTATCCAGCACTCTCCCATCTCATATCAAACAGCAATACATAGAACTTTTCAAAGAAATTAAGGATGTGTTTTCATGGGGATACAAGGATCTAAAATCATATGATACCAGCATCATTCAACACAAAATTCCTCTTAATGATAATCAGAAACCTTTCAAACAAACACTCAGAAGGATAAAACCTGTTTTATTTCCTTTAGTTAAGAAAGAGATTAAGAAAATGCATGATGTTGGGATCATAGTTCCCATCAGGTATTTAGAATAGGTTTCCAACTTAGCATCTGTTAGGAAAAAGACTGGGGAAATTAGACTCTGCATTGATTTCAGAAATCTAAATAGAGCTTCCCTTAAATATAACTATCCCTTGCTAAAAATGAATCATATACTTCAGAGATTGGTTGCGTCTAAAAGAATTTCACTACTGGATTGGTTCTCAAGTTACAATCAGGTTTTAGTACTCCCAAGTGACCAACATAAAACTAATTTTACTACACCTTAGGGTACATTCATGTATGTCAAAATGCCATTCGGTTTAATAAATGCAGGGGCCACCTTCCAAAGGGCCATGGACATAGCCTTTTTAGAAGACATAGGCTATTTTATAATCATTTACCTTGATGACATTATTGTTTTCTCTAAAATTGATGAGGAACACTTGATTCATTTAAGAAAGTTTTTGAGAAATGTAGGAAATATGGCTTATCTTTGAATCCCAAAAAGACACTTTTTGGTCTCCAAGAAGGAAAGCGTCTTGGCCACATAATTTCTGAAGAGGGAATCAAAGTAGACCCTAAAAGGATTGATAGCATATTGAAAATCAATCATCCTAGAAACCTCAAAGAATTACAATCTTTCATTGGAAAGATAATTTTTTTAAGGAGATTCATCCCCAACCTTGCCGAGATATTAAGAAATATCACAAACATGCTAAATAAAGAGGTAGGTGTTAAATGGACAATACAAGCTAAACAATCATTTGAACTAGTGAAACAAGCTGTTACTCAAACACGAGTTCTTATTAGTCCTGATTTCACCAAGGATTTTTATATCTTTTCTTTTGCATCTGAACATACAATAGCTGCAGTATTACTACAAAAGAATGACATGGGGCATGAACAACCAATATCATTTTTTAGTAGGGCTTTAAGAGATGCTCCACTCAAGTATAACATCATGGAGAAAAAAACCTTAGCCTTGGTAAAAGCATTGAAAGACTTTAGAGTCTATATTCTGCATTCTCATATCATTTCTTTTGTCCCACACACAGTTGTCAAGGATATCCTAAGTCAAGACCCTGATGGTAAAAGAGGAAAATGGATTGTTGTTATTTTAGAATATGACTTAGAAATCAGGCCTACCAAACTAATCAAAGGGCAGGGATTAGCTAAACTCATGGTTGAGTCAAAATTCCAAGCACTTGATATGAATATGGTTGATGTCTTAGAAGAAATAGAGGAATTCACAGCTCCATTTATTGAAGAAACATTTGTGAATTCACCTTGGTATGCTGACATCATATATGTGCTGCTTTATCTGAATGCCCCTCCTTCTTTATCTAAAACTAAAGCTAGATTTTTGAAACAGAAGGCTTTAAATTATTGCATATTAGATGCGGTTTTATATTGAAAAAATATTGTTGGAATATTGTTTAAATGTCTACTTGAGGTTGATGCAGGAAAAATCATGCATGAGTTGCATGAGGTAGAATGTGGAGAACATCTGTACTAGAAGACTATAGCAAATAAAATCCTCAGATCTAGTTATTATTGGCCCACCCTTTTCCCAAATACTCAAAAACTTGTCATGACTTGCCATAAGTGTCAAATTTTTTATGGCAAGAGAAAACTCCTACACTTACCCTTACATCCCATCAGTGTTGAGACTCCCTTTCAACAATGGGGCTTGGACTTCATTGGGGAAATTCACCCATCTTCATCAGCACAACATAAGTGGATCCTCACTGCCACTGATTATTTTACCAAGTGGATAGAAGCCATACCCTCTAGGAATTCTACTGACTCTGTCATTATCAAGTTCCTTGAAACCAACATACTATCCAGATTTGGTTGTCCAAGAAATATTGTCACAGACAATGCTGCTGCCTTCAAATCTAAGAAAATGGTTGACTTCCGCCATAAATATCATATTACCTTGGGTCATTCCACTGCCTACTATCCTCGAGGAAATGGATTAGCTGAATCCTCCAACAAAAGCCTTGTCAATATTATCAAAAAATTGTTGGAGCAGAATCAGAAATCATGGCATAGTAAGCTTGTTCATGCTTTATGGGTTGATATATTAACCACCAAAAAGTCAATAAATGTGTCCCCCTATCAGCTGGTTTATGGCATGGATGCAGTCTTCCCAACCTCTTTAGGAGTTCCAGTCATTAAACTCCTCCAAGAAGTACAATCTGAGGAAAATGATATGTAGATAAGGATAAATCAAACCATTCATTTATAGCAGACCAGGGAGGAAGTGTACAGCAGAACACAAACAGTCCAAGAAAGCATCAAGAAGTTATTTGACAAAAGAACTAAAGAAAATGATTTCCAAGTTGGAAATGTAGTTCTAAAGTGGGATTCTAGAAGGGAAGAAAAGGGCAAACATGGTAAGTTTGAAAATCTGTGGAAAGGTCCCTACATTATTCATTCCATCAAGGGTCATAATGCATTCTTTCTGAAAGAGCTGAATGGAGAAGATTTATTGGGAGTTCCTCTCAATGGCAGGATGCTCAAGCACTATTTCTGCCAAGAGTCCTAAATTTCAAAGTTTTTATTTTTTCCACTGTGTATAAAATTGTTGTTTCAATTTGAAAAAAGAGGAAAAACACAAAAACAAAAGAAAAAGAAAAGAGGGCAGATTCAAAAGAGGTACATCCCCATACCCAAAAAAGAGAATTTTCTGAAAGTGAGCAAATCTAAGTGCCACTGTTGATTAAGAAATGATATATTGTTCAGTCATCTAGCTTAAACATGGCTAAACATACTTTCAATTTACTGCTGATAGGTTAGTGAATAAGATTTTCCAAACAATTTAATCTTGGCTTATCAGTAGAGTATATTAGGATAGAAGAAAAATGGTTCAAACATGCCCAAAATCTAAACCAGGAATCAAAAGAAAGGATGGTTCTAATATGCTAAAAAGTTGAGCCAGGAGAAGAAGAAGACAACTGAAAAGATCAAAATTAAGAGCTGGAAAAGGAAAAGAAGGATGTCTTTAATTTTTAGATCTTAAGCCTTCACAATTTTGTTTCATTTTTCTGTAAATAAAGTCTATGTGCATCTTGTACATACAGCCATAGACACCATAGCAGATCAGACAATCTAATCCTGATTTGACTATGTTTAAATTTCCTGTTTTAGAAATAGAGAATTAAATCTGTTAAAAAGCTTAATATTGATAGATAGTAGCTTAGGTAGAAAATAAAGAGTTCAACAGTTTAATCTGGACTCTTGGAAGAAATAAGGAATAGGATTAGATAGTTTGTTTCTGTTTTCAAAAATAAATTGTCAAAGATTTTGCTAGTTCAAATGCACTCAAAAAGGAAGAAAAAATGCTAGGACAAAGTAAGATTGGGTAGGTAGAGATGCTGTTTTGAAGAAGATACATGTTGCAAATTGATAAAAGTTGTCCTTTTCAGAGAAAAACCAGCAAGAAAAGAAGAAATTTGCCTAATGGATGAGGCACTAGTCTGCTGAAACTCAAATATTTTTGAGTTTCTGGACACCTAAAAGGACAGTTGTCCTCCCCAAGTGGATCCACTGTTAGTCATCCATAATTCTGATGATATCCAAAGATGACTAAATTGCCAATCCTAGATTTCTAGAAATAATATTTCAAAGAAACATCATGAGTTCTACAAATCTCACTGCCTTCATCATTCTGAGACTGTAAATTCACCAAAATATTCATCCATGTCTCCTAAAAGGTTATCCTGCTATTTCAAAAAAGAAAACTCATTTCAGGCTATTTTATCCTTGTTTTTATTAGTCCATTTCCTTTTGAAAAATAGCCCATTTTCCCTCTATTAACTCAACATTTCCTCTGAAAAACCCTCCAAACCATCATAACTTCTTTATATGGTTTGAAAACCCTTTTTAAACCATTAAACTCACTTTTTTTTGGTTTAAAACACCCCTTTTAAGCTATTGGAACTTCTAATTTGGCCCAAAAACCCATTTTTGGCCTAAAAAGCAGTCTTTTCTATAAATAAAAGTTTAAGCCCCCAAGGGCTTAAGCCCTTCACTCTTTTTTCCATATGTCTGAGTGTTATGACCAAGCGCCCAAACCCCCATTGCGTCGGCATTTCTTCTATGAACCCACATTTCCTTTACAAAATTTTCCCCTCCGATGCGATTAGCTCCTTTTCCCTGGCCCCTGGTCACTTCTCCTCCACAGGATCGTGCCCCAACCCAAGCTTTTAGCCCCCCCATCGCATCGGAATTCCATTTTTTTCTCCCTCCCCCTTATCTTTTCCTTTTACCGATCCCCTGATGCGCTATGAATTCCTGGACCCATCCCCACCATCGATCTACCAAGATCGACGGTTGTCGGCACTCCTACCGCATCCCCCTTCATTTTTCCCTTACCCCACTCCATGACTTTTCCACATCAAATCTCACCATTGATCATTATGATCCAACTGCCCTGATCAAACCCGACACCCCTCCGGACCCATCTCCCATTATTCAAACGCCCATCCAATCATCGCTTGCCACCTATCTCCCACTAAACTCCCACTCGTGCACCTTTCCATCGTGCTCCTCTTCACACCGTCGAATCTGCCCCCCCCCCCTCATCCAACGATTAGGAATGCATATCACGTGCATTTGCCTCTCGCGGTTTAACACCTCATTTCCACGCGAAACCACCGATTTCGTAAAGGATGCGTGTCGTGAAATGATTCGATCGCGTTCGTTTTTTATAAAACCTCTTACCACCCGTTTGTCACGCGAAAACCACTAGTGGTTTTCAAAACCACTTTTGCCCATTTTTCGCTCCCAACTCCATTTTAAACCCTTTTTTCGTGGTTTTCTCCATCCCCTCCCCCCCCATCTGCAGCATTCCTCCACTACTCCTCTGCCACTCCTCAGCCCCTACACGCAGTTTTTCCAACCCCACAGGATTATATAATGTGTTTGTTGGTTTTTGCAGGTTCTATGGTGGTTTTAAAGGCCGAAAACCCTCCCACAGTCCATAAAGGGATGGGACCAGAAGATGACGACCTTTGTGGTCCGAACAGAAGCCAAATCATGAATAAAAGGAATTGCCAGGGTTGATTTCATGGTTCTATCGGTGTTTTGTAACCACTGGTTATACAAACGACCCTCCAACGCACCAAAAGCCATCTACACACTGACAAAGAAAACAGAAGGAAGACAGTGGAGATTAAAGGTTAATGAAGATTAAAGTCAAAGACCGAAGATTAGAAAGTTTTAATCCCGCGGTTTTTAAGATTAAATACACAGTTTGAAGGTGGATACAGTCAGCAAAAAGGACAATTGAAGGCCAAATAAACATAGAAATAAAGGTTCGAATCAATCAGAAAGGGAAAGGGCAACAATGTTACATTATGAAGGCTAAAATCATCATCAAACCTTAAACACAGTTTTATGATGAAATAAAGGCAGATTAGGCCTAAAGAGCAGTTTTAGAATTAAATCAAGAAGACTTAGGCTTAAAAGATAGCCTCGGATACATCAAAGGCGCAGTTATTCACTTAATAACTCAAAATTGACACCTTTCACTTACTTTATGTCTCAAAGGGAAAATTGGCAGTTATTACACAAAAAGATATTTTAAAACTATCAGACAATTATTGTAAAGACATAAAAAGGCCTTAAAGTCAATATTTTCAGTTGTTTCATCCTTGGGAAGTAAAGACAGATTTATTACACAGAGAAGTAGTTGAGAGACATTCCTACCTTATGCCTTGCATGGTTTTTAAGGATAGGAGTTCATTTACTATGTCATTTAATGACATTTTGAACCCTAGATGTTTCCACCTCCTCATTTGCAGCATAAATACTGCATTCGAACTCATTGTATAGGGGGCATTTTGATAACTCTTTGAAGTAATATATAGTTCTGTTGAGATTGAAAGAAATTGATGTACTGGAACCTGTGGATGTTTTGACCTGTTTGTGGATGGAGAAAGCTCTGTCATTGGATCCATGAGCTTAGTTGTTGGTGAAGTATCCTAAATATGTTTATGTTTTTCCTGTTTTCCATTCTGTTTTCATCATTTCTCGCTTACAGTAGATTAAAAGTTTTAGGCTAAGAAATGTCTCCTAGAAGCACCTTAGACTTGTTTACTCTTCACTGTCTTTATGTTTTCATCTGCTGAAGGTTTTATTAAGTAGTTTGACTGTTGTTTCAACCCTTAAGCTTGTTTATTTCCTAAATAGTTCAATACAATGACCTCATGAATGATTTATGGTTTTCCCTGCTTCCTTGTTGCTACTTAAAAACTGTTTTTGAAATCTCCCTTTAAAGTACCATTGTCCAAAGTCTGCCAAAGAGGCCTGTTTTGATCATACCCTTTGAACTTGCTCAAATAATTGATTTGAAGGTCTTTACAATTGCAGTCCTAGATTTTTAGGAGTTCCCTCTTCTAAGAATGCAGTTATTTGTGAATCTTGAATGTTTTCTTATCCTTGAGAGTGAAATCTTTGATGAAATAGAGTGTTCCTCGACTCTTAGATTTCATTTTAAAAGTTTGTCTTGAAATTGTTATTTTCTGAAGTGTAATTTGTAGAATTCATGGTTAGCCCTGTCTATAAAATACTTCTTCATGTTCAAATGATGCTTTAAGTCCCTTTGTTGAAAATTAAATATAATTAAGGATTCTTAACTGCTCTTAGTTCTACTTTTCATTCTAAAACCTTGATGTTCATTTCATTTCACCTGAAAACCTTGTACATCCAACAACCAAGTTATATTTTCCCTATGATATCCCTAATTCATCCACAAAATTGTTACAAACTTCTACTTGACTCCATTTCCCAAAGACTTAGAGATTTCCCCTTTTCTATCTATGCTGCCTAGATTATTATGTCCCACAAAACAATCAAACAAACTCATGCTTAATAACTAGCCTAAAATCAACTTTTTTCAAGCAAACAAGTCATATCTTTGCAAACATATTGAGAGATCCCTCTCTGAGACTAGGAGGGCTAGATCCTAGAGCTCTAAAGACTGGTTTATATGTTGCCTTGTCATTTGGTTTACCAATCGGCCAAATCACAGGATCCCAACACCATGGGAGATCCCCTCCAAGTTGTGTATGATTTCCTCCTCCTCACCTCCCTCACAATGAGGGGCAATATCAAAATCGCGAAGAATATGCCTCGCTATCGGGGACATACCTGCAAGTCTCTCTGGGCCAACATCTGCAATTACATGGATTTAATGTTAGAACATGCATAACAAAAAAAATCATAATACTCAAAATAAAAAATGAATCTTACCAAGTACTTCAGCACAATCCTCTCCTTCTGGGAGTGGGAGATCTGCATCACCAATGAAATATGTGCCAGAGTAGGGCCAATCCTCCACGACAATTAGCTATCAGCGAAGCCATGCAAAGAACTCCAGTCTCCAGGACATCTATTAACCGCCCCCTGCCCCTGGCATCAACGCAGCCCAACAGGCCATCCGTGGCTCCTATGCTTGTGAAGTCGGAACTATCACCTCCTATCGTTGAAATATTGGTAGTTGTTCCAATATGAATGATACCAGAATAGACCCGTAACCGAACTGCTTCAGTTTTTCTTTCTTACATTTTGTCAGTTGACGCTTCATGTTGATTGTCACTACCTCTACCCAGTTGTAGAGGGTCGGTGTCATGCAATCTACAGCAAGAAGTAGCTGTATATTTATGGCCTCCTGCAGTGCCTGCAATCCTACAGCTCGTGTGATGGTTTGCAGCACTACCTTTAGTTCCAAATATGGGATAGTTTGGATATCCATTTTTGCGCTTCCCGATCATTTCCTTTCCCCCGGGCACACCCTGTCAATCACCATACTCATGTTCTCCATTGAGGGTCGGGTACTGATCAGGATTGGAACTGCCCCCTCCATGACAATCCGGTTATGAAATAAACGTCTGAAACTTCAATCTCGAGTTCTTGGTCATGAATAATGAACTTTTCCTGATCAAAGTCCCAAACATTGATCAAGTATTGCAACAGCTCTGGTTGAGCTCTGAGGCATGGTGTCATGAAGAATTTATTGAGCCCACAATCTCTGAGAGCTTCTATGCATCTTTCATTTTCCATGGAAAGTTCATATTCTTCATTATGTTCTTGTTCTTTCCATTCAATTACCATTTTTTCTGCTTCACACCTACAAAAACATTCATATGATTGTCATTAGCTAAATTCAAAGCTCTTGGTTGGTTAAAATGGGCGTGTTTGTTTACAATTACATGCTAAAATTGTGCGTCGTGATTGGCGCGACAATTTTAGAAAAATTCACGCCAATGGGCACGCCCCAGTTTAAAATTGTGGTCGGTTGGTGCGAGTCTGTGCCTCATACCCGTGCTAACCACCACACCCTAGATTTTGCCAAATCCCCCCATAAAAACATAATATTGGGTTTGCAGGAAATAAAAAAGGAATCAAAATGCAGGGAAGGATGTAAGCTCTTGCCTGGGACTGACAGATTTGAGATTGGTCTTTCGGATTGCCTGCTGTCGCCACCGCAAAATCATAGTGTAAAAAGGGTAACTATTTCTCACAAGAGGTAAAAGTGAAAAGTAATTATGTTTTACCATTTTTGGCATTTTATAACTTTTCGGAACCCTAATTAGGTTTTAAAGCGTATTTCTCGATTATTTCACTATGTTATTTCAAGAAATGGGTTTTACGTTTGTCTCTTGTGCAGCAACAGGTTTTTAACATAATGGCGATGAAGTAATGAGTTGTATTTTATACTTTTTTCGGACTTGGTAAAAACACGAAAAAGTCATTGTTGGAGTCATCCTTTAACTCTTTTCTGACTCTCTAAACGTGAAAATATTGTCGAGACTCTTGTCATTTTGAACTCGTTAAATGGCTACAAAACGATATCTACCCAGTATACGTTTACCCCTTTTCAACCTGGGATAGATTATTTACGAAAAAGGAATACCTTAGCCTATCGTGACTAAGAGGTTCTCTCAGACACAGTTTTCTACCTTTTCGGAATTGTGAGACTATATATGAAAAGGGACTGCTGGAGTTTTCTTTTTTGCTTCTTTTCAAACTCTCTAAACATGAAAAGACGCTGAGTTCTTCCTTTTCCGAACTCGTTAAACCCTAAATGACATCGGAAACCATCACCATGACATAACCGAGTTCCTCCTTCCTAGGGCTCATAAAATGTACTAGGATGGATTTTTCCAAAGGACAAACTTACACGAAAAGCATATACTATCCCCTTCAAGCTTGTTTTCTAAAAATAATTGGGGTGCTCACCAGTAATGGTGCGGGGAAATGGAACCAGTTCTCAATTGTGTCGACAGTATGTCACACTTGAACATGACACTCATATGCATTCGTGTCAGGTTCGGAACATCTCATTTCATCATTTTTTCCTCCATGGGTTTGGGTAATCTGTTTTGACCTCTCATTTTCTCTTTGCCATGTCATCATGACCTTAGATCCTTTGATTTCAAATACTACCAAATCCAAAGTCGTGTCACCGATATGTTCAAGAGAAGTTTTCCGATTGCAGTTTTCAACCTCTCTCTGATCCTATGTTTAGTCCTAATTCACTATCATCATGTTCTTCTGTCTTATGTCAATGATGTGGGAAACATTATGGCCCTCCTTTGACCAGTTCACTTCCTGTCGACTTCAGCTCATTATCCAAGAAGTTGACCTAGAGAATCCCTTCAGGTACCTTGGAGCTTGCATGCCTTAATGGCAAGTTCTTCACATTCGACGACAAGTCCACATCATTGGCCTTCGATAAAGTGATTATGCGTGTGTTCGACGCCAGATCATTGTTCACATTCCATGGATTGTACCTATAGTACCTTAAGATCCATTGTCATTATTGGTGGTTTCTCTCATGCATGTTAACAACTTTCATCATTGGTTGTTTATCAGGTGACTTTCTTGCATGTTCGATTTCAGCTCACATATTCGCATGCTTGAATTTGTACTTGTTCGGGTCGATATGGAGCGCAAGACCCTGGGTTTTGTCTGATAAAATCCAAGTTGTGGGATATTTTGGTTTATCATGACAGTATGCATGACTCTTTTGATTGGATGGGGTTGACCATACCTGAATCTATTTGTTGATCCTTATTGTTGGATGGTTACGTCCATACCTCCGATCTCATTTTGTATATGTGCTCTATTGTGGATGGTTGCACCCATGCCACATGTTCATGTATCAGAGATATTAGTTGTATTTGTACTTGCAGGTCTTCCGACAACGATGTTTGTTTCGAATGCATTCTCGTAAAGCATTTCAACCCTCCCTCTCTCTTGGACCTCACGCTTTAGGGGGCATGTGTTACACATAATTTTGTCACCATCCTTGCAATACCCATCCCACACATTGGAGGACCATTTGTGTGACTTATATGAAGTGTCATGCCTTGCAAAGAGTATCATTGCATCCCTTGCCATGAGGAGAAAATTTCCTCTGTTAAATTTTCCCTGAGAAGACCATCAAAAACACATGTTTTTGGGTTGGCAATGGTAGACCGTTATGTACTTGCACCAATGAAGGAAATTAACACTGAGCCCCATGCCCATTGGCGCTCTATCCCAGTGAGCTACCCACGCCGAGTTGTTTTTTGAATGCTTTTTAAATATAGAGGTGAAGTTTCCATGCTAACTGCTTCGTGAGCGAGTCAGCTTGGGTTGTTCGACTGCATA
Organism: Pinus albicaulis; assembly: GCA_034641835.2. Classification (NCBI taxonomy): domain Eukaryota; kingdom Viridiplantae; phylum Streptophyta; class Pinopsida; order Pinales; family Pinaceae; genus Pinus; species Pinus albicaulis. The sequence continues at coordinate 1,177,108,514 of CM076584.1, read as the reverse complement.
ACCATGAACACCTTCCTTTGGCCTCTTGTTTCCACCTTTTGGGGGAACCTCCCAAAGGATAAGGCCTCCCTTCCACCATTTGAGGGATCCCAACCTCCTCCTCTCCCTCTATAAATAAACCTATCTCATATTGATGCAGCTAGCTAAATAATTGTAGTTGAATAGCCGAAGAGGAATTGTCGAACATCTTGGTGAGATAGAAGCAGAGAGAGAGACCCTTGTTGAGAGAGAGCTTAGTATTTTGCCTTGCTACATCCAAATTCCCTGACGAATGCTCAAGAGGCACTTCGACTGGACCCGTTGAATGAGGCTGCGACATCAAGGCTTCGGTTGTAATCTCTTTCTTTCTCTTAATATATACGTGACTAATTTTCTGGTTCCCATCTTGTGTCAATGTGATTTACATTATGCAATATGTTTAATCTTCCTTGACTGATTACCTAGTTATGAATGCAATTATTATCATGTATGTTGCTTTTATCCTTTGATCTTTGTGCAGGCACCCGAATACCATTGTTGAAGGATCGCGACGTGTCGGGACAAGGATCGAGAAACCTCTGCTGCAACTACAACGATCGCATTGGACTACATGTAGGACAATCTATCCCAACTTGTTTCATTCATTAACTAGGAACCAGCACATTAACATGTCCTCTTGTTGCTATACCCACTTTATTGCTAGAGGGATCGTCTCTGTCCGCAAAGAGGATTTACCTACACTACATCATGTGATCAGTGTATTGTTTTCAGTTATTGATATTGAAGAAGACTTTTGAGGACTTATTACCATCTTGATATGTGTATTGTTGATATTTCTTAGGTGTTTCCAAACCTAAATCTCTTTAGTTCCAGTTTGTAATTTCAAATGTTGTTATATGTTTTTATGAGCCTCTTGATATTTTTATGTATCTTATCAACTTTTTTCAGTCTTACTTAGTGAGCTTTCTTGATGAGAGGTTCACAATGACTGTTTAAAGAGCATTCCTTATGACATTAACTTTTCATGATATTCAATAATAATATTTTAAGCCTTGAGATAGCCTTCTTTTATTGATATATTTTCAAACTGGTTATTGTGTTATTTTTCATCAAAATAGTGGATTTCTACCTTCCAGATCCACTGTCCCTTCTATTATTCCACACTTTCTTCCTGCCATAAGCTACAAACTTATCTTTTGCTACCATATCAGGTCTAAATACCCTCATTTCTATGATAGTGAATTTGACTGAAATCCCTTGCCAGTGATTGAGAGCTTAAACCAGCTACCAATTATATAATCCAAATAATTAAATTTCCCTAGAGTTTAGGATGTGACTAGTCAAGTACTTGAAGTAGTCCAAGTGCTGATTCTGGCGCTAAAAGGCAGTTATTTCTCCGAAACTTGGTTTCATTGGTGACACAGATATAAAAGGAAGCTATTTCTCTGAAACTTGGTTTCATTGGTGACACAGAGATAGAAGGAAACTATTTCTTCAAAACTGTATAAGGAGCTGCAAGGAGCATTCTTAGAGAAAATATCATTCTCCTTTGAAATTAATTGAATATCTTCTATGTTATGATATGTTATTCTTTTTAAAAATGGTAATTATTGTTATAGCATCATTTTTCACCCTCATGTGAATAATGATTGTCTCTTTGGCCTTAGGCACCCTTTCCCTCCAGACTTGAACAAATTCATAAAAAAAAGTGTTAAAAATCCCATACGCAGTTATGCCTAGACTTTTCCGTGTATATACGCAAGTCCGTTCATACTTTTCTGCCTATGCCATTTAAATCATTAAAAATATATATATATTCCTTATTTTCATGGCAGGGTGATGGTTATTCCCGTAATTTAACCACCCCAGCCTGTGGCCCAACTGTTTCCAACTGCTGAAACTACTTTGAGGGAGTATAAAAGCCCTTCATATGTATGGCCTAAGAGAGAGAGAAAATTATAGACATTATACTCTGTTGGATTCCTATTTCAAGTCTAATATTCCCGTGCCTCCTACACTTCCCAGGTATATTCAGGAAACCCTTATTTCCTTGAAGATGATCATCATCCTATATGACATCTTGTGTGCACACATCTTGGAAGAATCCTAGCGAGGTGAGGGTTGGACGTATCCAGAGGACAATCTACTCGAAGGCCATGGAAGGATTCAGGTGATCTCTCCACTTTCTATTCTTGTACATGCCATTTATAATGAGAAGAACCATCTTGTTCCCGAATATTCACATGTTTATATATATTTATATATGTGTAAAGATTGTTAGTTAAACATTCATTATTGTTTATATGATATTATATATGAATTATACTGACATCTAGGAACAATATATGTTGTAAAACTAGTGTTTCGTGTTTGTTCTTTCTTGATTTCCAGGTTACGAAGCATGAGGAGTTTCTGGGGGTTTGAACCCCACGAGATCTACATCAAACGTAGGACTTTCGGGTAAGTTCCGCAATTGATTAAATCTAGTTTTCAACATAAAAGATAGGTTAAGTGAGTCCTTCTTGAATGGTATGCCCCTGATCTGTGAAGGTTGCCGACCCAAAAACCTTTAGGGAGTTATTTCCCGAAACAGAAATGGTGACTCCGTTGGGGATCACACTCTTGTGATTTCCCTTTTGGGTTGTTTCAGCTGTCTTGAAGGTTTCCAACAGTTTTAATCATTTTTTCAATTCAGTAAATCTTTTTCCAATCAGGCTAAAGACTTGGTCTCTTGATCAGGCTTGACCTTTTTTATTTTTTCCTTATTTACTTTTCCATACGCGGTTTTTCTTTTGCACAGTCATGTATATATGCTAGTTTCTGTAAAGGAACCCACATATACGTGATTTGCCTTTACAACAGTAGCGTATGCACGCTTGTTGCAAAGCTGTGAAAGCGCGTATGTTTGAGTAGATTTTGAAATTTTTGGTTTAGAGATTTTTTGGTCTTTTCTACCTGTGGAGACTTGTTCCTGTGATACCTTTGAAGTCTCTGGACTGTGTTTAAAGTGGTTTTATACTTGTTTCTCTCTTGGTTATTTTAAAACTTGCTCATTTGGTGAAGTTTTTATTTGTTGTGCTTGCAATTCTGGCTTGCGCACCAAGATATTTTTCTGAAGATTCTTGGTTGTTCTAAATATTCAGGACAGAGAGCTTTTGCTCATTAGCTCTTTCCTAACTTTATGAGTTGCTTTGCTTCTTGATTTTTTCCTGTTTTTGCATTTGGTTTTCTAATTTCATTCACTAGGTCTTGTTGCAATTTTCGAAGAGTCTCTTTTGATTCTTTGGAGTTTGAGTTTGCTGCAAGTTTATGCTATTGTACTGAGTTGATTTGTTGAGTTTCTTGTCTTCCTCTTACTCATATAAGTCTTGCTACGAGAGTAGCCCAGTTGGCTTAGAGAATTTTGTTGAAGTTTTGCTTGAAATTCAAAGTTTGTTTGGCTCAGTAATTTGATAGTTTCTTAGTCTTTTTTGAAGTTTCTTTTCTTCATAAAATTAAAAAGCCAAAAAACATTTTTGTTTCCCATTACTTTTGTTTTATTTTATGGTTTCTTTTCATCTTTTGAAGCCTTCTTGAAATATTTATTCTTTGGTTCTTGACTTGATTAGGGAGGGAGTCTTATTTTGATTTCATTCTATTATATCAAGTACGATTTTGGCATCTTTATACATTTGAGTATCTGATTTGGAATTAGATTGGTTGACAGCCAAAAAGTGATTGAACCTCGGTATCATTAGAGATTTCTCTTTGCTTTATTAGAACTAGAATCTTAGAATTTGCATGCCATTAGTAATTTTCATTAGGTGCACATAAGAATTTTAGTCTTTTTTCGCAATTTTTTGAGGTGTGTGAAGTCTGGTTATCTGAAAAGAAAAGTAAAAGATATATAGTTTCGTAGAACCTCTGTATAAATCACTCTTCATCGAAAGGTAATCACTGCATTTGCATATAGTTTTGTTTTCATTGGTTTCGTGTTGCATCATACAAACATCATTGGTTTCACTTCCATATTCCCTTGACATAAAATAACAGCCAATTAAAATAAGCGATATAATTTTAAAAAAAAACTAGCAATTTTTGTTTTAAGTGTCATACATCAACTAGCTAAGTTGTAGGGCCTTGGATTAGGTGAGTGGAGAGTTAACTCTCCAAGGCTGCTCAGATTTTGAAACACAAAAGTTTATTAATGAGCGAAATCCAACACCGTTAGGTGGACCGGGAAAGCTCTCCTCCATAGATTCAAGCGCAAGGGAAAGTGAAGGCAGAGGAGAGAGATACCCCCTCTCTGATTTGTTGAATCTTGACCTAAGACCATTCCTCCCGGCTGCTGATACGAATTGGTGTCCTTAGTTTCCCATCCTAGGTATCACACAGGTGACTGCGGGGGGGAATACCCGTGGTACCTGAGGCAGACCTTGTATCACTTCCAGCAGTACTTCTAGAGGGTGCCCTTGCGAAGCTTGGGTACTTGCACCGACAAAGGCTGTTGTTAGGAGGTTAGTGTAACTGCCTCTGTTACCTTCGCTAGTGGATCTGGGTCGTAATTACCCCGGACTACTTTCGGGAGGTCCTATTTTTCGCTTTATTTTATTTTGGTGTCCGTTCCTAATCACCCGGCGCAGAAATACTTGAAGGCCGCTTGCTTGGTTGTATCTTAGGGACTTTGTAGTGAGTTCTCTTTGCTCCTAGCTTGCTTAGCTTTATACTTTTTTGAGTCTAATCAATATTTTAAAGTGGTTGACTGATCGATTCGTCGATCGAGATGGCTTCGTGGGTTGTATCCCGCGAGTGCCGAGCCTTCTTCAAGAAGGCGTAGGAGTAATTCAAAAGGTGGTTATCACCCGGTGTTATCTGACACAGCGGAGAGAGATCCTCCGTTAGGGCTTGAATTTTCTGTAGCTGGTCTTGGTGTTGGTGTCAGTACTGAGAGGAGTACTCCACCCACCTCAAGAGTTTTTTTCCAGAGGAAGAAGTAGAAGTAGAGGAAGTACCTCAATCTCCTGAATCGCTTCCATCTCCTCTTCCTTTTAGTTCTCCGTTTATCATCGAGTACATCAAACCTGAATCTGAGAGACCTGAGAGTCCTTATCCATCAAATTCTTACCTTTCGATGGCCACGATTGGGAACACAGCTTCGGCTGTGAATGCTGCAACTATTCAGACTCCTTCTAAATTTGAAGGAGGAGGCATTATTGTTATATCTTCGATTGCTTCTAGTGCTGCTATGTTTGACTCTGGTTATACCCAAGCATAGGCTTCTCAATCTGGTCCCTTTTATTTCGGAATGTCCGTTAGTGGAATTCCTTCGTTTTCCTTTTCTACTGCTGCAACTGCATCTACACCCATCTCCTCTATGGCTAGTGGATCAGCTTCTTTTCAAGGGTTCCCCTTTGGAAGTGGGCATATTCCTCACTCATATCCTTCCTTAGGATCTTTTCCTTTTACTTCCCAAACTCAGAATTTTAATCCATGGTCTAGAGGTCAAAGTTCTACTACCTTCATGGGTGGAACCCTATCTTTATGGCAGTAGGGGCAGGGAATCAGTTTCTCGTTGGTCACCAAGGGAATGTTCATGTCTCTTTGTCTAGTGCTTATTGGGCTTTTTCTCCTTTTTCAAATTCTTGGAACCCCTATCAGGGGGTTTCTTCTTCATTCACTACTTCAGTGGGGGGAACTAATCCAGTTTATAGTAACTCTATGTTGGGAGGGGTTTCTTCTCTGAATGCTGGGTCACAAGGGTTTTTCTATGGCCCAAATTTTTCTACGAACTCTTTCTGGCAACCTGGTGCCTCATCAAATCCAGGGTATTCTTTTCAGAATGTGGGAAATTCATCTTATCAGGGATGGAATTCCCAAGCTCCTCCTCGTTTACCATTTCTGGCAACGTTAAAATTGCCAAATTTTTTGAAATTGACTAATGATCCAATCCGATATAGTCTGAGGTGGCCTCCGGTCCCCACCAAACTACCTTCACACATTCCAAAGTTTGAAGGAAATAATGGAGAGGATTCGGAAAATCACATCACCACTTTTCATCTATGGTGTTCGTCAAACTCCCTGATCGATGACTCGATTAGGTTGAGGTTATTTTAGCACACCTTGACTGGAAATGCAGCTAAGTGGTATATTGAGTTAACTGGGGGTATTTTTGCCACTTTTGGAGATCTGGCTACCATGTTTTTAAATCATTTTCAGTTGCTTGTTTGTTATGATGTTGGGACTGAACTCTTGGCTAATTTTAAGTGGGACAAGGCAACCCACATTTCTGATCATATTTAGGAATGGTGGAGAAGGAAGCGGCTCATTAAAGCCTATATTCCAAATGAATTCCTTCTAGAATGGTTTTTTAAATCCTTGCAGCCAGATATTTCGAAGGATGTATCCCTGTCTGGGGTATTTTCTGAGGAACAGGCTATTTTTAGAGCCCAGCAATTACAACTGATTTATTCTCCGTCTGGAGTCCTCAATAAAACTTTTTCTGATGCTCCTCACTCCAAATTGGACTTGTCTAAAACTAAACCTGGTCCTCATGGTGATGGAATTATTAGTTCGATCAATAGCAGTGCAGCTAGTCTGCTTAGCCAATTGCAGCAGTTGTCCATACAATCTGCTTCTTCAGGTCAGGTTGTACCTTCAGTGCCAACCTCTTCCCAATATTTGTCAATAAATATTGTCCAGACTTCAAACCCCAAAGGAAATCAAAAATCTGAGCTGAAGAAGAAAGGATGAAATAATAATAGAAATAAGGGAAAAGATGGGAAGGGCGATGCAAATAAATCCAACAAGCATGTTGGTGAGGGATAGAAGGATAAAAAGAAAGTGAATTTTCCATGCAAGTTATGTACTGGAGATCATCTTACTCACCTCTGTCCTAAAATTCAAGATGTGCAACGCTTGTTAGCTCAACAAGGATCTTCCAATTCCCAGGTTGTGTTAACAAACCCTTTTCCCCAAGGGCAACAATTAGTTGTTGGCACAAATCAAAATAATAGGGCTTCCTTTGGAGGCACCCAGGAAGGGGAAACCCCATCAAACATATATATGATGAGTGCTCACGCAGATATTGCTACGAGATCTCGTGATTATGGTACAGCTGAGTCTTCAAAACCTAAGGGTGCTCCTGATAGTACTAAACCGCTTCACATTACAAGGCCCACTGTCGAGCTCATACCTCGGATGCCAAAAGCATATACAAAGCGTACAACGATTAATCCAAATGCCAAGGTTGCTCAGAACTACTCTGTTGTAGAAGATCTAGAGTAGAGTCTTTGTGCTATGTCTACTCTCAAGGTGCTCCAGTCTTGTCCAGCTCAGCGAAGTGCTCTTCTTACTACTATTGGGGTTGTTGATCCGAAGAACTCTCTTATGATTACATTTGATATGAATAATTTTAAAAAGAGACTCCCACATCATATGGCTTTCCATGTTAGATCGTCGTTTCGAAAATTCACTATATTTCGAACGGTCGTTGATGAGGGTGCTTCCACGTGTGTGATGTCTCTCACATGGTATTGTCCCGGCTTTGCCCATCTGTGTTGGGGGAAAAACTGTAAATATAGAGGTTGAGATAGTTGATGCAAGCTTGGACTACAACCTTCTGTTGGGGTGAAACTGGATTTATGAGATGGGTGCTATTGCATCCTCCTTGTTTCGTATTATTTGTTTCCCTCACGAAGGGATGATTGTCACAGTTGACCAACTGGATTGTTCTCCTGTAGACCTGAATGCATCTACTGAATCAACTATCCCTTTGGTGGATAATTTCAAACCCCCTATTGAGAATCTTGGGGTTGGAATGTATTCTTATCTGATGGGTACTTTTGATATTCCACCTCCTTCCGTTCATATAAATGCAATTTCATCCTCCGGGGCTCCTATTCGAATAGAGTTCTTAAGAACTCATTATTTTTTGGATCATTGGACCTTACCTTCCCCTACTTCCACATTAGTGGAAGGTCAAGCGAGTGGAATGGAATTTCCGATGTCTGCAGCAGAGATTTCTTATAAATCTATTGTTGACTCTGCAGAATCCATTCCAGTTTCTCTTTCACCAGAGGAATTGGATGGCGATGTGGCCCCAGCTTGGACACTTAGTTCTTCTTCCACCCAGGATTTCCTAGATACCACTCTTCCATCTGAAGAGGCTATCCTAGAAGCTATGATTGGTGTAGATAGACCGTGGGATGATTTTCCTCATCGGTCTTACTTTCTACCGGACATGAACGAAGTTGAGTCAAGTTTTCCAAGTCCTTAGTCTTTTGGTCTTGTTCACCCAGTCCTGAACCCTTTAGCACTAGCACAAGTATTTGTTGAAGGGAACATGGTTGTGATTTCTCTGACTATCCTGATGAACATCTCCAAGAATCCCAACGTTATTGAGAATGTTTTCATCGGAGCTGAATGTTCCCCTGAAGAGATTCAAATTTACACCGATCTCTTTAAAGAGTTTAGGGATGTGTTTGCTTGGTCTTATGAAGAAATTCCTGGTATTGATCCATCTATTGTCAACCATGAGATTAAGATTTACGAAAATTCTAAGCCTATGAGGAAAAAGCTTCGTCCGGTCAACCCTAGGAAGGTTGCAGCTATCAAAGCTGAGGTAGAGAAGCTACTCAAGGCAGGATTTATTTTCCCTGTTTCTTTGACTGAATAGGTTTCTAATCCAGTTCCGGTGGATAAGAAACAAGGGACAATTCGTGTTTGCATTGATTTCAGAGACCTTAATAAATCATGTCTGAAATATAATTACCCCACACCATTTATAGATTAGATTATTGACGAGTGTGCTGGTAATGAGATTTTCTCCTTCATGGACGGTTTTTCTGGATATAATCAAATTACTATCCCTCCTAAATATTAGCATAAGACTGCCTTTATTTGTCCCTGGGTACCTTTGCTTACAATAAAATTCCATTCGGCCTTAAAAATGCTGGAGCCAATTTTCAGCGGGCCATGTCATATGCCTTCCACGACATCAAACATATTATCGAGGCATACTTGGATTATTTAGCTTCTCATTCTCGCAAGAGAATTGATCATCCTTCTCCATCAAGTATTTGAACGATGTCGTTTTTAAAAAATCAGGTTGAATCTGAATAAATGTGTTTTCGCGGTCACATCTGGTTGGTTGTTGGGGTTTATTGTGTCTACGGAAGGGATTCGGGTAGATCCCTTCAAGGTTGAGGCAATACTTATGTTACCTCCCTCGTCGTTTATTCGTCAACTTCAAAGTCTACAAGGAAAAGCTAATTTTCTGTGGAGATTTATCGTGAATTATGCCGAAGTTACAAGAGGATTCATGAGATTATTAAAGAAGGGAGTCCCATTTTTGTGGGATGACTTTGCTCAACGCTCATTTGATGCTTTGAAAAAAGCATTGACCTTTGCTCCTATACTGAGTCCACTTGATTATAGCAGGATTTCCTCTTGTATCTCACGGCGGAAGAATCTACTATTGGTATGGTTCTGGTTCAGGAGGATGATGCTCTTGCAAAGCATGTTATATACTACCTTAGTTGAGGTTTGGTAGGACCTGAACTTCGGTATTCTCCGATAGAAAAGCTCGCTTTAGCAGTTTTCCATGTTGTGCAGCGGCTCAAACATTATATTCTCCTACGAAAAACTTATGTTTTGGCAGAAGTCAATCCATTTCAGTTTGTTCTCAACAAGCGAGTGATTAGGGGCAAATACAATCGGTGGATTGTGATTTTGCAGGAATTTGATCTTAAGTTTATGTCTTCCAAGTCCAAGAAATCATTAGTTTTCACAGAGTTAATTTCTGAGTTGCCCTCTGGAGAGGAGATAGTTTATGATGAATCCTTTCCGAATGAGCATCTTTTTCTCATCTCTTCACAGGATCCTTGGTATGGGGATCTTATTGTATATCTTAGACTGCGAAGTTTCCTTCAAATTTTTCGAAAGATGAGCGCCGTAAGTTGCATCACCTGGCTAAAAATTACTTGATCATTGGTGATACTTTATACCGTCGAGGGGTCAATTCGATCCTAAGACGATGCTTAACTCTCGAAGAAGCTGAGGTTGTGTTGAATGATTGCCACAGTGGAGCTTGTGGTGGTCATTTATCCGAGCTTGCTACAGCCCAAAAGATCTTGCATGCTAGATACTTTTGGCCTTCAATTTTCAAAGATTGTATTGAGTCGGTCAAATGGTGTCATCCGTGTCAAGTGTATACTCGAAAGATGTGCGCTCATCCAGCTTCACTCTTCCCAGTTGTCACTGTCGGTCCTTTTACAAAGTGGGGTATTGATTATGCTACTTGTAACCCGCCTTCGGCTAAAGGTCACAAGTACATTATTGTAGCAATATACTACTTCACAAAATGGGTCAAGGCTATGCCTACTTTTGGGAATGATGGTGAGACAGCAGCTCTTTTTCTCTTCAATCAAGTTATTTCTCATTTTGGTATTCCTAAAGAGATTGTCACTGATCATGGCAGTCATTTTCAGAACAACATGATGGCTGAGTTAGCTCTCAAATTGGGTTTCTGGCAAGAGCATGCATCTCCTTACTATCCTCAAGCCAATGGGAAAGTGGAAGTCGTGAAAAAATCCTTGAAGACCATTCTTCAATGAACAATTGATAAAGCTAGATCTAACTGGCACATTATGTTGTATCCTGCACTTTGGGCATACCGGATGTCAGTAAAGACTGCAACTAGTTTTACTCCGTTTCAACTAGCTTACGGGTTGGAATCAATATTTCTCATTGAGTGTGAGATTCCTTCTCTTAAGTTGGTTGTATAACTTCTTCCTGACACTTCGATTCTGGAAGAATGCCTTATTCATCTGGAACATCTTGATGAGCAGCGTCGAGATGCTGCCATGATGAAAGAAGCGCATAAGAAACGGGTACAAGTCCAGTACGATAAAGTGGTCAAACCTAGGGTCTTCTCCGAAGGCGACCTTGTTCTGGTTTATGCACAAGAAAAGGATGCCCTAGGGGCAGGTAAGTTAAATTCTATGTGGTATGGCCCCTTCATCGTTAAAAAGGTCCTCATAAAAGGAGCTTATACCTTGGTTGATTTTCAGGGAAATGAGTTGGCGGAGCCCAGAAATTGGCTCTATCTGAAAAGGTATTATGCCTAGGCCTCGGCCTGGCATCTTACTTTTTGTATATATATATATATATATATATATATATATATATATATATATTTTGTACATGTCTGAGTTTTCGGTCTATGAGGTGATGGTGATGTTTTTTTATCTGCTTTGGCAGGTTGTATTGGATATCATGAATCATTATGTTTTCGTTGATGGTGCTAGTAGACACACCCAGAACTTAGCTTCTGTGGCTTGGGTACTTTATTATCCATCTGGTCAACTGTTAGTTTCAAGAGGGGTCTGCATTAATGTTGCTTCCAATAACATAGCCGAATACACTGCAGTCATTTATCTACTTTCAGAAGCAATATCTTTGGGTGTTGATTCATTGGAAGTATTCTTGGACTCCCAGTTGGTGGTGTCACAATTGAAAAATACATATTGGGTTCGGAATCCTTTCTTGGTTAGATTGTTTTTTAGGGTACATTTATTGCAAAGATCATTTCAATTTATAACATTTATTCATATTCCTCGAGCTAACAATCACATGGCAGATTCATTAGTTAATCAAGCAATTGACTAGCATATTATTCATTCAATACTGTAAATCAAATCATCAAAATCATCATACATTTTCACACATTTGTTTCATCACATCATAAACTGCTGTATATATGTATGTATCATCAGAATGTACAAAAAACTATACCAAAATTTGGACCCATCTGTCCTACAAAATTAGGGCTTATGCCCGATCATGTTCAATCTCAAAAATATAATACAGTCATGCAATAAAATCTATGATCCCTGTCCAACATTCATGTTCCTATAGAACACGATCGCAATAGCCACACGGTAGAATAACCACACCCAGTCTCGCGGTACCCTGACTACCCATCTCTGGATAGCCTCTGGTAAGTCTTCTACTGCAGACATAGGCACTTGGCGACTTAAAATCTCCAAGTTTCTCTGAACGGCGTGTAGTGTCCTACCAGGGTCTTCAGCATCCGCTTTGCCTCTGCAACGTTTGTGTCGTGGGTATCCTTCAGGACGAACTAGTCCCATATCTGTGTCATGGTCATATAATTTTTTAAGTCATTTGAAATCCAATCAAAAACATGTTTTTTTTTCACTTTTTCACATATATTGAAAAAATCAAAAAAAAAAAATAATCAAATATTGCAGTGTTACCAATAACACCTCATGTTACGCTAGGTGGAAGGACTAAGTCTGGATCACCGCGAAAATCCATCCCATCATAGGGATAGTCATCCAGTGCAATAATTTGTTCTTCCCACCATTGGAAGAACTCATCGTCCCATGTCGTTCGGGGAACTTCACTTCCCCCCAGTCTCTTCATCAGATCAGCCCATCGGGCTATTCTTGGATCCCTAGGACTGCTGATGGATGAGATCACTTTGGGTCAAAGCCTAGGAATCTTCTCAAAGAATAATGTCATTAGAATGGTTCCATACCCGAAATGCTTTGTTTTAGCTTTCTGGATAGAGGACAGTTTTTTTTTCATGTTTTTTAAAAGAGTCATACACCAATCAAAGAGATGCACTAAACATTCCACTGCTATACACATCTATGTTCTCGATGCCTGGTGTAAGGAAGCAGATCCTGCCACCCTGCCAATGGTGAAGAGGAGAATTTTCATATGCAGCTCTGGTAAATCTTTGATTGCAATTTGAGTCCCTACTTTTTGAGACCCCTCTACACAATAGATGTGGACATAATCCTCAACTATAAGCCCTCCTAAAGGCTTGCCATGTAAATCTACCAGATCTCCTCGTCGGGAGAGTCTAGTAATAAAGTAAATGTCTTCCACCTCTGTGTGTATAGGTATTTGATCAATCATGAAACAATCTTCCTCCAGTTCCCAATGATTCACTAGCATTTCAAGTAACCGAACGTTACTTTTCATATTTGGCATTTTGAAGAATTTGAGTAAACCACAATTTCGGAGGATATTGAGAGAATTTTGGTCCACCATGAATTCTTGGTCAATGGCACTATGCTCTCCAAGAGATAGTCATCCTGCAAAAAATCATTAAATTTGTCATTAGGTTCATTTTTTACAATAACGATCTGCACATACACGACTTCCCTTTTGGAAAATCGTGTATCATACACGGGTTTGTCCACATGAACCCACGTATGCGCAAAATGATAAATCAAAACAAATATTTTCAACAGTGAAAAATCAAAATTTTAATCTATTAATGGATGAAATTAATCACAATGATGAAATTTAGGCTTACCTGACTAATTTGAAGAAGTTTGATGGATGTTTTCTCCTGATTTGAGGAAAGAGGTTTTTTCTCCAGAGCTCTTTTCTCCAATTTAGCAAAGTTACAATGAACCAAATATGAGGTAACATGTGTATTTATGCCCAGAAATTGAAAATTTTTTGCAAAATTTCATTATGCTTAGTTTTCACATATGTATTAAGCTGCATAACCCTGTTGCTTGCAAGTGTTGGGATGGGTATATTTTCAGGTATATTTTGTTGACTTTGAGATTTTTTCCGGTTTTCAAATCCATGACCGCTGACCTGTCATGGCAGGTATATGATCTTAAACTGGTATATAGGTCAGGGAATCCAATTTTCATTGCACTTTGCATTCTAGCCTCCATTCTAATCACTTGCCATAGGGTCGATCCCATCATGTCATGAGTACTTAACCCATTTCACTCATTGATTATTTAATCATGACTTGGTGGTAGAGCCTTCCTTTACATGGGCTTCCTAGTTAGTTCCTCGCTAGCACTTGTTGCCCATGCTACACTTTATGTAGGCTCGGGAGTCCTCTTTAATCCCGCCATGACTTATATGTTGAAGCTTCATTATTCTTCTTCTTCATTATCATTTTTCTGGCTATTACCCTAGAGTCTCCCTGGTGTTATTGAGTTGCATTATTGCATTGCATATTGACTACTTGTTTATCTTGGCCTTTAGCCGGCTTCATTTGGACTCGATGTTTAAGCCATCTTCTGACCTTGACTCTCTGTACAAAGTTAGCCATTGCAAAGCACTTAGCTATCGCGACCTGACACCCTTGTTACCCATGGATGGAACACTCCTTTGAGTATCTCTTACCAGTTTCCGCCACCTTGCATTGAGCATAGGATTGTTCCTATCCCAGGAACTAGTGCATATGTTTCCTGATACTCATTCTATCCATTATACCATAGCATTATTTTATTCTTTTTCAGGCTTACTATATGAAAAAGACAAAAAAATCAAATATGTTAAAAAAAGAGCAGGAACAGGATGTTACTTCATATTTTTATGGCACTTATAGTATCATTTTATCTCCCTGGAACAAAGCACATAACACTATGTATTTTCCTCATTTGGGATGGTTTTAGTTGTTGGCCTAGGCGATGCCATAACCTTGTTTCACGAGTCAGTTCTCCCCTGGTTGGTTATATATTCCAATCGTATGGAGAGTTTATTTTTGCCTCCTGCATAACATACTTATACAGTGTCATTATTTACTGCCATGGTCATCATGAGTCGTGATTTTGTTCAAGGGAAGTTAACCCTGAGTCGGCCATTCTGCGGTGTCTCTTGACTTATTATTCAAGCCTTCCCGTTTTGTCAATATCGTGTACTATCACATCAGATATTTGGTCTTTTGCTCGTGCTGGTTTGAGAAGGTCTCCATTGACTTCTTGTTAGTGGGTTTGTCTCTTATCGACTACGACATATTGCTCTGAGAGTAAACCTAGAGCTGCACCCTGGCCCTATTTACATCATTGATAGGTGACCTTGTGCTTAGCATTTGATCATCATTATGGGTCTTTGACTGGGTGGTTTTCCTTGTGTTCGACGTCAGCATACATTTTCACACTTGGGATTTGTGTAGTACCTTGATTTCCATTTGACCCTATCGGTGGATATCTCGCCTCTTTGTCAGCTTTCATTATTGGTTGGTTCAGAGGGTTTCTTCCATGCGCTAGCTTCATCTTGTGCATGTCAGAAACGTACTTTGGGTTGGTTCCTTCACTCTACTTCGTCTGATTCCATCCAAATCTTGGCCTGCGGGTTACACTCGCACTGGACTGATGTGGGATGCCTCAATTCCTTCCTTCCAGCAGATCTTTTCCCATCGACTCCGACTCATTGCTCTGGGAATAAGGTCTAGAGTCTTTTTGTCAGTACCTTAGGGTTTGTAGTCATCAGTGGTAGACTCTTCGTTGTCGACAGTGAGGATTCATTATTTCCTCCTGATCGATATATTCTTACAAGTGTTCAACTTCAACTCATTTATTCGCACTTGTTAGATTGTACTGGGGCACCTTGACACTCATTATCATTATCGGTGGGTTGTCTAGCGTTTGTTAACGATTTACATTATTGAATGGTAATCAAACGATTTCTCACATGGTTGACTTCAGCTCATTTATTCCCATTGTGTAGAATTGTGCCATAGTGATCGATGAAGACCTCGGGTTTGCATCAGCATGCTTCGGTTCACTTTTGACAGTTCATTCAGTTTCTGCTAGTGACATCGTCCTCCCTTATATGTTGCAGTTTCAGTACAACGGTATCTTATATGTTGGCTCCCGAGTTGTGTGATTGTACCATGTATTCCACCTCTTATGATTTGGTACCTAGAGATTTAGTTACTTGTGTGATCAGATATCTACTGCAGCATCACTCATCAATATTCTATAAATGATACTTGCACTTGATTTTCGACTTATACTTCCGGGTAGTGCTTAGATGATTCACTATGTACTTTCCAGTTCATTTATACTTGTATACATTTTGGATCTATAGACATGCTTTTCTTTCACTGAGCATGGATATGCCTGCCTCAGACATGAGTTGACTCTCTGACTTCTTTCATTGGTTTTTTGACAGGCTGAAATCTGGTGAGGTCTTCTCTTGTCTTTGCAAGGTTCTTTCTATGCACATAATATATTTCGGCCATCATGTACCCCTTCTACCCTCATATATTAGGGGGCATCTGTTATAGCATCATTTTTCACCCTCATGTGAATAATGATTGTCTCTTTGGCCTTAGGCACCCTTTCCCTCCAGACTTGAACAAATTCATAAAAAACAGTGTTAAAAATCCCATACGCGGTTATGCCTAGACTTTTCCGCATATATACGCAATTCCGTTCATACTTTTCCACGTATGCCATTTAAATCATTAAAAATATATATAAATTCCTTATTTTCATGGCAAGGCGATGGTTATTCCCGTAATTTAACCACCCCAGCCCGTGGCCCAACTGTTTCCAACTGCTGAAACTACTTTGAGGGAGTATAAAAGCCCCTCATGTATATGGCCTAAGAGAGAGAGAAAATTATAGACAGTATACTCTCTTGGATTCCTATTTCAAGTCTGATATTCCCGTGCCTCCTGCACTTCCCAGGTATATTCAGGTAACCCTTATTTCCTTGATGATGATCATCATCCTATATGACATCTTGTGTGCACACATCTTGGAAGAATCCTAGCGAGGTGAGGGCTGGACGGATCCAGAGGACGGTCTACTCGAAGGCCGTGGAAGGATTCAGGTGATCTCTCCACTTTGTATTCTTGTACATGCCATTTATAATGAGAAGAACCATCTTGTTCCCAAATATTCACATGTTCATATCTATTTATATATGTGTAAATATTGTTAGTTAAACATTCAGTATTGTTTATATGATATTATACATGAATTATATTGAAATCTAGGAACAATATATGTTGTACAATTAGTGTTTCGTGTTCGTTCTTTCTTGATTTCCAGGTTACAAAGCATGAGGATTTGCTGGGGGTTTGAACCCCGCGGGATCTACATCAAACATAAGACTTTCGGGTAAGTTCCGAAATTGATTAAATCTAGTTTTCAGCATAAAATATAGGTTAAGTGAGTCCTTCTTGAATGGTATGCCCCTAATCTGTGAAGGTCTCTGACCCAAAAACCTTTAGGGAGTTATTTCCTGAAACAATTATTTTTTACTCAGAAGAAACATTATAAGGGAATGGTTATATTATTGATGGAGCTAACCTATAGCTACCTATTAAGGCTAAAGCGGAAATTAAGGTACAAGGTATCAATTATTAAATGATGTAAGGGAGTGATATATGTAATGGGGTGACTTGGCGCTCGTATTTGAATCATTTCAAATCGTGTCATTAAACCACATCGCGATTTAAGGCACAGACTCCAGAGGGTTAGGTTCGTTGTTTTCATGACTGATTTCTCCGTGAAGGTTACAGCTAACAGAGTTACATTTTCCAACAACCAATTTAGCATCCCAAAGCAAGAAATTAGGGCTGTGTATAGGGTTTTTACCTCCAGATTGAACAGTTGTGCGTAAAGAAGGAGCTTAGGTGTTGAGAAGCATGGGAAAATTTGGAAACATTAACCATTCTGAGCCATAAAATACCAGGTTTGTTGATGCTAGAGAAAAGCCCCAATTTCAAACAGCAGGCTGCTACAAGTTTCTATAGAAATTCTCAGGGGAAAATTTAGTTGTTGCACAGGCCTTTGCTGAGAATTTTGACGGGGAGAAAGTCAAGCTTGGAAGAAAAAATTTCAAAATCACTGAAACCATTATAGCCAGGGCTACTCAAGATTCAGCCACTGGAGAATTTTGGTTCAAGAAGAAAATCCTGCAAGAATATGTAAGTCCCTTCCTCAAACCTGAGCATGTGAATATCAAATGGACTCCAACTATACATATTTCTTGTTTTATTGCAGAATGGTAGCATGTAATAACCATTGTGAAAATCTATATCACTTGTGAAGGTATATTCTCCTATGCTCATCAATACCAAGTGAGATTTATCTCTCACATCTCAGGTGCCAGACCTTTGAATTTGTCTTCCTTTCTCTACAGATCCTTGTTAAAAATGTCTTTGAAGTTGTAGAAAATCCCTAACTAGTCCTTGCTTAACCTCCATTGTTACACCAATTTTTGGTCATCTAACCTGTTACTATTAGATGGACTAAAGTACACCATGTAAGACCAATTTTACCATAGTAAAATTATAAGAAATAATTTAATAACCCATAGTTTATTAAATTATTTATGGTCTAAACAGGAAACCCCATGAGGAATAATTTAATAAATCCTTATTTGTTTGATTTTCCTCTAGGGATAATTAACTAAACAACTTTTTAATTAATATTCCTGGTCATATTTAACCCAAAACATGATAATTAATAAGACAAATTATTATTTATCTTATTATTCTCTAGGAATAATTATTTAAATCATTATTTAATAATATTCCTTGTTAAATTTGACTAAATCATTTATAAATAATTGAATAAATCATTATTTATTTAATTATTCCTTAACCTCATCCTTGAAATAATAAATAAATCATTTATTTATTTATTATTTCAAAATAAAGGGATTTAAACAATTCTAAATTCATTTTCCCTCCACCAAAAATAATAAAATATTCCAAGTAAGTTGGATCTAGATTTAGTTAATAATATTTTAATTATGCACTAATATCTAGACTAGCTCAATATATTGTTATAAATAGAAGGGTTTTCCATTCATTCATTACCTTTTGTCACCTTTGGATCACCTTTTGATCTATGCTTTCGGTCTGACTTTGATCCTCCATCATTGTCATATTTTTTCTACTTTTGCTTGTGAGCTTCCTTTGAGTTCCATTTTGTCTGGGTTTTCTGCACCATCAAGAGAAAGAGATCTTGGATCTGAAGCACTCAGGACATACAAGAAACAATCCCATTGAGGGGGACTCTTAACATCTTTCTGTGTTCCCTTCCCAGGTGTCATAACACAAAAAATTATTTATAAATTATTGTCTGACCTTGGGTTTTGTTCCATTCCCTGGGTTTTATGTTCCCTTCCTAGGGAGCGCAAGACCCTGGGTTTTGTCTGATAAAATCCAGGTTGCAGGATATTTTGGTTTATCATGACTGTATGCATGACTCTTTTGATTGGATGGTTGTGACCATACCTGAGTCTATTTGTTGATCCTTATTGTTGGATGGTTGTGTCCATACCTCGGATCTCAGTTTGTATATGTGCTCTATTATGGATGGTTGCACCCATGCCACATGTTCATGTATCAGAGATATCAGTTGTATTTTTACTTGCAGGTCTTCCGACAGCGGTGTTTGTTTCGAACGTGTTCTTGTAAATAATTTCAACCCTCCCTCTCTCTCGGACCTCATGCTCTAGGGGGCATCTGTTACACAGCATTTTGTCACCATCCCTGCAATCCCCATCCCACACATTGGAGGACCATTTGTGTGACTTATATGAAGTGTCATGCCTTGCAAAGAGTATCATTGCATCCCTTTCCATGAGGAGAACATTTCCTCTGTTAATTTTTCCCTGAGCAGACCATCAGAAACACATGTTTTTAGGTTGGCGCTGATAGACCGTTATGTCCTTGCGCCAATGAAGGAAATTAACACTGAGCCCCACACCCATTGACGCTATGTCCCAATGAGCTACCCACGCCGAGCTGTTTTTGGAATGATTTTTAAATATAGAGGCAAAGTTTCCATGATAATTGCTTCGTGAGCGAGTCAGCTTAGGTTGTTCGACTGCATAACCATGAACACCTTCCTTTGGCCTCTTGTTTCCACCTTTTGGGGGAACCTCCCAAAGGATAAGGCCTCCCTTCCACCATTTGAGGGATCCCAAACTTCTCCTCTCCCTCTATAAATAAACCTATCTCATATTGATGCAGCTAGTGAAACAATTGTAGCTGAATAGCTGAAGAGGAATTGTTGAACATCTTGGTGAGATAGAAGCAGAGAGAGATACCCTTGTCGAGAGAGAGCTTAGTCTTTTTCCTCGCTACATCCAAATTCCCTGACGAATGCTTGAGAGGCACTTCGACTGGACCCGCTGAAGGAGGCTGCGACGTCAAGGCTTCGGTTGTAATCTCTTTCTTTCTCTTAATATATACGTGACTGATTTTCTGGTTCCCATCTTGTGTCAATGCGATTTACATAATGCAATATGTTTAATCTTCCTTGACTGATTACCTAGTTATGAATGCAATTATTATCATGTATGTTGCTTTGTCCTTTGATATTTGTGCAGGCACCCAAATACCATTGTTGAAGGATCGCAACGTGTCGAGACAAGGATCGGGAGACCTTTGCTGCAACTACAACGATCGCGTTGGACTACATGTAGGACAATATATCCCAACTCGTTTCATTTGTTAACTATGAACCAGCACATTAGCATGTCCTCTTGTTGCTAGACCCACTTTAGGGCTAGAGGGATCGTCTCTGTCCGCAGAGAGGATTTACCTACACAGCATCATGTGATTAGTGTACTGTTTTCAGTTATTGATATTGAAGAAGACTTTTGAGGACTTATTACCATCTTGATATGTTTATTGTTGATATTTCTTATGTGTTTCCAAACCTAAATCTCTTCAGTTTGTAGTTTCAAATGTTGTAATATGTTTTTATGAGCCTCTTGATATGTTTATGTATCTTATCAACTTTTTTCAGTCTTACTTAGTGAGCTTTCTTGATGAGAGATTCATAATGACTATTTAAATAGCATTCCTTATGACATTAACTTTTCATGATATTCAATAATAATATTGTAAGCCTTGAGATAGCCTTCTCTTATTGATATATTTTCAAACTGGTTCTTGTGTTATTTTTCATCAAAATAGTGGATTTCTGCCTTGCAGACCCACTGTCCCTTCTATTATTCCACACTTTCTTCCTACCATAAGCTACAAACTTATCATTTGCTACCATATCATGTCTAAATACCCTCATTTCTATGACAGTGAATTTGACTGAAATCCCTTGCCAGTGATTGAGAGCTTAAACCAGCTACCAATTATACAATCCAAATAATTAAATTTCCCTAGAGTTTAGGATGTGACTAGTCAAGTACTTGAAGCAGTCCAAGTGCTGATTCCAGCGCTAAAAGGAAGTTATTTCTCCGAAACTTGGTTTCATTGGTGACACAGACATAAAAGGAATTTATTTCTCTAAAACTTGGTTTCATTGGTGACATAGAGATAAAAGGAAACTATTTCTTTGAAACTGTATAAGGAGCTATAAGGAGCATTCTCATAGAAAAGATCATTCTCCTTTGAAATTAATTGAAGATCTTCTATGTTATGATATGTTATTCTTTTTAAAAATGGTAATTATTTTTTACTTAGAAGAAACATTATAAGGGAATGGTTATATTATTGATGGAGCTAACCTATAGCTACCTATTAAGGTTAAAGCGGAAATTAAGGTACAAGGTATCAATTATTAAATGATGTAAGGGAGTGATATATGTAATGGGGTGACTTGGCACTTGTATTTGAATCATTTCAAATCGTGTCATTAAACCGCATCGTGATTTAAGGCATATACTCCAGAGGGTTAGGATCGTTTTTTTCATGACCGAGTTCTCCGTGAAGGTTACAGCTAACAGAGTTATGTTTTCCAGCAACCAATTTATCATCCCAAAGCAAGAAATTAGGGCTATGTGTAGGGTTTTTACCTCCATATTGAACAGTTGTGTGTAAAGGATGAGCTTAGGTGTTGAGAAGCATGGGAAAATGTGGAAACGTTAACCATTTTGAGCTAGAAAATACCAGGTTTTTTGATGCTAGAGAAAAGCCCCAATTTCAAACAGCAGGCTGCTACAAGTTTCTATAGAAATTCTCAAGGGAAAATGTAGTTGTTGCACAGGCCTTTGCTGAGAGTTTTGACTGGGAGAAATTCAAGCTTGGAAGAAAAACTTTCAAAATCACCAAAACCATTATAGCTAGGGCTACTCAGACTTCAGCCACTGGAGAACATTGGTTCAAGAAGAAAATGTTGCAAGAAGATGTAAGTCCCTTCCTCAAACCTGAGCATGTGAATATCAAATGGACTCCAATGTACATATTTCTTGTTTTATGCTAGAATGGCAGCAAGTAATAACCATTGTGCAATGATATATCACTTGTGAAGGTAGATTCTCCTATGTTCATCAATACCAAGTGAGATTTCTCTCTCACATCTCAGGTGCTAAAATTTTGAATTTGTCTTTCTTTCTCTACAGATCCTTGTTAAAAATGTCTTTGAAGTTGTAGAAAATCCCTAACTATTCCTTGCTTAACCTCGATTATTACACCAATTTTTGGTCATCTAACCTGTTACTATTAGATGGACTAAAGTACACCATGTAAGACCAATTTTACCATAGTAAAATTGTTTTCACTATAGGAAATAATTTAATAACCCATAGTTTATTAAATTCTTTATGGTCTAAACAGGAAACCCCATGAGGAATAATTAAATAAATCCTTATTTGTTTGATTTTCCTCTAGGGATAATTAACTAAACAACTTTTTAATTAATATTCCTAGTCATATTTAACCCAAAATATGAGAATTAATCAGACAAATTATTATTCATCTTATTATTCTCTAGGAATAATTATTTAAATCATTATTTAATAATATTCCTTGTTAAATTTGACTAAATCACTTATAAATAATTGAATAAATCATTATTTATTTAATTATTCCTTAACCTCATCCTTGAAATAATAAATAAATCATTTAATTATTTATTATTTCGAAATAAAGGGATTTAAACAATTCTAAATTCATTTTCCCTCCACCAAAAATAAT
This sequence comes from Pinus albicaulis, assembly GCA_034641835.2. NCBI lineage: Eukaryota > Viridiplantae > Streptophyta > Pinopsida > Pinales > Pinaceae > Pinus > Pinus albicaulis. The sequence goes on along the minus strand of CM076584.1, from coordinate 1,177,085,863 downwards.
AACATATTCCAAGTAAGTTGGATCTAGATTTGGTTAATAATATTTTAATTATGCACCAATATATAGACTAACTCAATATATTGTTATAAATAGAAGAGTTTGCCATTCATTCATTACCTTTTGTCACCTTTGGATCACCTTTTGATCTATGCTTTTGGTCTGACTTTGATCCTCCATCATTGTCATATTTTTTCTACTTTTGCTTGTGAGCTCCCTTTGAGTTCCATTTTCTCTAGGTTTTCTGCACCAGCAAGAGAGAGAGATCTTGGATCTGAAGCACTGAGGACATACAAGAACCCATCCCATTGAGGGGGACTCTTAACATATTTCTATGTTCCCTTCCCAAGTGTCATAATACAAAAAATTACTTATAAATTATTGTCTTGTCTATTGGATGTATGGAGCAACTATTATTTATTTTTGTTGTTTAATGTCTTTAACTGCATAGATATGGATTTTTGTAGCATTTATTCTGATCACCTACTGTAGATATAAGGAAATTGACAGCCACATTTGATGTTAGGGTTGTTTTTTGTGCACAGCTAGAGTGAGATTTTTTCATACACTTGTGATTAGAATTCACACTGACAACTAGCGAATCCATAAGTGTTTTTAATTACGACCGTTGTCATTTTTCAGATCCCTACATGACCAGCTACTTTATCCCCTAGGGTTTTTCTTTAGATTCTTATCTTTCATTCCTTGATGTTTTTTTAACCTTTTTTACCCTAAAACAATAAAAATTCTAACTTTCATGTGTTTCTGGGCCATTTGTGTAGGTAACAAGTATCAGTCGCGACAGAGATGACACTTTTTTCTGAAACCTACCACTAAGATAGCTAGAAGTGCATGTCGCACTTTTTTGCCAAAAAATTGCGACGTCAGCTCTCAAGTAGCAGATATCTGCCCCAAAACTACGACCTTAGAAAAAAATAGGTCAGAACCTGCGACGTATACCTTTTTGCGGGATTTTTTTCTGAAATTTTCAAGGTTTTCCGAGGGCACTGTTAAGGGTTGTCTGACCTCCGTCTTTACCCATCTTGGACCTGTACTTGGTTATTTTTACTCATCGAAGTAGGAACCAAACCCCTTTAGCTAAAGTAGGTCTTATGAGATTTTTCAGCCATTTTTCATATTTGAACCTGCCTTTTCAGATCCATTTCAAATCGATTATTTGTACATCCAAAGCACCTATTTTCATTTTTTTTTTGTCCTCCCTTTAGGGTCCCCTACATTTCCCTTTAGGTTGTAGCCTTTCACCACCTATTTTTCAGCATTTTTCCCTCTAGTTTCTTGTTGTTTTATGCACCTCTTTTCAGTAGATCTAACCTTTAGATCCCTGTCCCTATTTACCTTAAATCCATTGGCCTTATTGTGTGTTTTGAGTAGATTTTGCCCACTCTTAGACTATTTTTTGGGAAGCCCTCCTTTTTGGGTTTAAATTTATGCATATTTAGCTGTTTATTTTACTATCGCTTTCAGTTTTATTTACTATCACTTTCAGTTTTATTTATAGCTATACAACATCCTTTTTCTTTTTTTTATACACACGTCTGGGATTAATTAAAATTAACACACTTATCAAACACACGCACACCTAAAGCGAAGAGAGCCTAGTTTACACCTCCAGGCCAAGACTAAAACATTGTAATTAATTAATCTGCACCTTCATGCCCTTGTTTACCTCTCTTCCTTATTGGGTTCTATGTATCTTTTCAATCATTGCGCCCCCAAGGCATTTATTCCAGAGACACCAAGGCCTTCATCCTCAGTTTCCATTAGGAAGACTTACTCCACAGCGTAGGGTCCGACTTACTCTTTCGTCGAGTCCCCATTCTGACTCTAATTATGGTTCATCAAGTTATCATTTTGTTTCTATCCCCGGTTCTCCTCGACCTTTCACCTTCATCATGTCGGGTGCAGGACCTACTGGGTGTGGTGGCCCCAGCTCTAATGCTGGAACTGCTACAAGTGGAGCCACAACATGAACGATTCTGACTGCTCCCTTGCTTCCTTATATGGCAGGCCTAAGCCTTCCCGAGTTAATCCTGTTGATTAATGACCCTATACACCATGATCCGGGTTGACCTGCTATGCCAAACAAGCTTCCTTCAAACATCCCTAAGTTTGAAGGAAATGTTGGAGAGGATCCTACCAACCATGTTCGTTCTTTCCACATGTGGTGTCTGTCCAACTCTATCACGGATGACTCTGTTTGTCTTCGGCTAATCTAGCGTACACTTACTGGAGAAGCTTCCAAGTGGTATGTTGACCACACCGTTACCTCTCATGCCACTTTTTCCTCTCTTGCAAAGGTGTTTCTATCCTACTTCCAGCTTCCCCTTCGCTATGACACCGGTACCGAACTTTTGACCGCTTTCCGTCAAACTTCTGCCACCCGCCTATCTGACCATATTCAAGAATGACGCAGAAGGAAGAGCTTATGTTGAGCTCTAGTTTTCAAATACCATGTCTACATGGATTGGTTTCTCATATCCTTTTTGACCTCTATCGGTAAATATGTCACGACTCACTTTCCTTAGACTGAGGAAGAAGCCCTCCAAGTTGCATTCAAATATGACTTGATCTACGCGTAATCTGGTTATGTTTATACCATCTTACCTGATCTCCCTAGCCCTGGCAGTGCCAAAGCACCGGGGGAATATCACATCGCTGACGGTATCGTTGGATCTCTTTCACATCTGTACACTCATCCTCCTACAGGTAATGTTTTTCCTCAGGGAGGGGCCAGCTCCTCTAGCACTTTTCCCCCTCTTGAAAGCATGTATCCAAGACATGGCATGCCTCACACCTGTGCCCAACTGCATCCTCCAATGCTAGAGCCTGCTTTTTTCCAACCTGTTTACCCCAATGTTGCACAACCTCCTTACTATCTGTATCCACAGCCAGGTGCTCCAGCTCCTCCATCACTATCACCTCAGCCTCCCATGCCTTCTCAAGCTCCATAGCAGCAACCACCCCCCCCCTCAGGTCAGGTGTATGCGCAACACAATGTGACTAGTCCTCCCACTTCCAAAAAGAAGAGGAAAGGCAACCAGAACCAACCCTCTCTAAGTAATCCAGGAAACAATCCCCAATGGAATATATCTAACACTGCAACCTAGCAACAAGGCAATCAGCCCAAGCAAAATAGGCCTCTTCGAAAGAATAAGCCTTGTTCTTATTGTGGTTTCCATGGTCACTATACCCATGATTGTCCCCTTTACCTTTGATGTGTCAACTGTGGGAAGCCCAAGAAGTATCTCGAGGACAGCAAGCCTCTGCTTTGGTTCCTCCTAATGATGCACCTACTCAACCAGTTGTGTTAACCAATCCTTTCCCCCAGTAAGGATATATGGCTTCCCAACCCCCTGAAGGTCAGGCAGCCACTCAACCTACCCCGTCTGGTACCTCTGATTACTAGATCCTTATGATGAACTCTGACCAGCCCAATACCATCGATCTCAACCTTCAGACTCAGTCGCGCTAGTACACCAAGCCTCCCTCTACATCCATGACCGAGCCCTAGTTTGCAAGTCCCACATAGCCAATTTTGACACCCAATGGTCCTTTACAGATCCCTCAGCCTAAGGCAGAGGTAAATACCAAGATCCCAAAAATATTGTTACGCAGAAATGCTACTTCTAATAAAGCCACCCACACCTACAATATAGTAGATGACTTGGCGCAATCCCCTATCGCCATACCAACGCTGGAACTCCTCCAGTCGTGCCCTTCAAAACGTAAAGCTTTACTAACTGCTATGGGCGTTGTGGATCATTCATATTATCATTTCATTGTCTTCAATGTTGAAAATCCATAGCATCCACCCCTACCTGCATCCGTCGCCTTCCAAAAACCTGTCAAGAACGGGAATGCTAATGTCTCCCGATGTATCATTGATGAGGGGTCATACACCTACATGATGTCTGCTTCTGTTTGGAAAAATCGAGGATCACCCGAGTTAGCCCCTTCCACTATCACCCTCCATGCGTGGGATGGCCACTCTTCCCAACCCCTTGGCATGTTCCGCAATTGTCCTATTACTCTTGCAGGAAAAATTGTTTGTGTTGAGATTGAAGTCATTGATGCCCACTTATACTACAACTTTCTGTTAGGTCGTAGCTACACTTATGTGATGTATGTTTTCCCATCTGTGGTTCACCATAAGATGTGATTTTGTCACAATAGAAATATCGTCACCATAGATCAGCTGACATATTACGAATCGAATTCTTAGTCCTCTCCAGATTCCATTATTTCTTCGGTGGCCAGTAAAAAAATAATTGAACCTTCAACCAATGTCTCACCTAGAGTCTATAAATATTCCTTTTTGCTTGTTTCATTCCCTGGTCTCCCCCCTCTTATCTCTAACCCTAGTTCGTCGAATTTTTGCATGATGCAATCGTCTCGATCCGACCTCAAACAGTCTGGTTCAACTAGTCAGCAACCTCACCCTTTGAAACCTGCTCCTAGTACTTCGACTCAGCCTTTGAGACCTCCTCCTCAAGGCCCTTCATTTGTAGTTGGTGTCCCTGATCCTATTTTTTTCATGGAATGGTTTCCCCTAGCCTTAACCATCTGGGATCTATTCCGCCTGGCCATTACCCCTCCAGTCAGATACAGTTTCTTTCTCCACCTTATGGAGTATTTTCAATACCTATTATGGCTACCTTGACCCTTCCCAACAAGACCCTAGAGATACCAGTCTGGTACATTAATCCCCCAGCCAATACCCCGCTTGGTCAACTCAAACCTTACACTGCTTTGACCTCGGTCCAACTGGTCGCTATGACCCCTCCCTTCGTTTTTGTGCCTCGGCCACTTCAACAAGAATCTACACCTGTTGTGAAAGCCTCGGGTGAGGGGGTGAAATCCTGCAAAAAGGCACCTAAGGACAAGGATGCCCAAACAAAACCTGCTCCTCCTAAGCCTCCAAAGCATACACCTCCATGTGCTCTGTGTGATGTTGTAGGTCATGCCACCCATCATTGTCTTGAATTGTCTCGTACCAAACCCATGGTCAACATAGTGTTTCCCGAGTCTAATTTCCCTGAAGTCCATGTTACTTTACCAACTTCATCCAAGAAACTTAATACTTTGCACACAAATCACCCTTGTTCTTTGTGTGATCTCCATGGCCACAATACTCACCTCTGTCCCCGCCTCGCAGATTACCGCACCTCCTTGTAAGTGGTTTTCCAATACGAGGCTGAGCGCAACGAGTCCAACCTCCCTTACTTGTGTGTTATACTTCGACAAAACCAGAGGACACATCCACTCCCATTGACATACCCCCTCCCGATGTTGAGATGACGGAGCCTTCAGCCACTATCCTCTAACTGCCATCATCTTTGAGACCCACGGTGGAAGACCCCTCTAGGGCATCCCCTTCTGTTTCACCTGACATCCCTTCAGCAATCACCTTAGGCTCAACATTGGTAGATTCTTCATCTACTTGTTCTTCTATCACCCTCTATGACCCTCACTCCTCATGATGATGAGTTAGGTAGCTTTGTCGTGTCATGTGGTCATCCTTCCACTATTCACCCCATCTTCTATAGTGATGATGACATTATGGAATATTTTACCACCCCTAACTTTATCTATCCATCCCACAAGAAAAATGGCACCATCCATGTCTATGTTGACTTTCGCAACCTGAGCACAAGCTATCCCCAAGAAATTTTGCCCACACCATCCACTATTCAGTGTGCGAGGTGTAGAAATTCTACCCATCACATTCCCCCTAGCAGTGCTTGTTTTATTTCTACCTTGAATTCCAGTTTCCATAATTGTTCATCATCCTCTCATTTTTTTTTCTTGTGGTACCTTTCATATGGATACCCCATCCACACCGTATATTGGCTATGCTAATGGTGAAAGTCGCTACTCCCGAAATCTAGCCCCGGCAGTATGGGCCATTTTCACCTCCTTGCATTCGCTTGTCCTCTCTAACGGCATATGCATTGGTGTTGCCACCAATAACCAGGTTTAATATGATGCAATTATAGGTTTGTTAGTTGATTTCCTTGACCGTCACATCCTTCACCTTCATGCTCGTTTAGATTCTTTGTTGCTTGTCATGCAATTGAATGGTGTTTATCGTGTGCATAATCCTGTCCTTTTTAGAATATATTTATGAGTGAATCTCATAATTCATGAATTTATATTCATTCATGTACCTAGAGCCCAAAATCACTATGTAGATAGCGTTGTAAGAAATATTATAGATTGGCATTTATCACACGCATTTAACAAAAGACAATAACCATAAACCATAAAACGATGCATATACATAATATGTGTCATCCAAATATGCAATGTTTTGGGGTCCATTAACTCTAATACATATGACATGCCCATAGGATGTTCAAAAAAACCAAAACTCGCAACACCTCATGCCCTTACATCTAATCACTATCTCGAGGGTACCGGGCCAATGGCTCAGCTCCTACAACCCGTAGATCACGCATCCCCAATCCGGCCATCGCCATGCGCCGCATGAGCGTAGACCAATACATGGCTCTATGAACTAGTCGTCGAGGTCCTGCCAATCGCACTCAGAAAAACCAGTCATCAGCTTCTCACATCTACGGCGGAAATCCTCCAGGAGGGCCACTGCATCCTCATTTTGTATTCCCCTCGATCCACTAGGTTCTGCAGCTCCTGACACTATAATTCATCCCATATACCCGGTCGGTTTCATCGGTGCTATATGTGCATACCAAAATTCAATGAATTAGTACCATATACAATATTCTGAAACTTTAAAATGCACCCTAAAAGATAAGTAACTTTTCACTTACCATCTGGCCCCCATGCTCGACCGGGCAAAAGTGGCAAGTCTGGGTCCCCATGATAGTTCATCCCACTATAGGGATACTCATCTATGTATAATGGAATTAGATCCCAATGCATAAAAAACTCGGGTTGGAACACACCTCTAACTACCCCACCTCCTCCTCTACACAATAGTTGCCCCCAGTGGCACATCCTAGGCTCTCGCGCGCCCCCATCCTGGATATCTATACGAGGACGAAGTGTAGGGATATTATCAAAGAAGAGCGATCAAAGAATTGTTCCATATGCACAGTCATGATTCACCTCTCACTTTCATAGCGACAGTTGTCATTTCAATGACGACATCATCATGTTGTCCCACCCATAGTAGGTCCCACTCAATACACTCTCAACCAGCATCATCTGCCCTCTAGTGATGTGGTGGAGTGCCTAGTTGCCCAGGATCCGCAGCACCACTGTGGCCACAATACGAGTCTCTATCCTCTCTTGATCTCTGATCGGTATCCGCGTGCCTTTCACATGGACACCCGGTCAATAGTGGCACTCTACAAATTCCATAATGTTTTGCCCTCACGGTAACACTGGTTGCATGTTTCTGACCATCCCTAGTGGTAGGAGGCTGGTCAAGAAATATATATCCTGAACTCTCAACTCAATCCAGTGCCCCTGCACTATAAATATCTCATGATCTGAGTCCCAATAGCTGACTATCCGAGTTAGCAAGGGCTCTCCTACCCTCATCAATGGGTTTTCAACAAATTTAAGGACCCTAAACCTGGCCAATGCGGCACAGACTACACGATCCTCTCGGATCTCAAAACGTAATGTATCCAGGTCTCTCTCTCTCTCTCCAGTTGATCCTCAAATCTGCCATACCTAGACAAAACCATCATATTTTTTAGCATACAGAAAGGAAATATTGCCTCATAACCATAAAATCCCAGAACTCAGCCAAAAACAGCATTGAAACCCCTTTCTCTGAAAGGTCACACTTTTTAGGCCATTTCTTGGGATAGGTCGCACTTTTCTACCCATTACCTATTACCCAGGTTGCAGAAAATAACCCAAAATGTGCGACCCGGCCATGAGGAGGAGAAGAGGTATGTTCCTAGGCTTTGGGTGCCTAATCTGAAACTTTAATACACTAAATTAAAAGAGTATGGTTAGGCCTCTTACCTGCAACTAACAGATCTCGATTCCAACGGTCGATTTGCCCGCTATGATCACCACAAGATTTAGGGCATTTTCTCCTCTCTACATTCACCACAGCTACACTTGCAAATGAATCAAATTGGAGGGAAATTGCCTCATTAAAAGAAAAACCCAAAATTTTTCTTTCACCAATTACGACCAAACCATAGCTCAGGTTGAAAAACTATTAACACCATTAGAAAGCTCTCACTGAGCACTCAAATGGGTATCCTTTCGTTTTTGGTGATTTGATACTTCACCCGGAAGCCTTTTTTCCAAGAAGGGTCACTTCGTCGCTTCTGAAAAATGAATTTCTTTACTTGTGACACTTGTACTTGGGGCACCACTTTTCCTTCATAATTTTTGATGCTCATGTCGATTTTTGTCCTGAGTAACCATATTTTACTCATGTTTTTATGGTCCCCACCAGGCCTAGTCCATGTGGTAGCATCATCGAGTCCCCCTTGTTTAGATCATCCAAGTTGAGTAATCATCGCATCAATGGAGTATGTCCCGAGACCCTTTTGTCACCCACCACAGTCTTCCATCCTTGATCGCTCTGTACCTCCCTTGTGTTGCACATTTTGGCCTCCATTCATACTATCCCCTATCCCCTCCAGAGTCGAGTCAGTATTTTCCAGGTCATTCATGCCCTTTATGCTCGAACAAGGGAAGTTGTAAGCTCGCTACTCAGTACCACCCATTCCACCATCATCCTTGGTGTCAGTCTATTAGTCGCTCTACTATTATCCCTCGTGCCTTAGTTGAGGATTCCTTATTGCCTCACCTCTGGCAGACCTCCTTCTATCGACATCAACTTATTCATTCCAGATGACAGGTCTAGAGGACGGTGTACCTTGGTTCCAGATTCCACTCTTGTTTGGTGCCTCACATCAGGCAAAGGGACCCTTTATTACCCTTTGACTTGATTTTTTCTCAGTTCCTACTCCTTATGGCATGATCAAGATCTGTATACTTGATGGTTCAGTGATGCAGCAGATTGTACCAGTGATTCCTGGGTGTGTGTGTGAGATGTTTCAGACCTCATAAAGAGATGGCCCTTCAGGTAGCCTCCCACATACCCGGATGACCTCTTTGACTATAGCCTTGGATGCAGCTCTACAGATTTTATGGTTCCGACCTTAGCCGCTTGCAGTGCCTTTTTATTTTTCATGTATAATTCAGATTTTCACAGCCCTTTACTGTTTTACAGGGCCTCTTTGGTTGTTATTATATCTCATGTACTCATATAATATTATATAAGTCCTAGCTAATGTCTCAAGCACAGTATGTATGTGGGATCCATTATGTTTTTTATCTAGCCCATGTTTATGCTAGCATGTACTATACAGCTCAGTCCCATGTTTGTTGGGCACACCATTATTCTTTGTATTTTGTCATCTCGGCGGACATAGGTATGCATCCCCCGCCTCATTCAGAAATAGTACTCACTCATAAAAGAGACTTGTCACACATGTAAGTCTCACCTCCTCGGGGTATCGTCCTCTCTCTCTTCAGTCCATCTTATATTTATCTCTCTCTGACTCCCCTTCGGTGTCTAGTGATTGTGTTCTTACAATGTACTTCGGTCATATGATTCGATCCTAATGCTCACACATTGGGGGGAAATCTATTACACCAATTTTTGGTCATCTAACATGTTACTATTAGATGGACTAAAGTAACCATATGTTGGGGTGTGTTTGGTGCATGTATGTACAAAATCACACCAACTTAAGGGGTGTGGTCTACCCACTTAAGTTATTGGTAACAGACAGAAAAAGAATTGGAGTCAACCAAGTTAGTGGAACAAGCTAGAATCATAAGCATACTAGATAGAGAAATAACATGCATATATAAACTAAAACTAAAATAAATAAAAACGAGCTCTGAAAAGAGTCAAACGACAACAATAATACGAACGGTCGCTCTAGGCCCCTCTTATTGATCACTGATAGTAATAAGAGTGAAACTTTACGCTCTTGCCAAAGGACCCCTAGCACATGGGTTCTAAGTCCCGATGCAAGGATTTTTTTATCCCAAGCTTGCCTTGGTGCAGTCTCCCTCTCTCTCTACTATGTTGGACTGAACTTGTTGGATGGCCAACAATTGAGTCCCCTCTATCTTCAGCTCCGGATCACACACTGCTAGTATTTCTTGGGCAATTCTATCCAACATAACAATGTGTTCACCCATTCTTCATCTCATGGTGGCCTTATATAGGAGATTTCAAATCCTCCTTCCCTCTCTTGGTACATTGTGGATGGTGACCCAAGAGGGGGTTATGATTCCTTTGTGTGCTCCAAATATTCCATTGTGTGCTCACTTGGTGTCTAAGGAGGCATTGGTGGCTGTCTTTAGGCGACTTAAAGTGAGGAATCACTTGTCCTATGCTTTGTTTGGTCCAAGATAGTGACATTTCACCACTCCCGGGATTGCAACCATTTGGGTTCATAAGGCATGCAAAGGCGCTCTTCACGAAGGATAATGCACGCAAAAGCATTTAGGACTTGTTAAAATTTGATTTTTCCTTAGACCTTAGAGATTTTTAAATACTTTTCATATTCTGTAATGTATTCCAGCCCTGTAAACCCTTCTTCTTGACATTAAATAATGTTGTCTTCTGTTGTACGATTTTCCAGTGTTAACACCATGTAAGACCAATTTTACCATAGTGAAATTGCTTTCACTATGAGAAATATTGTAATAACTCATAGTTTATTAAATTATTTATGGTCTAAACAAGAAACCCCATGAGGAATAATTAAATAAATCCTTATTTGCTTGATTTTCCTTTAGGGATAATTACCTAAACCATTGTTTAATTAATATTCCTAGTCATATTTAACCCAAAACATGAGAAATAATTAAATAAAATATTATTTATTTTATTATTCTCTAGGAATATTTATTTAATTCATTATTTAATAATATTCCTTATTAAATTTGACTAAATCATTTATAAATAATTGAAATAATCATTATTTATATAATTATTCCTTAACCTCATCCTTGAAATAATAAATAAATCATTTATTTATTTATTATTTCTAAATAAAGGGATTTAACCAATTCTAAATTCATTTTCCCTCCACCAAAAATAATAAAATATTCCAAGTAAGTTGGATCTAGATTTGGTTAATAACATTTTAATTATGCACCAATATCTAGACTAACTCAATATTTTCTTATAAATAGAAGGGTTTTCCATTCATTCACTACCTTTTTTCACCTTTGGAACACCTTTTGATGTATGCTTTTGGTTTGAATTTGATCCTCCATCATTGTCATATTTTTTCTACATTTGCTTGCGAGCTCCCTTTGAGTTCCATTTTCTCTGGGTTTTCTGCACCATCAAGAGAGAGAGATCTTAGATCTGAAGTGTTGAGGACATACAATAACCCATCCCATTGAGGGGGACCGGTAACATATTTCTATGTTCCCTTCCCAGGTGTCATAATACAAAAAATTCTTTATAAATTCTTGTCTTATCTATTGGATCTATGGAGCAACTCTTATTTATTGTTGTTGTTTAATGTCTTTAACTGCATAGATCTGGATTTTTGTAGCATTTATTCTAATCACCTACTGCAGATCTAAGGAAATTTATAGCCACATTTCGTGTTAGGGCTTTTTGTTATGTACAACTAAAGTGATCTTTTTTCGTATGCTTGCGATTAGAATTCACACTAACATCCATCATAGGGGTTTACTCAAGATGTTGGTGGTCTATCACCTTAATAAAAAGAGAACTACCTGGGAAAAATTCCTAACAGATGAGGGCTTTGGTAGCATCAATTATAGGAGGAGGGTAGGGAGACCCAAAAAGCAAAATGCCCATGAACAAACTAGCACAACACCTGTGCTAAATAGTTCACATCCAGCTCAATCTATTCCATCAACTAGTAGAAAAACTAGAAATTCAGCTAAGAGAGACAGAACTGAACCTGTCACTCCCATACCAACGGTACAGCCAACAGAAAATTTTTATGCGATGAAAACTCGAAAGGAACCCCAAACTTTAGCATCATTCATCAGAGAAAATTCCATTAGATACAAGCAAGGGAAAACTCAGCCTAATATAGAAGTCAAATCTACATGTGAGGAAAAGAGAGCTTCTTCCTCAAGACATAAAGGCATAATAAATTTGATCCTACCATAAGAAACTTCAGAGGAAGCAACCCTAAAGTACCATTTCAACACTTTGTTCCAGTAGTTGTAGAAGAGCAAGAAAACAGGGCCACCCCTTCAGTAGAAGAACCAACATTAGCTCAGTTGTTTTCTTCTCTCAAGACATCTAAGACATATACCAGAAGAAAGGAAAATAATGTCATTCACTCCTATTCATCTTTAGAATAAGACAGCACTGAAGAAGATTTCTCAGAGGCAGGGTATGAGGTAGGTCAGTCTAGCAGTATGATGCAGAGAAAAGGAGGGGTTTCCTATATTCCCAACCCATACCCCAAAAGGTTTCACACTAGGCCTAAAAAAAAGCTTAGACTGAACAGCAAACTCATTGCTAATCCTAGACTAAGAGATGAAATTATTAATGTTGATGAAAGCCCAGGAAAGGAAGCCAAGAAGACCAGATCTCAGAAACAGAAGCATGCAGGAAAAAGAAAAACTAAAAGGCTCACTAAGGCAGAGTCCCTCAAAATATTTGCTTATATACACCTCCATGTGCTCTGTGTGATGTTGTCGGTCATGCCACCCATCATTGTCTTGAATTGTCTCGTATCAAACCCATGGTCAACGTAGCATTTCCCGAGTCTAGTGTCCTAGAATTCCATGTTACTTTACCAACTTCATCCAAGAAACTTAATACTTTGCACACAAATCACCCTTTTGCTTTGTGTGATCTCCATGGCCACTATACTCACCTCTATCCCCGCCTTGCAGATTATCACACCTCCTTGGAAGTGGTTCGCCGATACAAGGCCGAGCGCAACGAATCCGCCTATCCCTTACTTGCGTGTTATACTTTGACAAAACCAGAGGACACATCTGCTCCCATTGACATACCCCCTCCTGATGTCGAGATGACAGATCCTTCGGCCACTATCCTCTACCTGTCATCATCTTTGAGACCCACGGTGGAAGACCCCTCTAGGGCATCCCCTTTTGTTTCGCCTAACCTCCCTTCAGCAATCACCTTGAGCTCAAAATCAGTAGATCCTTCATCTAATTTTTCTTCTGTCACCATCTGTGACGATGCCCATGTGACCCTCACTCCTCATGATGATGAGTCGGGTAGCTTTGTCGCGTCATGTGGTCATCCTTCCACTAGTCACCCCATCTTCTACGGTGATGATGACATTATGGAATATTTTACCACTCCTGACTTTATCTATCCATCCCATAAGAAAATGGCACCATCCGTGTCTATGGTGACTTTCGCAACCTGAGCACAAGCTGTCCCTAAGATAGTTCCCCCACACCATCCACTATTTAGTGTGCGAGGTGTAGAAATTCTACCCATCGCATTCCCCCTAGCAGTGCTTGTTTTATTTCTACCTTGCATTCAGGTTTCCATAATTGTTCATCATCCTCTCATATGTTGTCTTGTGGCACCTTTCATATGGATACCCCATCCACACCGTATATTGGCTATGCCGATGGTGCAAGTCGCTACTCCTGGAATCTAGCCTCAGCAGTATGGGCCATTGTCACCCCCTTGCATTCGCTTGACCTCTCTAACGGCGTATGCATTGGTGCTGCCAAAAATAACCAAGTTGAATATGATGCAGTTATAGGTTTTGTAGCTGATGCCCTTGACCGTCGCATCCTTCACCTTCATGCTCGTTTAGATTCTTTGTTGCTTGTCATGCAATTGAATGGTGTTTATCATGTGCATAATCCTATCCATTTTAGAATATATTTACGAGTGAATATCTTAATTCGTGAATTTGAAACCATTACATTCATTCATGTACCTAGAGCCCAGAATCACTATGTAGATAGCATTGCAAGCAATATTATAGATCGAAATTTATCACACGCATTTAACACAAGACAATAACCATAAACCATAAAACGATGCATATACATAATATGTGTCATCCAAATATACAATGTTTTGGAGTCTATCAACTCTAATACATATGACGTGCCCATAGGATGTTCCAAAAAACCGAAGCTGGGGGCACCTCATGACCCTACAGCTAATCACTATCTGGAGGGTACCGGGCCAATGGCTTGGCTCCTGCAACCCGTAGATCATGCATCCCCTATCTAGCCATCGCCATGCGCTGCATGACTCCTCGCCACTTTGAGGGTAGACCAATACATGGCTCTATGTACTGGTCGTCAAGGTCCTACCAACCGTGCTCAGAAAAACCGGTCGACAACTTCTCACATATACGATGGACATCCTCTTGGAGGGCCACTGCATCCTCATTTTGCATTCCCCTCGATCCACTAGGTTCTGCAGCTCTTGACACTATAGGTCGTCCCATATACCTGGTCGATTTCATCGGTCCTATATGTGCATACCAAAATTCGATGAATCGGTACCCTAGAAAATATTCTAAAACTTTAAAATGCACCCTAAAAGATAAGTAACTTTTCGTTTACCATCTGGCCCTCATGCTCGACTGAGTGAAAGTGGCAAGTCTGGGTCCCCATGATAATTCATCCCACTATAGGGATACTCATCTATGTATAATGGCATTTGATCCTAATGTGCAAAAAACTCAGGTCGAAACACACATCTAACTACCCCACCTCCTCCTCTATAAAATAGTTGCCCCCAATGGCGCATCCTGGGCTCTCGCAGGCCCCCATCCTAGATTTGTATATGAGGACGAAGTGTAGGGATCTTCTCAAAGAAGAGTGATCAAAGAATTCTGCCATATGCACAGTCATGATTCACCTATCACTTGCACAGCGACAGTTTTCGTTTCAATGACGACATCATCATGTTGGCCCACCCATAGTGGGCCCCACTCAATACACTCTCAACCAGCATCATCTGCCCTCCAGCGATGTGGTGGAGCGCCTGGTTGCCTAGGATCTGCAGCACCGTTGCAGCCACAGCATGAGTCTCTAGCCTCTCTAGATCTCTGATTGATATCCGCGTGCCTTTCACATGGACACCCGGTCGACAGTGGCTGTGTCTTTCCCACCATCCCCAATGGCAGGAGACCAGTCAGGAAATATATATCCTGAACTGTCAGCTCGATCCAGTGCCCCTACACTATTAATATCTCATGTTCTAGGTCCCAATAGCTGACTATCCGAGCTAGCAAGGGCTCTCCTTCCCTCATCAATGGGTTCTCAACAAATTTAAGGACCCTAAACCTGGCCAATGCAACGCAGACTACACGATCCTCTCAGATCTCATAACGTAATGTATCCAGGTGTCTCTCTCTCTCCAGTTGATCCTCAAATCTGCCACACCTACACAAAACCATCATGTTTGTTAGCATACAAAAAGGAAAGACCGCCTCATAACCATAAAATCCCATATCTAAGCCAAAAACAGCACTGAAACCCCTTTCTCTGACAGGTCGCACTTTTCAGGCCATTTCTTGGGATAGGTCTCATTTTTCTGCCCATTACCTATTACCGAGGTTGCAAAAAAGACCCCAAAATGTGTGACCCAGTCGTGAGGATGAGTAGAGGTATGTTCCTGGGCTTTGGGTGCCTAATCTGAAACTTTAATCCACTAAATTGAAAGAGTATGGTTAGGCCTCTTACCTGCAACTAACGGATCTAGATTCCAACGGTCGATTTGTCTGCTACAATTTTCGCAATATTTAGGGCATTTTCTCCTCTCTAAATTCACCACATCTACACTTGCAAATGAATCAAATTGGAGGGAAATTGCCTCATTAAAAGAAAAACCCCAATTTTTTCTTTTTCCAATTACGACCAAACCATAGCTCGGGTTGAAAAACTGTTAACACCATTGGAAATCTCTCACTGAGCACTCAAATGGGTATCCTTTCGTTTTTTGTGATTTGATACTTCACCCGGAAGCCTTTTTTCTAAGAAGGGTCATTTTGCTGCTTCTCAAAATCGAATTTCTTTACTTGTGACACTTGTACTTGGGGCACCACTTTTCCTTCATACTTGTCAATGCTCATGTCGTTTTTTGTCATGAGTAACCATCTTTTACTCATGTTTTTATGGTCCCCACTGGGCCTATTCCATGTGGCAGCATCATCGAGTCCCCCTTGTTTAGAGCATCCGAGTTGAGTAACCATTGCATCCATGGAGTCTGTCCAGAGCCCCTTTTGTCTCCTGCCATAGTCTTCCATCCTTGCTCACTTTGTACCTCCCCCGTGTTGCACATTTTGGCCTCCATTCATACTTTCCCCTATCCCCTCCAGAGTCGTGTAGAAATTATATAAATAATGCATTATATATCTAAGATTCTCCTGATCATACACTATTTGACTTCATGCATAATACAGAATCTATTCCACCATTGATCATCACATGCGGCAATTAACACAATTGCAATGCACATATGAAACCATAAAAATTCACACATATTAACACAGTGATTTTACGGGAAAGCCTGAAGCTAAAAACCCCAACTATCTGTATATAATATATTCCATAGAGATCATGTAACAATCCTCATACAAAGTTGAACATGTCAATCTCTCAGTACAATACAATCGCTACACACTAATCAGGTCCAATCTAGCAAATCCATGCACCGATCTCTACCACCTGCTAGCCTGCCTCTACTGCGCAATCCCTGCTGAAGAATGGCTCTGAATGAACTCGAATCCACTTGGCTTGCACTGCGCAATCCTCATTGGCATCTCCACTGAGTGTTGGATGTAAACCATGCATCACTATAATCACAACTGATAGTCACACTTGCTCTTTCACCTACCTCTCCACTGAACTGTCCATGCACTGTAGTTAACTGATGTATTCTTCAGTTGATTAATGAGTTAATATTTAGTGAATTAATTAATAATTAATTCACACCACTCTCACTAGTGTATCAATCAGTTAGACTAGATACAACTAGCTCAACTATGTTTAGATTAGTTAAACTGAACACAACTCCATTAACTTCCTCAATCAACTCCACCAAACTCTTTCACATGAGTTCTAACTGAAGTATCCATGCAATAGCTCCACTTAACCCTCAGGAATAGCGTAATTCCTTCTGTCAGCTCCTGTGCCACATCTGTGCACTTAACTGAAGTGCTCCAAGAGAATAAGATAATGTTTAGAGTCCAAATATTATTAAGAGCTAATAATATTCGACATATTTATTTTTAGACTGGCAATCTAAAAATAGATTTCGCCCAATATGTCTAAAAATAGAAGTCCATCTATTTTTCCAACTTTACCAACCATCCACAAATAACATCCTGCAACTCATAGAATATGATCGACATGTCTAAAAATAGACTTTGCACGAAAAATAGCCTGCGGGCCCACTTAGTGAAAGTGACTTCTTTTCACTAAGCTCATCATCTTGTTGCAATCTCAACAAGTTGAGTCAGTAGTTTCTAGGTCATCCATGCCCTTTATTCTCAAACAAGGGAAGTAGTAAGCTTGATACTCAGTACCCCCCATGCCACCATCATCCCTGGTGTCAGTCTATCAGTCGCTCTACTATTATCCCTCGTGCCTTAGTTGAGGATTCCTTATTGCCTCACCTCTAGCGGACCTCCTTCTATCGATATCATCTTATTCATTCCAGACAGCAGGTCTAGAGGGTAGTGTACCTTGGTTCCAGATTCCACTCTTGTTTGGTGCCTCGGATCAGGCAAAGGGACCCTTTATTACCCTTTGACTTGATTATTTCTCAGTTCCTACTCCTTATGGCATGATCGAGATCTGTATACTTAATGGTTCAGTGATGCAGCAGATTGTACCAGTGATTCCTGGGTATGTGTGTGAGATGTTTCAGACCTCATAAGGGGGTGGCCCTTCAGGTAGCCCCCCACATACCCGGATGACCTCTTTCACTACAGCCTTGGATGCAGCTCTACAGATTTGATGGTTCTGACCTTAGCTGCTTGCAATGCCTTTTTAGTTTGCATGTATCATTCATATTTTCATTGCCCTTTGCTATTTTACAGAGCCTCTTTGGTTGTTATTATATCTCATGTACTCATATATTATTGTATAAGTCCTAGCTAATGTCCCAGGCACAGTATGTATGTGGGATCCATTATGTTTTTTGTCTGGCCCATGTTTATGCCAGCATGTACTATATAGCTCAGTCCCATGTTTGTTGGGTGCACCATTATTCTTTGTATTTTGTCATCTCGACAGACATAGGTATGCCTCCCCCGCCTCATTCAGAACAGGTACTCACTCATAAAAGAGACTTGTCTCACATGTAAATCTCGCCTCCTTGGGGTATTTTCCTCTCTCGCTTCAATGCGTCTTATATTTCTCTCTCTCTGACTCCCCTTCAGTGTCTAGTGATTGTGTTCTTACAACGTACTTCGGTCATACGATTCACTCCTAATGCTCACACATTGGGGGGAAATACATTACACCAATTTTTGGTCATCTAACATGTTACTATTAGATGGACTAAATTACACCATATGTTGGGGTGTGTTTGGTGCATGTATGTACGAAATCACACCAACTTAAGGGGTGTGGTCTACCCACTTAAGTTATTGGTAACAGGCAGAAAAATAAGTGGAGTCAAGCAAGTTAGTGGAACAAGCTAGAATCATAATCATACTAGATAGAGAAATAGCATGCATATATAAACTAAAACTAAAACAAATAAGCATGAGCTCTAAAAAGATTCAAACGACAACAATAATACGAACGGTGGCTTTAGGCCCCTCTTATTGAGCGCTGGTAGTAATAAGAGTGAAACTTTACACTAGTACCAAAGGTCCCCTAGAACATGGGTTCTAAGCCCCGATGCAAGAATTTTTTTATCCCAAGCTTGCCTCGGTGCAGTCTCCCTCTCTCTCTATTTTGCTGGACTGAACTTGTTGGATGGCCAACAATTGAGTCCCCTCTATCTTCAGCTCTGGATCACACACTATTGTTATTGCTTGGGAAATTCTAGCCAGCATAGCAATGTGTTCACCCATTCTTCATCTCATGGTGGCCTTATATAGGAGATTTCAAATCCTCCTTCCCCCTCTTGGTACATTGTGGAAGGTGACCCAAGAGAGGGTTATGATTCCTTTGTGTGCTCCAAATATTCCATTGTGTGCTCACTTGGTGTCTAAGGAGGCGTTGGTGGCTGTCCTTAGGCGGCTTCAAGTGAGGAATTACTTGTCCTATGCTTTGTGTGGTCCAGGATAGTGACATTTCACCACTCCCAGGATTGCGCACATTTCAGGTCATAAGGCACGCAAAGGCACTCTTCACGAAGGATAATGCGCGCAAAAGCATTTAGGACTTGTTCAAATTTGAATTTTCCTCAGACCTTAGAGGTTTTTAAATACTTTTTAGATTCTGTAATGTATTCCAGCCCTGTAAACCCTTCTGCTTGACATTAAATAATGTTGTCTTCTGTTGTATGATTGTCCAATGTTAACACCATGTAAGACCAATTTTACCATAGTAAAATTGCTTTCACTATGAGAAATAATTTAATAACCCATAGTTTATTAAATTATTTATGGTCTAAACAGAAAACCCCATGAGGAATAATTAAATAAATCCTTATTTGTTTGATTTTCCTCTAGGGATAATTACCCAAACCATTGTTTAATTAATATTCCTGGTCATATTTAACCCAAAACATGAGAATTAATTAGATAAATTATTATTTATCTTATTATTCTCTAGGAATAATTATTTAATAATATTCCTTGTTAAATTTGACTAAATCATTTATAAATAATTGAATAAATCATTATTTATATAATTATTCCTTAACCTCATCCTTGAAATAATAAATAAATCATTTATTTATTTATTATTTCTAAATAAAGGGATTTAATCAATTCTAAATTCCTTTTCCCTCCACTAAAAATAATAAAATATTCCCAGTAAGTTGGATCTAGATTTGGTTAATAATATTTTAATTATGCACCAATATCTAGACTAACTCAATATTTTGTTATAAATAGATGGGTTTTCCATTCATTCACTACCCTTTTTCACCTTTGGATCACCTTTTGATCTATGCTTTTGGTCTGACTTTGATCCTCCATCATTGTCATATTTTTTCTACTTTTGCTTGTGAGCTCCCTTTGAGTTCCATTTTGTCTGGGTTTTATGCGCCATCAAGAGAGAGAGATCTTGGATCTGAAGTGCTGAGGACATACAATAACCCATCCCATTAAGGGGGGCCGGTAACATCTTTCTATGTTCCCTTCCCAGGTGTCACAATACAAAAAATTCTTTATAAATTCTTGTCTTATCTATTGGATGTATGGAGAAACTCTTTTTTAGTATTGTTGTTTAATGTCTTTAACTGCATAGATCTGGATTTTTGTAGCATTTATTCTGATCACCTAGTCCGGATCTAAGGAAATTGATAGCCACATTTCATGTTAGGGATTTTTTTTATGCACAGCTAAAGTGATCTTTTTTCGTATGCTTGTGATTAGAATTCACACTAACATCCATCATAGGGGTTTACTCAAGATGTTGGTGGTCTATCACCTTAAGAAAAAGAGAACTACCTAGGAAAAATTCTTAACATATGAGGGATTTGGTAGCATCAATTCTAGGAGGAGGGTAGGAGACCCAAAAAGAAAAATGCCCAAGAACAAACTGGCACAACACATGTGCTAAATAGTTCACATCCAGCTCAATCTATTCCATCAACCAGTAGACAAACTAGAAGTTTAGCTAAGAGAGCCAGAACTGAACCTGTCACTTCCATACCAATGTTACAGCCAATAGAAAAGGTTTATGCGACGAAAACTCCAAAGGAACCCCAAACTTGAGCATCATTCATCAGAGAACATTCCATTAGATTCAAGCAAGGGAAAAATCAACCTAATAAAGAATTCAAATCTACATGTGAGGAAAACAGAGCTTCTTCCTCAAGACATAAAGGCATAATAAATTTGATTCTAGCATAAGAAACTTCAGAGGAAGCAACCCTAAAGTACCAAAACACTCTGTTCCAGCAGTTGCAGAAGAGCAAGAAAACAAGGCCACCCCTTCAGTAGAAGAACCAACATTAGCTCAGTTGTTTTCTTCTCTCAAGACATCTAAGACATATACCAGAAGAAAGGACAATAATGTCATTCACTCCTATTCATCTTTACAAGAAGACAACAATGAAGAAGATTTCTTAGAAGCATATTATGAGGTAGGTCAGTCTAGCAGTATGATGCAGAGAAAAAGAGGGGTTTCCTACATTCCCAACCCATACCTCAAAAGGTTTCACATTAGGCCTAAAACAAATCTTAGACTGAACAGAAAACTCATTTCTAATCCTAGACTAAGAGATGAAATTATTAATGTTGATGAAAGCCTAGGAAAGGAAGCCAAGAAGACCAGATCTCATAAACAAAATCATGCAGGAAAAAGAAAAACTAGAAGGCTCACTAAGGCAGAGTCCCTCAAAATATTTTCTTATATTCTTCATTTTGTTTGATCATTCCAAGCAAGTCAAAGAAGGAGAGGCACACACATTTTTGGCTTAATCAACAAACACAGCTATTTACAAGATTTCCGGTAATAGCTACCTGTTTCTGAAAGGCAGCTATTATTTCCTAGTTTTTTATATAAAGGCACTGGAGGCAGTTTTTGTTCAAGCCTCTAAGGGTGTTACTGAGGAGTTGTTTCCAGGTAGCTGAGGAGTTGTTGCAATATCAATAGAAGAAGTTGTTGCCAGGTGTCAATTGATCAAGTTCCCTTCCAAATTTTAGAATTATGTTTTGCACTTTTTGGGGGAGAGAGCCAGATGTCATCTTCAATTGTTAGTTGCACATTTTGGGGAAGTGGTTGTACCAAAAAAAGAGGAGCAATATGCGAGCAGCTTGCCACATCACTCCAGCCACTTCAAACTATATGCCATCATGATTTTTATTTTTATTATGTTGCACTACTTTGTGTTAAGGTTAAGGATAAGCTTCACCTTATGTATAGGAAATTAATAATTCCTTTAGAACATATTCACGCTTTTTGTGGAAATATCAGCATAATATCTCTTGTATATATGTGATGAAACTCAATGGAGAAAAGGTTCGTGATTTGTGAATCTTATACTCATGTGATCAGTGTACTGTTTTCAGTTAATGATATTGAAGAAGACTTTTGAGGACTTATTACTATCTTGATATGTGTATCATTGATCTTTCTTATATGTTTCCAAACCTAAATCTCTTCAATTCCAGTTTGTAATCTCAAATGTTGTTATATGTTTTTATGAGCCTCTTGACAGTTGGTGTGACAGTGAATTTGTTAAATGTTGTTATATGTCATTGGTGTGACATTGAATTTGACTAAAATCCCTTGATAGTGATTGAGAGCTTAAACCACCTACCAATTATGTGATCCAAATCATAAAATTTCCCTAGAGCTTAGGATGTGACTGGTCAAGCACTTGAAGCAGTCCAAGTGTTGATTCCAACACTAACAGGTTGTATATTCTTTGATAAGTTCAGCATTTAGAAGTTGTCCATTAACAGACTCGATGATGTTTTTTTTTTAGATTTGTTGCCTTTGATGTTGCCTTCTCTGCATTTTTTAATTGCATTTCCCATTCTTTAAATAAAATATCTTCCTAAAACTTATCAATTTTTCAGGAGATAAACTTTCTTTCCTATATCAGATTCTTTCCATAGGATGAATTCATAAATTTTCCTTTGAACCTTTTCACATTCCAATTCTTCTGTTCACCACTTGTTGAATCAAAATTTTGCTTGTTTCACAATTGGTAGTTGAGATTTTCTGACAAAAATTCTCTTGCTGCCGATTCAATTTTTCATTCCATTCAAGTGCCTCTTTTATAACCTTTCCTATTTGATGTTGGATTTTAAGCTTATCCATCACTGCCTCTATCTGTGTATCCTTCTCATAAATTTGTACTTGATATTGCAACTTTAATATTTCAGAGTATTTCTGGAACTGTGACATTTTCATCTCAATTTTCTTATTGGCATTAAGATTTTATTCTTCCAATTGTCTTTCCAATTCTTGAACTTTATCTTCCTTTTGTTTGAGCAGAAGTTGCACTCCTGCTTCTTTATCAATTGTAGCGGTTGCATATGCACCTGCAAACTGTGAGAATTTGGTAAGATGTTCTGTAGGATTAGCAAAAGAGTATTTCTAGACAACATCTACTAATTCATAATTGAGATTTGTCATTGTTTCATCAACTATTCTTATTTTCCTTCTCTTCACTACAGCTTTGTGATTTGGGTTATAGAAAACATCGAGTGGAGGTATTTCCTTAATATTTAAAATGATTTCTTCAGTTGGGAAAGGTGGGATGATTTGATGTTCCTGAACCTCTGGCATCTGATGAAGTGTCATTGTTGTTCCTGCTAGTTTCTAAGTTTTCTCATGAGTTTCAAAACTTTTTGATCCTTCTGGATTAGGATTTGGTGGTGTCTCCAGTACTTTAGTAAACTTTGTCCATTTTGTCTTTAAATTATGCACTTGATATTTCACAGTCTACTCAGGTGTAGTCTGAACATGTTGAAATTATTTTGAAGATGCTTTTAATAGTTCAGCTTCATCAGTTTCTTCCTCAGTTTGCATATCAATTACTTTAATTACATTTTCAAATAACTTCTCAGGGATTTCATTTTTGCTTTCAGATTTTTTATCAGAATGATCTGAAATCTAAGACTGGTGATGTGAATGCTTTTAATCTCGAATTGATTTTTCTTGTGACTCATATTCTTACATCTCTTTTGCTTCATCATCTAAACTAATGCTGGGAGTTGGCCTTCTGACATCTTCCATTAGTAACAAGTCCAATGGGATTGTTTCTAACCTCTTGCTTTTGTATTCATGAAAAGCTTTAAGTTCTACTACACTGAGCTTATTGGATGCCATTTTAACACAACTACAAATTTCTCTAATCCTTCAAATAAATCATCAAACATATCATTTTCATCCATGAAAGGTATAAGTTTAAGACTAGTGGTAAAATTTTGGATCATGTCATTAGGATCATGCTCTCCCTGGAATTAAAGCCAGATTCAATGAAGTAATGTTTAGAATTTCTTTCGCTACATGACCTATGTGAAAAAGGGCAAATGTAACACACTGTAATGGGAATGTAGGCTAGATGGATTTCTTAGAATCTCTGAGCTGCTTGGTTATACCATTTACAATAGTTTGATATGCAATTTCTCTAGCCAAGAGTTTATCTGGAACATAGTAGGGTAGAACATGAGGGGAATAAAGACTCCAAAAAACTCTAATATCAGTAAAAAAAATCTCACCAAACCACTTGGCCACAGGTAAAATATCGACACTGGCTTCTTTAGAAATTCTAGTAGCTCTCTCATTGAAAATGATCTGATGAATGGGAAACATAACTCCATGACAAATTTTGTAGAAATGTAAATGAAATTTAGACTCCCATGGGGCTTTATGATAAATATGAATAGGGTTAGGGTATTGGCTAGTCCACTTCCAGCCCATAATTGGAAAGTTCAAGAAGAAACATATAGAATCCATGATATATGCGCTCATATAAAAAGGAGGAATTGTCCTAGTCGAAAAGAATCTATTTGTTCTATAATCCATAATGGTTTTGGCCAAGTTATTGGATAAAATGTTTGCCCATTTCATGATAGTGGAATTGACGACTACATCAATTAAAGGAACCCATTCAGTGGAAAATTTAGTGGTATCAGGTCTAGAAAATAATCTACACAATATTCCTGCTACAAAACAGTAAGGTGATGGAAATTGCACTATTGGGTACATACCAAGTTTGTCCCATATTAACTTTCCTTGATCTTCCTTCCATCCTTTCACCACCTTCATTAGGTCTTGATTATTTTTTGTAAAACTTTTCAGGAAAGCCTTAACATAAATATTTAATGGCGTAGGTAAATGATACATTGTTTGCAAATCCTCGGTATTGAATGAACCCATGTTCTCAATTTTAGAATTCTTGAATGTTCTGTTTGCAATATTGAGATTGTCGATGACCCATCTTACCATATCAATGTATGGTAAGATCTTTGACCTTGCAGTTATCCTATGTAGAAACGAACATGCAAGTATGCAAAGGAGATATTGGGTAAGTTTCACATGGAGAGTTGCAAACCCATGGATACTCCCCTTCCAGGAAATTGGAGGAAAGAGGATGCTACTCCTAGAGAGGTAGTGGATGCTACTGTCTACAGGGAGATAGTTGGTTCACTGACATATCTAGTGAACACTAGACTATAAATTTTCTACGCAATTAACCAACTGAATCAAGCTATGGTTAAGCCTACCAAGCTCGTTTGGAAGGCGGGGAAGCATGTCTTGAGATACCTGAGGGGCACATCAGAGTATGTTCTATGGTACATATGGATAGAGGGAGTGAAGCTTCAAGGCTTCATGGATGCAGATTGGGCGGGAAATCCATCAGACAGAAAGGGCACATCAGGAGGGATCTTCAGCATAGAATCGACAGCAGTTTCTTGGTACACCAGGACACAACGATATGTGGCACTCAGATTAGCGGAAGCAGAATACATCGCAGCAAGTCAAGCTGCATATGAGGCTATCTGGATGAGAAAGATCTTGGTTAGTTTGTTTGGTTCTCAAATGGATCTAACAATGATTCATTGTGATAATAAAAGTTGCATTAAACTCTCGATTAATCTTGTGTTTCATGATAGGTCCAAGAATATATATATCTAGTACCATCGTCTCAGAGATTGTGTGCAGAGAAGAATAATGTTGCTTCAATACATTCCCATGGAAGATCAGGATGCAGATATTCTGATGAAGGCGCTCACCAGGAGCAAATTCAAATACCATAGAGATAGGATAGGGGTGAAGGATAATCCCTTTCTTGTTGAGAGGGACTGTTGAGATTCAACAAGAAAATTTCAACACCCACGCCTAGTGCATTAAGCACCTACACTAGGGTGGGGCCCACAGTGATATTTTTGGGGGCGTGTCTGTTTTAGTTATCCCTTAATTAAGATGGACAATAAACTATAATATATTCTCAATGATGACTTGAAATAGTTAATTGAGAGTGGTAAACTCAGTTAGCTAGTGGATTTCGAGTTAAAGGTAGTTGGTGAGGCATGTAGATTAATTCTAGTTGTAACAAAGTTCGAAGTGCAGTGGTGCATTAGTTAATGCAGGCTGTAACATGTTTAACTTAGTTAAGTGAGTTAAACTCAATTGTGCTAGTTGTAACTGAAGATACACTAGTGAGAGATCAAGTAAATTAAATATTAATTAATTCACAATCAGTGATCTCACATGCAACCGAGGATTTACTATTATTAGCTTCATGCATGTCAGATCCAGTGGAGACCCAGCTGAGATCTAGGTGAAAGGGAAGTTGATTATCAGTTGTATGATTATTGGGTTACACGTATGCAACCAAACACCCATTGGAGTGCCCATGATACTTGCGCAGTAAAGGAAGGCCATAATTCCTATATTTTAGGGATTGCATTCATCAGGGATTGAGCAAGCAAGGCAGGTTGTCTAGATGCTGAGAATTGGCAATGTATTGGTTAGTTTTGTTCATGATAGTGTGAGAAAATTAGCTGAGTACTGGAGGGCTCTTGTGAAAATATTTTTGTATGTAATTGTTTCATGATCCATGCTAAATATACAATAGAATATAGTGGGATTTTGAGCAGCAAACTTTCCCTGGGAAATTATCTATGTTGTGTGTGATTTGATTATTCTTTACTTCATGTGAATAGCAATTGTGTTTTTTAATTCCGCAAAATATTTGTAGAAGTGATTCATTATTTAACTTTAGTACATTGTTATATCGGGTGAATCCAAGATATAAATGCATGTTGTATAATTTCTACAGATGAGACCACTTGCCTTTTGATATAATCTCAAGTCATTATCCTATTTTGGTATAAAATATTGGTAATGTCAGTTTAACTATTTTCCTATGAACATGGTAAACAAGCTCGTGATGAGACTTATTATCTTTTAAGCTTTAACATATTTTCTTCAATTACAATCTGAAAATTGAAAATTTTGTTGGATGGGGTGAATCATTGGTCCTTTTGAAGATTCTGGATGATAATTTTAGAGTTTAAGATTTCTTATCTGTAAAGAGTCTTTACTATGCTAAAGATTCTTTTCTTGACTGATAGTAGAGTAACCATACTTTATAAAAGTGAGAGTTTATCAAAGAATAAATAACTTCAGTGAAATTAATTTTTTCAACAAAATAAAATCTATTTGAGATTTGAATTTTACAATTATTTCCTTAACAATTCTTATTTATAGAAGCGATAAATAAAAAATATTCTCTGAGATCTTTATTTGAAAAGCCAAAAGTAAATACCATTCAACTTTTATTCTCCTAAGAAAATAAAATACAAAAATATACAAGGAATAGAAGGGGTTACTTCCTAAGAAAAATATTTCTTTAAAATTTTCCCATTAACAGGCAAAGAATCTCTTTTGCGTGATAGATCTTGCAATAAAAATGTTGATGGACCTATTTCTTCTATGATTTGAAATGGTCCAAGCCACAGTCTTTGGAATTTGGTATGTTTACCTTTTTCCTCATGTGCCTTATCCCATTTTAGTACCAGATCACCAATTTTAAATGTTTTTGGAGTGACAAAAGTTGTATCAAATGAAGCTTTAACTAATTGTTGATGATGTGCATGAGTAACTTTAGCTTTTTCTCTTTCCTCTTCAGGTTTAAGAATTTGGAATTGTCTTACTTGCAAAGAAGAAGAGGGTGATTCATCAATAAATTGCACCAGGGAAACATAAGGAATAACTACATTAGTAGGAAGGATGACTTATTTTCCATAAACAAGATTAAATGGAGAAGTGCCAATGGAGGCCTTTTGAGTTATTCAATCTACCTAGAGAGAAAATGTTAATGATTTGTGCCAATTTCTTTGATTCTGGTCAACAGTTCGTTTAATGATTCTAATAAGGTTTTTATTTGTTGATTTTGCTGAACCATTTCCTTAAGGATAATAGTTAGCAAAATATTTGAGTTTAAAGCCTCTTTTAATGGAAAATTCTATCATATCAACTCTTGAGAAATAAGATGCATTGTCAAACATCAAAGCAGTGGGTAAACCAAATGTGGTTACGATAAACTGATCAATGAAATCAATAATATTCTCATAGTTGGCTACTTTTAGTGGAATTTCTTCCACCCATTTAGTAAAATAATCGGTAGCTGTGAGAAAGTAATTATGTTGTTTGGAAGAGTTAGGAACGATCTCACCAATTATATCTAATCCCCATTGCTCGAATGGTTGTTCGATATTAACTGGTTGTAATGGAAAAGCTGGTTTCCTTTGTCTCCCATATGCACTTTGGAAAACTTTTCATTTCCTCGCATAATCATTAGCATCTTTTAAAAGTGTTGGCGAATAATAACATGCATATAGAATTCTATGTGTTGTTGTATTTCCTCCAAAATGTCCTCTAGCTGGTCCATCGTGGAGTTCCTGCAAAACTTTATCTGCTTCAGTTTTCTCTAAGCATCGTAATAACATAGAATTGAAGTTCCTTCTAGATAATACATCATTGATAATTTTGTATTGCTTAGATTTTAATCTTAAAGTACGCTTTGTTTTATAACTGAGTTGCGGGGCATATCCATTTTTCAAATAAAACTTAAGATCAGCATATTGAGACTGAGCATCGTTGAGGCTTACCTCAGACTCTTGTACATCATTACATGGATCTGTTTCTAATGATAAATTGGATGCTCTTGTTAGCATTCTAAAAAAACGTTGACCTTTAATAATTTTAGAAGGTCTAATGTCTACATCATATTCTTGTAAAGTAGTTACCCAATTAGCCCTTTTCTCTCCTACTTCTCTTTTCATCAACAACTACCTTACTACAAAGAATGGAACTATTATCTTGGTGTGATTTTTGAGAAGAAATGGCCTAAAATGCTTTATATATTTGAAGACAGCAAATGCTTGTTTCTCAATACATGAATAGTTTAGTTCTGCACCTTGAAAATTGGAACTGAAAAATGATATTGGTGCTTCAATTTTCTGGTCATTGAGTTTTGTCAAAACAGCAGCATATGATGTATCTGATGAAAATGTATATAAAGTAAAAGGATTAAGAAAATTAGGAGTAGTCAATAATGGAGCATTAACAATAGATTGTTTTTCGAATGCTTCTCTTTAATTATGTCCCCACTTGAAGACTGAATTTTTCTTAATCATTGTTTGTAAAGGTAGAACTATCTGCAAAAATTCAGGGATAAATATCTTTACAAAATTTATTTGTCCAAGAAATGACTGCATGGTTTTCTTATTATGAGGAAAATGAATCCTTTTAATTTCTTCGATTATTTAAGGATCGATATAAATACCCCTTTTGGACACGATGAATCCTAAAAAAATTCCTTCATCTAAAGCAAAATAGGACTTTTTCGGATTAAGTGAGATTCCATACTTTTTGCATCACTCAAAGAATTGTTTTAGGTCATTCGCGTGATTGGTTCTTTGTCTATAAAATACTGTGATTTCATCTAGATAAATAACCACTGATTTGGTAATGAGTCCTCTAAAATTTATGTCCATGGCTCTTTGGAAAGTGGCACCAACATTGATTAACACGAATGGCATCTTCTGATAGGCATAAGTTCCCCACTTAGTCCTAAATGTGGTCTTTAATCTGTCATCTGGGTGTTCTATGATTTGATTATATCCTAAAAACCCATCTAGAAAATACATAAGTTTAGAACCAGCTACAGTTTGCACTACTTTTCCCATCGTTGGTAATGTAAAATTTTGCTTCTGACATGATTTATTTAGATTTCTAAAATCTATGAAAATCCTAATGTCACCATTTTGCTTCCTGATAGATACTGAATTTGATACCCACTTTGAATGTCTAATGGGAAAGATGATTTTAGCTTTAACGAGCTTGTTCAACTCTGATTTGATCTGACTTTCACGATTAGGATGAATCTTTCTTAACTTTTGCTGCATAGGTTTCTCATTTGAAATCAGAGGGATAGTATGTTGAATAACAAAAGTGTTATATGTTTTGAGATTAGTATAATCCCAAGAAAAAACACTTTTTTAGGTCCTTAATAACTTGACAAACGATACTCTTTCTTCAGAAGACAGACCAAGACCTAAGTTGACATTTTTTGGTTCATCATCGGTTCCAAGATTTACTAACTCAAATCTTAAAGTTGAGCTTTGAGTTTTAGAATTAGTAACTCTTTTGAACCTATCTTTTAAATCATAAAGGTCTTCAAGTTTGACAACTAACTTTGGTATTGGATTTTCATCTTGTTCTTCCTTTATTTGAATACTATGCTCATCTAGAAATTGATTATCATAAGATCATTTAGATGTGAGGAAATTTATGATATCATAATCATGATTAAAGACTCTCCAATTAGTAATATTATCAGGAACAAATGGTCTAAAAATCATCTCAACAGAAAACCTATCGGGACTAAATTCTTGAGATGGAATTAATTTCGATGCTACATTGGACAATAAATCTACACTAGCTTTTTGTATTCTAGGCACAAAGGAGATATTAAAAGCTAAGAAATGAGAAGTCAAATCATGGACTAATGACTAATAATGTTTAACATGTCCAGAATGACAATGGATAGTATTTCTTACTTGTTTGATAATGATTTCTGAATCTCCAAACACTTGCAGATGTTTAATACCAAGGTTGATTGCTTTATACAAACCTTGAATTAGTGCTTCATATTCTGCTATGTTATTTGTGCAATTGAATCCAAGTCTGCGGGCTAGCATGGTCTTTCTCCTTGAGGACTTATCAAAATAAAACCAGCTCCTGGACCATCTCCTAATTTAGAACCATCAAAATAAAGAATTAACTACTGGTTTATTTACAAACTCTTTACATTTAGAAGCATTTGTTTGGGAAAAAAATTCAATTTGAGAGATAACCACATTATCAAAGAAGGGTTATGGTTGAGCATTATTGTTTCCAAGAAATTATTTTGCCGAGTAATTTCCAATAATATTATTATTGAATATTACTGGCTCATTGATTCCTTCAAGATCGGTAACTGTATGTTTCATGAATTTCTCACGGTCTACTCAAATTTGGTTTGGCTTTCCATTGTGGGGCAGCCACATGTGTGACAAGTCTGTTGCAAAATATCCATGAAGTTTCTCAGACCAGTCCCTACTCAATACTAAACCATAAAATTCAAGAATATCAGCTACCAAAATTTCAATTATCTCAGCAACCTTAGGGTTTGATGATAATCTAATAGAAACATAATTTATTTCTCCTACAACGTCTGCTTTTGTCCAATCGAGTTTTACTATATGAACAGGAGAATTTTGAGGATTTATGTTCAATTTAGCACATACTCTTGTCGACATGATATTAGAGGAAGCCCCTGAATCAAATAAGCAATTATTGACATTCTTATTAAATATCTCATATTTTAAGAGGAATGGAGGAGTATGAGAGATGGATCGATCACCTATCATAATAAGATCTGTGGCATCTATTTTAGTTGAATGAGAAGGAGGTTTACCCATATGACTAGTAGCTTGAACTACTACTGGAGTAGGTAAAGATGAAGCAGGAATTGCATTCAAATCTCTAAGTAAAATATTATATTGTTGTTTCAATTTAGTAAGTTCATGAATTGAGATATTAGCCCTAGTCTTTTTCATATCTTCCACTATATTATATTCAATGGTATCAAATACTACCATTGTCTTTGATGTAGACAAAATATATGAAGGAGAAGGGTTAGTTTGCGTAGCCTTAGATGTGGACTTCCTACTTACTGTTTTTTCTTTAGCAGGAGTTGAAGGTAAGCCCAAAATGATTAAATTGGCTAAGTCTTTACCTGCAGACATGAAGAAAAAATACATTGACCTTTTTAAGGAATTCATTGACGTGTTTGCATGGAGTTATGAGGACTTAAAGGCCTATGACACAAACATCATTCAGCATAAGATACCCTTGAAAGAAAATCAGAAGCCCTTTAGGCAAAAACTTCGCAAAATCAATCCTAAACAATTTCCCATAGTAGAGAAAGAGATTAAAAAGATGTATGAAGCAGGTATAATTGTGCCTGTAAGGTTCTCTGATTGGGTATCAAACTTAGTGGCTGTGAGGAAGAAAATAGGGGAAATCAGGCTGTGCATAGACTTCAGGAATCTTAATAGAGCCTCACTCAAGGACAATTATCCTTTGCCAAAAATGGAACATATTCTGCAGAGGGTAGTAGGTTCAAAGAGGATCTCCTTGCTGG
This sequence comes from Pinus albicaulis, assembly GCA_034641835.2. Taxonomy (NCBI): domain Eukaryota; kingdom Viridiplantae; phylum Streptophyta; class Pinopsida; order Pinales; family Pinaceae; genus Pinus; species Pinus albicaulis. The sequence continues at coordinate 1,177,053,567 of CM076584.1, read as the reverse complement.
ATGGTTTTTCAGGTTACAACCAAGTCTTAGTAATCCCAAAAAATCAACTCAAGACAGCCTTTACCACTCCATGGGGTACCTTCATGTATGTGAAGATGCCTTTTGGGTTGATGAACGCTAGAAGAGCGATGGATATAGCTTTTTCAGATGAGATAGGGCACTTTATTTTTATTTACTTAGATGACATAACTGTCTATTCCAAGACTGAAGAAGAACACCTTGAACATCTGAGAAAGGTGTTTGAAAAGTGTAAAAGGTTTGGTCTGTCCCTAAATCCTAAAAAGACTGTATTTGGGCTACAAGAAGGAAAGATTCTTGGCCACATTATATCTGAAAAGGGGATTAGGATAGACCCACAGAGAGTTGAGGGAATACTACAGATCACACACCCAAGAAACATCAAGGAATTACAGTCCTTCATTGGGAAGATTAACTTCCTTAGAAGGTTTATTCCAAATCTGGCTGAACACCTTAGGAACATGACGAACATGCTGAAGAAAGGTGAAGGAGTCAAATGGACTGTCAGAGCTAAAAAATCTTTCGAATCAGTGAAACTTGCACTTACCCAAGCTCCCGTTCTAATTGGCCCAAATTTCTCCAAAGATTTCCTGATATTTTCATTTTCCTCTGAGCACACGGTGGCTGCAGTCTTGCTACAGAAAAACACAGAGGAGATGGAACAGCCAATTGCCTTCTTTATAAAAGCACTCAGAGATGCACCCTTGAAATACAACATAATGGAGAAACAGGCCTATGCTCTGATTAAGGCCTTGAAATACTTCAGGGTGTACATATTGCATTCTCACATTGTAGCTTATGTGCCCAACATCGTAGTCAAAGATATACTGTCCCAAGACCCAGATGGGAAAAGGGGCAAATGGATAGCTGTGATCTTAGAGTATGACCTTGAGATAAAACCCACCAAACTAATTAAAGGTCAGGGCCTAGCTAAATTAATGGCTGAATCAAATCTGCAAGCCCTTGAAATCAACATGGTGAATGCCTTGGATGAGAAAGAAGGATTGCCTGATCCCACTATTGAGGAGAAGTTTCAGAACTCTCCTTGGTACTATGATATTCTTTATGTGCTCACCAACCTCAATGTTCCACCTGAACTGTCAAAGACCAAGGCCAGATTCCTAAAACTAAAAGCCAAAAACTACTGCATTTTGAACGAAAACTTATACTAGAAAAATACAAATGGCCTATTGCTTAAATGTTTGCCAGAAGCTGAAGCTGAAAGAATTGGACAGGAATTCCATGCTGGGGAGTGTGGAGGCCACCTGAGTTGGAAATCCACTGCAAATAAGATACTCAGGGCAGGTTATTATTGGCCTACACTCTTCAATGATGTCCATAAGATGATAATTACCTGTCATAAATGCCAGATCTTTGAAGGCAAAATAAAACTCCTCCCCCTCCCTTTGCAGCCCATCACTGTAGAAGGTCCTTTTATGCAATGGGGCCTTGACTTCATTGGAGAAATCCACCCTGCTTCTTCTGGGCAACACAAATGGATCCTGACAGCCACAGACTACTTCACTAAGTGGATAGAGGCCATACCTACTAGGAATGCCACAGACTCAGTCATCATTAGGTTCCTAGAAGGTCATATCCTCTCTCGGTTTGGTTGTCCAAGGAAAATAATCACTGATAATGCTACTACTTTCAGATCCAAAAGGATGGTTGATTTTTGTCACATGTATCAAATAGCACTTGGTCATTCAACTGCCTATTACCCTCAAGGTAATGGCTTAGCTGAATCAACAAACAAAGGCCTGGTGATCATCATCAAAAAGATGTTAGAAGAGAACAAGAAGTCATGGCACAACAAGTTGGTACATGCTTTGTGGGCTGACAGGCTTACAACGAAGAAATCCATTGGCATGTCACCATTCCAGCTCGTTCATGGAACGGAAGCAGTGTTTCCGACCAGCCTTGGAATACCAGTGATCAAACTTGTTCAAGACGTACAGAAAGAAGAGGACAGTATGGTGAGGAGAATAAATCAGACAATCCATCTCCAGCAAACAAAGGAAGAGGTCTACAACAGAGCAGTGAAGGTTCAGGAAAATATAAAGAGATTGTTTGACAAGAGAACCAAAGTTGTTGATTTTAAAATTGGAGATAAATTTTTGAAGTGGGACTCAAGAGAGAGGATAAAGGAAAGCACGGCAAGTTTGATAGCTTGTGGCAAGGTCCATACATCATCCAGGCCACTGTGGGCCCAAATGCATTTTTTCTATAGGAATTAGATGGTACAAAGCTGTTTCGGGGTCCTGTCAATGGCAAGATGCTCAAACACTACTTCTGCTGATTTTTCATTTCCATTGTACATACCATTGCAGTTTTTCATTTTCAAGAAAAAAGAGAAAAATGTTTAAAATTAAAAAAAAAACAGAGAGAAAGGGGAGGTTCAGACATGCCCAAAACATGAACCTCTGATGTGCAAAAGATTGGCTCTAATAAACTCAAAACCTAAGCCAAAGAAAGTAAAACAGCTGGTCCTAACATGGCCAAAATCTGGACCAGCAAAGAAGAAAGAAGAAGCAGCTCCAACATGCCTAAAATCAGAGCTGAAATGAAGAAGAAGTGACTCTAACAAGCTCAAAACCTGAGTCACAAGGAAAGAAGGATACTCTAAAGATTGTAGATTTCAAGCCTTCTCATTTTTGTCTTCAGTTTTGCAAGTTTCTGTCCATGTGCGACTATCTTTATGCCATGGTCCACAGCAAACCAGACAGTCTAATCCTGGCTTGGCTGTTTTTCAATTTCTGTTTTAAAATGTAGAGAATAAATCTGCTGGACAGTTTAATCCCAGCAGATATTAGATTAGGTAGAGAAACATATGAGACCAACAGTTTAATCTGGTCTCATGGAGCAATAAGGGTAGATTTAGAATAGGTTTATTTTTTGTTTACCAAAATAAAATGACGTAAAGGGTCTGCTAGCTCAAATGCACCCTAGAAGAAGAAAAAATTCTAGGATTGTAGTATGAGTAGGTAGATTGTTGGGAAAAAATTTTCTACTGGTGTAATGTCTTCATATTGTGGCAGCTAATCAAAGAAAGAAAAGGATGTGCCAAGCAGCAGGCAACTGGCCTACTCCAAAGATCTATTCTCTGAATTCTTGACTCCTTCGAGAAGAAGCCATCCCCATGTGGAGCCACTGTTAGCCCCTTATGATTTCCTTGACAAAGCAAGCAAGGGGCTAATTTGTTGTATAAGCCTGCAAGGAATGAATTTCCCTTGTAAACACATCATCCTTGCAGCCTTTTCATGTCCCCTACCCTTAATTGTTGTCCTCTACTGTTACTGAGTCTATGAGCCTCAATGATTGCTAAAAATCATGCTCCAAAAAGCCATGTTTACCCCTTTTTCCCCATTTTTCCAAGTGCCTTCGTTCCCCTCTATTTCCCCTATTAACCCTCTAAACCCCCCAAAGTCCCCTTTAAATTCCATTTCTGCCCTTTGTTTAAACCCATTTATCCTTTTCTTCCCTATTGTTACCCTTTATAGGCTTCAAAATGAATTAAAAGGGTTAAAAACCTACTTTGAATGTTAAATCAAGCCTAGCCCCTCTTTTGCTAGCCCCCACACCTTTCCTTCCGCGTGATTATAGCGCTGGAACCACCCGCCAGAGCAAAAAGCGCTTATCTCCAATCCATATCGGGCGCGACGCCAGCCGTTGATCTTAGTAGATCGGACGGCTATCATTAAATCTTCGGCGCCTGTGTTTCTCCGTTCAAATCTCCGGTCGTTTCATCGCCGTCCATTTAAACGTTGATCTGACGGTCTGCAATGTGCCCGCGTCGGTGGTCCCCATACACGGTTTTTCCTAATGGCCTAGTGATTCCATACATTAAGCGACATGTGGCCCCAACACTGTTTCAAAACCGCCGGCTCATCGCGCGTTAACGTTCGTCTGCGAATGCCGAGCGATATCGCTGTCAGTCGTTAGATCGCCAGTCGCCCATCTGACGGTCCTCGCTCATCAAAGTCACGCGTTCGATAACCCATCTCCGCCGTACCACTGGCCCACCGTCCATTTCCCTCTGACGCACACTCCGCCATCGATCTCCGCTGAAATCCAACGAACCAGTTTGGTCTCCCTGCTGTTGACTCTTCCAGCGTCACCCGGTCCTGCCACCTCACTTCCACGTGTCTCACCGTACCTCCGCCATCCCATTGCATAAAATTCATTCAAAGGTTAGGTTTATTAAGGTTTTATTTCAGATCTCCTCTGCGCTCCGCCAGCCTGCACTAAGGTTACCTCCATCATTCCTCTGCAATGGTTCCGACAATCCACCAATCGCACTACCATTCCCATCATCCACATCGTATCCACCACCCCACATTTTTTTCTTAACCTATGTTCGTATTTTGCAGGGTTATCAGGGGCGGAAAACCGCCATGATTCATAGGAATCATTGTAAGCAGCGCATTGAGTAGACAGAATTAAATTGGGAAGCTGGTACTATAGGGAAATGTCAAGAAAGGTGGCGGCAGTATAAATTCCATCAAAGGACAGAGTTTGAAACTTCGCAAGCCCTATCCGGTGCCATTAAAGCCCAAATCTCACAAAATCGAGACATTCATGGAACAATGGAAAAAACCAACTTATGATGAAGGATTGCAGCGCTCAGTATTGAAGGTTTTGGGTCCTAATGTAGCAGTTTAGAGGCAAAGTACCAGATCGAGAATCTCGAGGATCACACAGGAGATCCAGCACGTAGACAGCAGTGAAATCAGGATTCAAATCAGCAGAATGTTTCTTCCAGAACAAGGACACAGTACACATTATTGTTTCAGATCATATTATGTCCAAGCAAAGTTTTCCCCCCTTACAGCAATCCTATACTATCAGAAGCATTTGTTACACAAGCATGGCAGTCCATTCAGTCATTTTGTTTATACACCAAAGTACTACATAGTACTGCAGTCAGAGTACATCGGGGGTCATATCAGAGTAATTGGAAGCCTGAAGAAGATCATTCATGCACCCAAAGAATGCCAGAGATTAATGCTCTGAGTTTAAAACAGAATGGGCTTCGGCCCTCTTCCTTTTCTGAGTGTTAATGCTGCATTTAGTTTTCTACCTACCTCCTCTGCTTCTCTTCAGATATAAAACTCATGAGAAAAACATTGTAAAGGGTTGTTGATCAGTTATTAGAGAACTGCAAGGAGTTTCTTTTGAGACACAGTCTCTGTGTAAAGTGTAAGATAGGTTGAAGGAAATGTTCTCAGACTAAGTATTCAGCCATTGGCATGTTGTACTTGACTGGTATTGCTATTTTATATGACAAGCACATTTCTTTGGATCCTGATCTGAAGCAGCGATGATGTTTTCCTATCTATGTATTTGCATACATTTCATTTCATTTCTTCTGGCTTGCATCAGAATATTGGCATAAGATTTACCCTTGTTAGGTACCCTATGTTACTGTTGTCCTTTCCATTGATGTTTTCCTTATAAATGTATTTTCTAGGAAATGATTTCATTTGTTTTAACCAGTATAGTGGATGATATTGCCTGCTCTCTGATGTATGAATTAATTGAATTCAGTTCTTAGATGTTTCTTGTTATAGATTTATTTGGAAGATTTGGGAACACTGGGGATTAGAGTTAGTCCTGTCCACTAGGATCCTTGTGCGACCAGCTGGTCTGTAACTTTGTACTTTGAATCTGTGTTATCTCCTCCTCCCTTACCTTTCATATCTCACAACCATCTTTAAGATCCTATGTCTCAGATGACTAGCCCAATTTAAAGCTTGCACATTGGTTAGCAAGCAAATCCTTTCCTGACTCCATTGCCCAATGGTTTTGAATACTTCCTGGAATACTTCGCTTCCGCCTTATCCTTCTTTGCTTATCTTTGTCTTGCATTGAACCCTTCTTTCCTGATAACCAGCAACCAAACCAAATCAAACAAACAACCCCGAGCCCATTAGCTAGCCTAACATCTTAACATTAGAGCTTCAAAGACATATAAATTCTGAGTATCATAGAGAGATCCCTCTCTGGACCCAGGAGGGCTAGATCCTGAGGTCCGAAAGTGGTTCTATGTTGTCTCATATTTTGGTCTTGCCAACCTGGCCAAAACATGGGAACCCCAACAGAGTGGAGGTAATGGGTGTGAATGAGGTGGATTATTGGATAAGACCTCACTAGTGGATGACTCTGACTCGGCCATCTTTATTTTCCTTCGAGAAGTATCAATAGGAAATTCAAAAGGAGGGATTCATGTCTTCTATTCTGATCGAGTTAATATTCATCCTGGTGTAAAGAAGATGAAACACTAGTTTCAGATGTTTGAGAAGTTTTAGGATTTTCAGCAGAAATGGATACTCTCTCTAACTTTTCGAATCAAATACTGAACTTCTGGGGAGTTATGGTGATAGTTTGAAGATATTATTGGTTTATTTTCATTAGGAGACTTAGGAGAAGGATGTTCAACTACAAATCTTAAGGATTTAAATCTAGATAATGATCTAGAAGTTGAGGGAGATCTACAGGGAGAGGTACTCTTAGATTGGCTTCTAGACTGATCATACCTTTTTTCCATTCACGATGGCCCTACTTCTAGCACCAAAATATTTAGGCCTCATAATTCTATTGCAACAACATGGGGGAAAACCACCTGGTCCAAACCTTAGAGTAAGTCCTTTTCCGTTTGGTGTAGTTGCTCCGACTGGGGATAAAGGGACCAATTTACCAATAACGATAATGAGGGTGTGTTTGTTTATAACATGAAAATGGAAAAAGGATTTAATCTATCATATGCAGTAACTAAATATATATTCTACTATACACCCGGGAGTATTCACTCTTTAATGCGATCTAGAAATATATATTTCAACAATTGGTAATGAAGATTATTCAAAAGTTCAAAGAGATAAATATTATGTAAAAATAATTATTTTGACAAAATGGTTTAATCAAAACAATTGTGAAATATATATCACATTCATAAATTTGATCATATATGAGATAAGTAACCATAGATAAACATTAGTACAAAAGTGCATTTAACATTCACTTATGATTACCGCTTTCATATATAATACAGATAAAAGATGATTTTCAATTCAAGAAGTAAAACTTAACATAATGTGTAGAAATACCATATATACGAGGTTCTACTCATTCAAATCGACAATAGTATTCTGCCCCTCTTCACGTCAAATCAATTCAATGAGTACAAAAGTGAAACTTTAGTTAAACAGCTTCAATATCAAAAGAAAACAGACTTTGTTCCATTAATTCATCAAGGCATTCACAAACATATAGAAGTGCATTCGTTTGCAATTATTTTTGACAAATTTCTGGACCCATCTCTAAATGCATGAGAAGGGTTTAAATAGTAAACCAAATAGTTCAAAAATAGATTATTACATAGAAATTTGAGGAGGTTTCAAACAACCTTCCTCGTAATAAGTAAACTAAACTACAATCTAGAAATAAAGATAACAATATGCTTAAGTGCATTGATCTTCTTTTTTCATTTGATCCCTGAGGTGGCAGATATCCACCATCGGCTTCAATGGAGCTGGCAGTGTGATCCCAGATCTGACCTAGCCTTTAAACATAGCATTTGAAAGCATTGGAAACATTTTCCTAGTGGAATCAATTCAGGATTGAAGAGTCAAGCACTGATGATGTGGTTTGATCAGAAAGTTCGAGTAATTTTCTTGATCTAACTTGGTTATCATCTCGACAGCTTCTTCCTATCTCTCTATGTTTTCCTTCCACTGTGTTTCCAATAGTTTGAGCTCTGGGATCACTTCGGCTGTATATTATTTGACAAGTTCAGCATTTAGAAATTGTCCATTAACATACTCAATGATCTCATTTGTTAGATTTGTTGCCTTTGATGTTGCCTTCTCTGCTTGTTTTAACTGCATTTCCCAGTCTTTAAATAAAATTTCTTTGTGAAACTTATCAATTTTCAGGAGATCAACTTTCTTTCCTATATCAGATTCTTGCCGTAGGATGAATTCAGAAATTTTCTTTTGAACCTTTTCACATTTCAGTCTTCTGTTCGCCACTTGTTGAATTAAAATTTTGCTTGTTTCACAATATGAATTGGTACTTGACATTTGTTGAAAAAATGTCTCTTGTTGTTGCTTCAATTTTTCATTCCATTCAAGTGCCTCTTTTATAAACTATCATGTTTGAGGCTGGCTTTTAATCTTATCCAACACTGCCTTTATATGTGTATCCTTCTTAAAAATTTGTACTTGATGTTGCAACTTTAATCTTTCAAACTCTTTCTGGAACTGTGACATTTTCATCTCAATTTGCTTATTGGCATTAATATTTTCTTGTTACAGATGTCTTTCCAATTCTTGAACTTTATATTCCTTTTTTTTAGTAGAATTTGCACTTCTTCTGCTTTATCAATTGTAGCAGTTGCATATGCACATGCAAACTGTGACAGTTTGGTAAGATGTTTTGTAGGATTTGTTGAAAAGTGTAACTAGGTCGGTCTTCATGTTGACTATGTAATTATGTATTTATATAAAGAATATGTCAAAGATAATAAAATGTATTTTTGGTATACTTGCTTCATGGGTTTCATGAGAAATATTTTATTATGTAGATAGAATTCTTCTTGATGTCTATTAGGTTTATGTCTTCTAGGAATAAATATAATTAGGTGTCATATTCATGAAGGATTTAGTTTGTGCTCCAAAGACCTTGTGAAGAAGCTCTCAACAGCCCTCATACAATCTTGAAGACAAGTTCCATAATATAGTGAAGACAACCCTTCAATGCTGCTGGAGAAACACCCCTTGAAATATTGAAGAAATTACAAGTCATCTCAGCCTAAATTACATTTGATGGTCGGCCTAAAAAGTAAGAATAGTTCACTATATATAAACCAAGACTGCAGTGGAATGCTGGAAGAAGATTGTGGATCTTTCTGCATCAAAAAGTGCGGATTTCACTGAACCTACAACGGACCTATCTTAGGACATGAATGCGGACACCTCCAAGAAGTAAGTGTGGATAAAAGACAACTGTAACATATGCGAAGTACAAGAACAGAGCTCGCATAACTCTAAATATTTCGGTAAAACAATTATAGGAAAAAATTCGAGTAAATATGAAGGAGAAATGCGAGGTTAAATATGAGATCATTACGATTATGTATATTTGAAATAAGTACAAAGTAAGAACTTCGTTCAAGATCGAAGAAGAAATGGTGTGTAGAAATAGCATTGTGTACAAGTGTGAAGAAGGGACCATGTTACAATGTAGAAATAGGATTGTGTCAAGTGCGAGGACAAGTCTGTGTTAAGTGGTGATAGAACTGTGTTTTAGTATGAAGATTACAGGACTATAGAACCGTGTTAAAAGAACGAAGTGCATCAATTATGCTCAACAAAGAAAGGGTACCATTACAGTATGGAAAGGACTGTTAATCAAAATAAGACTTGTGTGTAAGTTAAAGATCAACCAGCAATATTGAGTGAATGTGTAAGGTGTTCACAGGACTATTCATATACAAGGTGAAGGTCAAGGTCTCCAGTATTGATGCGAAACTAAGAAAATTGGTGAAAATAATAATCAAAGTTGAAGAAGTTGAATCAAGGTCTTGGAATCATATCTAAGTCAAGGGTCTAAGCATTAGTCACGGTACTTGTCATTTGAATATCTATAAGAAGAATTATTTGCTGGTTTTTCTCTCTAAGAGAGAAAGGTTTTTCCCTAACTCTAGGAGCCTAACTTTTGTGTCTTGTGCATTTTGATAATTGACTTGATGAAATATTAACTAAGAAAAAAAAATACATAAGTAACTCAAGAAAACTCACAAGTAATTATCAAGAAGAGAATTTGTATTAATCACCATCCCTTCAAATTCTCAACGGGATTGGCAAAAGAGACTTTCCAGACAACATCTACTGATTCATTATTGGGAGTCACCATTGTTTCATCAATTCTTCTTGTTTTCCTTCTCTTCACTACAGCTTTGTGATTTGGGTTGTATAAAAAATCGAGTGGAGGTATTTCCTCAATATTTAAAATTATTTCTTCAGTGGGGTAAGCTAGAATGATCTCTTGTTCCTGAACCTCTAGCATGTGTTAAGGCTCCATTGTTGTTCCTGCTAGTTTTTTAGTTTGCTCGGGAGTTTGAAAACTTGTTGATCCTTCTGGATTAGGATTTCGTGGTGTCTCCAGCGCTTTAGTAAACTTTGTCCATTTTGTCTTTAAATTGTGTACTTGAGATTTCACTTTCTGATCAAGTGTAGTTTGAACATGTTGAACTTCTTTTGAAGATTCTTTTAATAGTTCAGCTTCATTAGTTTCTTCCTCAGTTTTCATATCAATTCCTTTAATTACATTTTCAATTATCTTCTCAGTGCTTTCATTTTTGCTTTCGGATTCATTATCAGAATGATCTGAACTCTGAGACTGGTGTTGTGAATGATCTGAATATTGAATTTATTTTTCTTGTGACTCATCTTCTGACATCTCTTTTGCTTCATCATCTAAATTGAAGTTGGGAGTTGGCCTTCTGACATCTTCCATTAGTAACAAGTCCAATGGGATTGTTTCTAACCTCTTGTTTCTGTATGAAAAGCCTTAAGGTCTGCTACACTGAGCTTATTGGATACACTACTGCAAATTTCTCTACTCCTTTAAATAAATCATCAAACATATCCTTTTCATTCATGAAATGTATGAGTTTAAGACTAGTGGTAAAATTTTGGACCACACCTTTAGGATCATACTGTCTCCCTGGCATTAAAGCCAGATTCGATGAAGTAATGTTTGGAATTTCCTTCACTACATGACCTATGTCAAAAAGGGCGAAGGTACCACATTGTAATGGGAATGTAGGCCAGATGGCTTTCTTATAATCTCTGAGTTACTTGGTTATACCATTTACAAGAGTTTGATATGAAATTTCTCTAACCAAGAGTTTATCTAGAACATAGTAGGGTAGAACATGAGGGGAATAAAGACTCCCAAAAACTCTGATATGAGTAAAATTTTCCTCACCAAACCATCTAGCCACAGGTAAAATATCCGCACAGGCTTCTTTAGAAATTCTAGGTGCTCTCTCATTGAAAATGATCTGATGAATGGGCAACATAACTCCATGACAAATCTTGTAGAAATGTAAATGAAATTCAGACTCCCACAAGGCTTTATGATAAATTGAATAGGGTTAGGGTCTTGGCTAGTCCACTTCCAACCCATAATAGAAAATTTCAAGCATAAACATATAGCATCCATGATATATGCGCTCATATAAAAAGGAGGAATTGTCCTAGTCGAAAAGAATATATTTGTTATGTAATCCATAATGGTTTTGGCCAAATTATCTAATAAAATGTTTTCCCAATTCATGATAGTGGAATTGACGACTACATCAATTAAAGGAACCCATTCAATGGAAAATTTAGTGGTATCAGGCCTAGAAAATAATCTACACAACATTCCTGCTACAAAACAGTAAGGTGATGGCAATTGCCCTATTGGTTACATACCGAATTTGTCCCTCTTTAACTTGCCTTGATCTTCCTTCCATCCTTTCACCACCTTCATTAGGTCTTGATTATTTTTTGTAAAACTTTCCAGGAAAGCTTTATCATAAATCTTATGTGGCGCAGGTAAATGATACATTGTTCGCAAATCCTCGGCAATGAATGAACCCATGTTCCCCATTTTGGAATTCTTGAATGTTCTATCTGCAATATTGATATTTTCGATGACCCATCTTACCATATCAGTGTATGGTAAGATCTTTGGCCTTGTAGCTATCCTATGTAGAAACGAACATGCAACTTCGAAGTTAGAAGGTTATGATGAAACAACCTTATCCATCATTGCTATTTTCTTTAGTTCTCTTGGAATTTCTTCTTCAAACAAATTATACATGCCTTCCCATGAAGAAAATTCATTGTCCTTATTTCATGTAGTGTCTGAAAATAGTGGAGGCATGTCTAAAACTTCAGAATTTGGATGCTTGAGCAACTCATTTGCCTTCTTTTTCATTCCTATTGATATCGCTTCCTTAGGTAGTTTCCTGAAGTCAAGCAAGATGAGTAAATTCAGATCTGAGATGAGGAGAGAAAAGGACAGAGAATAGAGTTAAATCAACACAAATAAAAAATCTAGTGCTTTAATTTAAAACACACTATAAGAAAGATGTCGATCTTTTTTAACCATGTACCCATTGAATGTCGTTAATAATCATTTAATAATTCATCAAAAATTTTACATGCTTTACACAATATGTCCAATCCAACAATCTAAATCATCAGATCTGATAACGGATCGATTGATTAAGGATCACTTCAAGCACTTTAGTAATAAATTATATAGCGCAAAATCACAATTTTTACAAACAACAATACTATATGTTTTCACTGTAGGTGTATGCGAAATGCGATCTGCACAAATCGCACATCGCACCTTATCACAGCATATATAACTTTCCATGTGGTTTAATGTCGTGGAATGTGATATGCGCTGAAAACTCAAAGTATTGCGTTTTATCGGATTTATGGATACTTTTCATTGTTCGTTTATTGTCTTATCGGGTCCGACTCATCGCAATTCCTTTTGAAATGATATAAGTTTTTCCTTTAACGAAGCATGACGTGATTTATAACTTTAAGGGTTTTCTATGTTTTCAACGAGGAATTTCATAATTCAAAAAGGTTGGAGAGCTTATCACAATTCGAAATTTTTATGTGTGTTTTAACTTTTTCCAACTTGTGAGCCTTGCGATTTGTGCTAAGCGCAATGAAATCAAAGTGAAAGGAACATGCCTTTTATTCCTAAATTTTAAAACTTAATGCTAAAACAAAATAATGTTTTTTAAACTCTAATTATTTTTTAAAGGGTCCCCATTTATTATTAAAATAAATGGGGGGTGTTGTATAATACAAAACCTTCTTAACTCATTTTTATTTATTGATTCACCAAGCCTCTAGGATAGATATCTTGTCACACGTCCATGAAGACACTTCCACCCACATCTTTGATCAGATCCATGAGTCAGGACAACGCCAACATGCATTGTGCATAGAAATCCTAGATAATCTCTCGTGGGATTGATTCACCCAATCCCTGGAGAAATCTCTCCTGCGAATAGGTGAGACCTCTCACATGCATGCTTGTGACCTATGTCAGATAGAGGTATGGAAAACTATACAATAATTCATAGACTTAAAGCAACAATCGACAAAGAATCCAAAGAGGTTTAGAAAGATTAGGTGGTGTACCTTTACACTAAATATTTTCCTCGTGTAGTCTTGATAGAAGAAACTCAAATATCCTAGCATTGGCTCATGTGACATGTTTTCTACACAGAAAGAGACAACGAAACTTACCAAACTCCTTTGAATGATTGATTGTTATCAACAATATAAGCCTAATATGTCCAAATACATTAAACTGGACATAGAAACATCACACTAGTAAACAACATGAAATAACAAGGGGGAAATTATATAAATCCATTTCATTCTTTTAAAAAAGCAACAACAATACAATTTATGTATCAAGTTTTACCTTGACCTAGTTGAAGTTCTTGCCTGCTCCTTATCTTAATCCTTCCTTGGGCCTCACATTAAAAATATTAGTAGTGTAAGCTTGCTTCTATCTTCTCTCCCTCTTTCCCTTTGTATGGACTTCATTATATAGATGGAGGAGATGTTACTTTGGTTTGAATGGATGAGGGCTTGAGTTAACTTGGTGAATCTCAAGTTTGAAGGGCAGTTCATAGTGATGTGCATGAGGTTTTAATCTTATCTTGTGCAATTTATCCTTGGGATTTTAAATTTTGAAGGTTGGGAAGGTGATCACGATCTTTAAATAGTCGAACTAACGATAATCGCATGTTACTAGTCTTGTTGCCAATGATTGGTCGCACTTTGCTACAAAGGATGGGTGCAACCATGCTCAAAAATAATTTGTCTAGGGAAAAATTTGGAGCGTCTCAGCGTATGATATCAAGGATCCTCAAAGACTCATGAGGGTGTTTTTTAAGGTTATAACACCAACCATGAGTACAAATGAGGAATGACTCCTCTATTTATAGAGTGAGGCCTAACTTCCTTTTACAAGAAAATAATAATATCTCATGTGATTCCTTATATCTAGCCTAATAAAAACAAAATTTTAACTAATTAATCTAACACAACAGTAAAATAAAAGTGGCTAAGAAATATGTACAATAAACAAGATGAAGTAATCCCCTTATGAGAGGTTGTCTCCTCCAAGGAAAGGTGAATGATGCCACAAGATGTCAATTATAGCTTCCAAAGGTTCAAATAAATATGTATATGCTCAACATCCTCGTTAAAAGGTGTAATTCTACCCCATAGGGCTTCCTCGAAAATGAGCATATGGGTTTCAAGGTGGAAACATACTTGAAGTTACACATAAGACACTCCAAAGTGGGGTGCCTTGGTATATAAGTCAACATTCCCTTGGAAACATGTGATCCAAGCCTCAAAATATGGTGAAATGGCATCCCATGCAAGTAATATGCCAGCATTTAGCCTCGTAATGTGAAACGATCTCATAAAATAGGTGGATGATAGACCAAGATGTGAAAAACTCATTAAATGAGGCTCATTAAACCTAAAAATTGCAACCAAGACGTGACCAAGCCCTCACATCAAGAAAATATCCTCCAAAAGGCAAGGAAAGTTCCCTTCCACACCAAATCACGTCATAAAACACCCCATGGTTGTCATGTTGTCCACACACATGGGTTAACTATAACACCCTCCTCCCACATTTACCCAATTTAATTGGCCCACTGGGGTAATCATGTGACGAGAGGCTACTATGCTATGATTCAACCTCCTAGGTCACCTTAAGGAATTGGAACTGAAAAAACACAACCAAACCAATCATCCACACAACCAACAGAACTTCTATGAGCTACCTCACCTTTTTATGTGACCAACCCCTAAGGAAACTCAGCAATTCAAGCTCCTAGAGCCCCCGTTGCTCCCTTTCCAAACCCTTCAAGCGACTGTGGGTCCCAATCGCTCCCATGAGCCTCCCTGAGTGTGACTGTGACCTTTTTCTGCCAGTGCTATGCCAGAAACTACAAGATTTAAGGCTAAATTTTAGGGCTAGGACTCAGTCGCTGCCCAGAAATTGATGAAATTTACAGAAATGAAATGAAACATAGAGACAATGATGCCAATTCAAATTATTGAACAAATAATTGATTGGACCCCTACTAGCTTTGACAAGCATTTCGTCAAACATGACACAAAGATGCATTCTACTGGTCATAATAACAAATCTGAGCATGGGGTTCTTATACTTATCTGATAATCACTAAGAAGCATTGATGCATTATATCATTAGTTGCATTACCAGCTATTAGGTCATATATTCATTGATCATTCATTTACAATTCAAACATGATGAGAACCATGCATTTTCATTGTCATAAAACATATCCATAAACAACAAAAATGATGAAGATACAACAGCCATAAATGCCACATATAATCCAGTCCTTTTACACTAAAGATACAAAGGAAAAGACCTCTTATTAATGAATGCAAAATCCAACCCGATATGGGACTATAATGTTCCACCCAACCATAGATTGGTTGAGCTAAATATCTCTTCAGCCAATCACCCCAGTGCCATATTCCAAGCATGAATGTGGGATCTCATGGAATAAACCGGAAAAAAACAAACCATGGCTTCCAGAGGCCAAACCACCTCAACCCTCAACCAGTGATTCCACCTCATGGTCGGACATCACCAACCATCACCATATCAGGCTCTACCAAATTTGTCCAGGGCTCCATAGGTGTTCCAACCAGGGCTTCCAGGACTTGTAACTCAACCCACAACTATCGTCGGGCTTCCAGAGCATTTATTCAACTAGGGCTTCCAAGACTAGTAACTCAACCCACTAAGGGCTTCCAGAGCATTTTTCCAACCAAGGCTTCCAAGACTAGTAACTCAATCCAAGTTGTTACAGGGCTTCTAGAGCATTTTTCCAACCAAGGCTTCCAATAACTTATAACTCAACCCATAGCCAAAGCACAAGAAAACCAACCAGAAAACAAAAGTAAAACCCACAACACCATGGCTATCCAGGAAATGGAAAGGATAGGAAGAACCATTGTCAATCCATGCAATCCTCCATGCCAATGATAGATCATAACCAAGAAATCACATGCATGTACAATTCATGCCAAAAATAGCAAGGAAAACATACATGCAACTCAATACCTGCAAAGAAATCCAGTTGTATCCATTGATCCCATTGTCCTCTTGCGCTTTCCTGCTTTTCCTTTTCCTTCTTACTCCAAATCCCAAATGCACCACACTCCTCCAAGAGTGCTCCAAGAAAAATCTAAGTATCCAAGAGTATGAGAGAGAGAGAATAGAATGAGAGCTCCAAAACTAAACTGACAAAAGTCCGAGAAAAATCTTTCCAACTGATCCTCATAATCCTTTTTATCAATGAGACCTCTATTTTCTTCATTTTCCATTATTTTCTTCATTTTCCTCCTCACATGCAACCTATGACCTTTCACCTTCCTTTTCTCCTAATTTCCATTATTTTCATAAATAAATGTCGATAAATTCCATTTTGTCTTTCCAAAGCCTTTTCCAATTTCCTTTGGCCATAATATATCGAAGTGACACGCACTAGGATGTTTTTGCAAAAATTCATCTTGGAATACGTGTCCCATGACCTTGGTATTATATTTTTTTTTTCCATGGATTTTTAACCAGGGTTGTTACAAAACCCTCCCACTTGGGGGAACATTGTCCTCGATGTTCAATGACACCTACAACCTACAAGACTGTTGAAAGAAAAACATATTGCCCCATGGAGCTTTATAACACAACTCGTTGTAGTATTTACAATGATCAACCTACTAAAAACATAACAACATAATGCTTACTGGAGCTTTTTAACACAAATCATTACAATATTTACAATAACAACCATGTTTTCTCAGCCGGAAAATAACCATACTGTTTATGGAGCTTTATAAATCCAACTCGATACATTATTTACAATAGTATACAATTATGCACATTTTCTCAACCAACAAATAAAAGGAAAGATGCTCGTATCAACAACAAGGGAATACAAAGGCTCAGACCTCCACCCTCAAAGTAGTACCAGGATTCACCTCCTTCCCAGAAAGTCCAGAATCCACTGCCAAAGTCAAAGTCCGCATTTTTGGGAAAAATACATAGAGGGGGGGGTGAATCAGTATTTAGTGCTGACTGAAAACTTTTTAACTTTTACTTGCTTTTAAACCCATACGCTACTTTAATGAACACAACTCGCGTATACACGCGGATATCCTTAAGTAAACTCACGTATTCTTAGAGATCTAAATATTCATTTAATTCTTAACTTAGATCATTGCATCATTCATTCATCAAATGTTTAGTAAGCAGTAAATAGAGTAAATCACCACACATAAGCAACACACATGAACACCAGGATTTAAGGTGGAAACCCAATTCGGGAGAAAACCACCGATGTCGTTGTCTCAGTCTTCAATATTTATTATATAAAGAAAACTTCTTACAATCATGTACTGGCGTAGACTCATACCAGCACGCAGGCACCCACCTGCAGAAGGCTACAACTTTCTCTTGTTTACCAGACTCTCCTGGAAGGGAGCTACAACCCCCTGCTCTCGTTTACCAACCTCTCCTGGAAGGGAGCTACTACCCCCTGCTCTCGTTTACCAGCCTCTCCTGGAAGGGAGCTACAACCCCCTGCTCTCATTTACCAGCCTCTCCTGGAAGGGAGCTACTACCCCCTGCTCTCATTTACCAGCTACCACTGGAAGGGAGCTACTACCCCCTTACTGAAGGCTTCAACCCTTAGCACTACTGTCGACCATGTTTCATCAATTTTAAAACTGGATCAAACAGCTTCAACACAACCCTTCACTTATCAACAAATATACTTCACCCAATGCTTCAAACGGAACAGCGAAACCACTGTAACCATAATATCAGAGATAACCCAGACTTCAGAATAGATATGCAGAAACACATTCAACCTTGAGCAATCATTAGTTCAGATACCATACACTCTTTTATTTAATAAGACCCGCGTATACACGCGCTTTTCATGAAACGAACCCGCGTATACATCTGTGCATTTTTCAGAAAAACCCTAACTGCCCATATGCGCTTTTGTTGAGTCAGATCCGCGTACACACGTGATTTTCATGAAACGAACCTACGTATAGATCTATAAAAGACAAACTTTGCAGAACAGATCAGATCTATGAACTTACCCATATTTCTTCAATTTCTTCATCATATTTGTGCCAGGTCTTCATCACTTCTTTTCAGATCATCCTAGAGATTCATCATTTCTAGATCTAGAGATCTTGAACCTTCATCAAATTCATAAGTGCATCATAGATTCAGATCTATCAATTAAGAACAGAGTTCAACCATGCAGATATACTTCAGAGTGAAGTATTCATTAATGCCCAGACACTTGCACACCACTTGCACTATGATTTTCTTCTCCTTAAATAGATTTGGCCTTTATCAATACCATGAGTCAAAACCACTCAACCACTGATGGTATTCCTGGACGAGATCAAATAGATAATCAAGCGCTCAATACTTTGGGCCAATACCATGGTAATGCCCCCTAGTTTTATAAAAATAGAGCGCAAATTGGCATACGCAACTTGGCACGTTCATTTCCGCGTACATACGCGACTTCCCCTTAATAAAACCGTGTATGCCTTGTGACATACCTTGTTCAACATTATTCTGGCACTTTCTGAATTCCTTTCTTCTGCTACTTCTGAACGGATCTGTAGATACATCAGATTTACATTATTTACATCAAGGACAACTTCATCAAGCAGGTTCCATCAAAGTCAATACATTGTATCACATTGCCAACAATCTCCCCCTTAACTCATCAAGTAGTTTTCCATCAAGTTCAATAGGTTTCCATCAAGAACAACTTCATCAAATAGGTTGCCATCAACTTTATCAAGTAGGTTTCCATCAAGGACAACACTCTACATCATATTTCCAACACGCATCCAATGTCCAGCGCTACAATCATGTGTTACTGTACCCTCAGTGAACAATTACCGGCTCATTGTTCCAAGGCACACTCCCAATGTGCATCTGTTCCATCTGGTAATGCTAATGACCAAAACAAATCCATTCCCTAGCCTTACCTTCTCTGCTACACAGCCCCCCGGGAAATCTGGTCATCCCCTTCCATGCAGTCACACAACTTCCAAGTTTCGCATGCATCCCTTTCTCTACTACACAGCCCCTCAGGCGACCCCTCCCTTGGTAAGGCTTCCTTGCATCAAAAGGTAAAATAACCAAGGCATATATCTTCCTAAAACCATCATATCGATCATATCATGCTCATGGAAATCAATGGACACTATTGGGTACCAGTGTCCCACAATGGCTCTACTCCTAAAGTGCTTTACCAACATACTATTGCTTGTTCCAATTCCTTTCACTGTTGACGCTGCTAATTCTTGTACTCATTTTCAACCATCCCATACCGGGAATTGCATGCTTTTCTATATCAAACACATAATTTATATTAGATTCAAAATAAATTGAAATAAACTCAAAACATACCTCATTAGTATCTCGTCAACAAGGTACACTTGCAATCATGTTCACTTCCTGTTACAACAAGTCAAGCTAGTTTCTTGATCAATCATCATGTATAAAAATATCACATATAGTTAGCTCAAAACACAACCATCATAAATCATAATCATATATTACATGTAACCATCATAAACCAGAGTCGTAGATCACACGTAATCATCATGAGTCAGAATCACAAATCACATGCATAATAAAAAATAAAATAAAACACTGATGTTTATCCTTCAATCGGTCCTTAGATTCTACCTTTATCCTTTATTCTTTTAGTACGCACACTAGATTAGTTGACACACCCAAAAAACACCCAGTTCCTTCTCTTCAACCATGTACACATGCACATATTGTGCATCACACACATACAACCACACATGACATAAAACACCATACAATACATGCACCTACACCTGACATACAACACATACACCTACACCCAGTGTACAACACAACGCATACACCTACATCTGGTGTACAACACAACACATACACCTACACCCGGTGTACAACACAACACAGTACATACACCTACACCTGGTGTATGACACAACACAATACATATACCTACACCTGGCGTACAACATAATATATATACATACACCTAATGTAACACAACGAATACACATATCACGGCACCACGACTACATAATGAACATACCTAGTGCCGCATGTACACAACACAACATGAACACAAGACCACATGTGCAATAGTACCTCATGTACAACATGTACACAGTACCACACAACGCATACACCTACACCTAGTGTACAGCACAACACAGTACATACACCTACACCTGGTGTATGACACAACACAATACATACACCTACACCTGGCGTACAACACAATATATATACATACACCTAATGTAACACAACGAATACACATATCACGGCACCACGACTACATAATGAACATACCTAGTACCACATGTACACAACACAACATGAACACAAGACCACATGTGCAATAGTACCTCATGTAAAACATGTACACAGTACCACCTGTACACAGCACAACATGTATATAGTACTACATGTACATGACACCACCTGCACAATGTGTATACAATGCCACTTGTACACCGCACCACCTGCACAACCTGTACACAATACCACATGTACAAAACACCACATGCACGACATGTACATGACACCACATGTACACAACACCACATGCATGACATGTACACAACACTACATGCACAAAACACCACATGTACAACATGTACACAATGCCACATGCACACCACACCACATGTATATTCATGCACACAACACCATATGCCCATAGCATTGCATATACAACATGTACATAGCATCATATGTACACAACACCGCATATCCAACATGCGCACAAAACCATATACACATATCCAACATACGCACAATACAATATGTACACAACACTGGATATCCAACATGTACATAGAATCATTTATACCCAACATTACATATGCAATATACACACAACACCATATATACAACATCATATGTAACCAATACTACATATTTTACATGTACACATCACCATAGGTACAATCGTTGAATATACAACATGCACAACATATACACAATACTAGTACTACACATCCGTAGACCACACATTGACTCCACAAAGCAACCTTGCGTCTAGTGTCTTTCCATTATCCATGCCTATCCTAGCATGTCATAGATCACACTATTTTCACTTCGTTTATGTACCCCTCAGCATTACATGTCCATAACATAAACATAGGCATAGTATAAGCATGTAATTCATATCTATGTGATATTGACCTCATAAATCTATCAGGGTTACTCTTTCCTCTTGATTCCTCATAAGACCATAAACCTCTTCATGCCATTCACCTGCATAAGTAATCATTCCTCCACAAGAATGATTTTTTACAACCATGTTAGACAATGGCATACATACACACACATACACACACACATATAAGCATTAACATAAAAAAATCATGATCCCGTTAGATAGAGACATACACACATGCATATATACATATATAGACATCAGCATAATCATAATTACCAAATATCATAAGGTCTAGGTTAAGATAACTCCCTTTATCTGTTCATAACATGCACAATTATGAGAACAAAAATTCCCAACATAGTCAAGGCATCTGACACCTCAAATCCATTGGCTTTACCTTTCATGTTACCTTTCTCATAATTTTATTGCCATCGTCCATTTACACCAATGGACTCAACCAATCCAACCGGTTGTCATACTCTTACATTTAGCTACCCTTATACATGCACTGGATTCATCTGATTCTTACATTACATTTTGGGTTTCATTCATCTCTCCCCAAACTCCATTAACTTTTCTCCTTCTCGACCAATACCAAGACCCTCAAAACATAAAAGGCAAGAATAAGAAATAAACTAGAAGAAAATCATGAAAATAAATAACAATACGACACCACAAACAAAGTGGCAAGGCCTTGCACCAAACATAAAGAAATCCGCAAATCAGGCGCAACAAATCACAAAAGACCAAAAGCAAAGGACTGGAAACAAGCACCGTGACTCAATCCCCATGGTTCCCAGTGTTTCCAAGGGAAATATCAACCCGAGCTTCCTTCAATATTTCATGGCAATCTCTCGCCATGCAATCCCTTGCATCATACTGCCATAAACACATAAATGTCAGCGCATAAATAAATATAACAATATACCAGTTATCTTACCTTGTTGTGTTAAACACATTGTCTTCTAACTAAACACACATGTTCGCCACATGTTCCAAAGGTCAAGACAACTGTAGAAAATCCACATAGATTCAACTGATCTTGTAATATGCTAAAACAAAATACTTGAATCTATTCTACAAATTGCAGAAATCAATTACGATCGCACAATCACATGAACAAGAAAGATAAATAATTTCAATCGCATGACACAAATATTTATCTGGGGAAACCCTCGACTAAAAACATTGTTATTTGTATCTTGCATTATGTCAAGAATATGAAACAATACAATGCTTCTCTCAGGCTTGAGAGCTCTCTGCACTATCTATGATTGTCTCTCTCTGATCCAAGCAAATTTGGTCCAATACTTAACCAATTTCTTGCCTTTGGATGCTCAACCTTGCTTGTGCAATCCCTAGGGAAATTGAGCCCCTATTAATTAGGAAATTCCCAATTAGTGATTGTGCAATATGTTATCACACCCTAAATTTTCAAAATCATAACTTGAAATGTGTCAAGTTTGCATTTAGTTTGGTTAGATTGCATAACATCATGAAATGATAAATTTTATGATTAACATAAGTTTCAAAGATTGTCTTAAGTTGTTAGGGATGATCTCAAGTCATGTCAAAGGAACAAATCATGAATAGATATTTTAAATCGACCTAAAGTCTCAAATCTAGCCACTTGTGAAAAAAAAATTGAGTCTACAGTGATTTTAGTTCTAAATTAACAAATTTTGTTGCGGAAACACCTAGTAGTTTTGTAGCAAAAATGACAGTTGTAAAACTAAATGCGCTACAAAATTTGTGTCACCTTTTAACGGTTTTCTGCATAATGATGAGTTGTTAAACTTTGAGGGTTTCAAGGTCATGTTGTCAGAATAGGGTCATCATTGAAAGTCTTTGGCACGTTTTGGCATCAGCCACCACTTCCTTAATAAATCCCATCTTATTTTTTCAAATTCATCCCTCATTTCTCACTCTTTACTTTCCGCTCTTGTAAGCTTCTAACAAAGTAGCTTGCTATCATCTGCATCTCCCATAGAAACCCTCTGTCATGTCAGCCCTCTTTTTCCATAAGAGCTTGCTGTCATTAAAGGCTTTTTATTAAACAGGTGTAAGAATACAAAGAAGGCCATCGCTGCAGAACAAGAAGAAATGGACACACCAAAGAAAGTGAATAAAGGAGGTTTGCCATTTAGATACGAGCCTACAAGTCCAAGTTTAATCATGGAAGATCCATATTTCGTTGAGATTTTTACAAGAGCGGGCTGCATTCAGTTCTATCAAAAGTTGCAAGGTCATCACAAACAGGTATCACAAGACTTCGTCTCAATTTCAAAGGAAAATCTACAAAGGTTGGTTTTCTTCATGTGCAAATTTCGCCTGATAGTATTTCTAAAGAAATAGGGATCCCTAGGACTGGAGAAGAATGGTTTAAAGCTGCAAAGTTTAACTTGAGAAGTTGTGATGATTATCTAAAGCCTGAACATGTAGGGATAAATATGACTGTAGGGATTCCCAGAACTTGCCTTAGAGATAAATACTCTAAATTATTGACAGTCATACATAAATACTTTACATGTGAAGACAAGTTCCAAACAATTTACATATATCACTTCAAGTTGTTACTTCATTTTATAGGGAAAAAGCTGATAGATGTTCCTTTTTACCTTTTTAGAAGTCTTGGAAAAATGGCAGACAAAGTGCAAGGTAGACCTCAAAGAAGTGAAACTTCTATCTTTCACCATGGATTGATGAAATTACTAGTTTTGGAAGAATTAAATAAACTAGACAGAGACTGGGCATCGTTCTTGTTTATGAATGGCTATGAAATGGATGTTTTATCTCCAAGGAAAGCATCTAAAATCAAAACTCCTTCTTCTCAGCAAGAGCTTAATGCTATTGAAAAATTAGAAGGGAATCAACAAGACAATTTAAAATCTACAGCTAATCACATGGAGGAAGAAGCTAAATGCATCCAAGATACAACATCACATCCGCCAACTAGTACGCAGGCTAAGAAGCATGTCATAATTAGCAACACTAAACCTTTAGCAAAAAGGTCTAAAAGAGGCACAAAGGAAACTAGTGGAGGAAAAGGCAGGCTTGAAGACATCTTGGAGGATATAGGCATTACAGAAACCCCTGTAGTGAAAGCAACTGAGGTAGAAGGATCCAAGGTCAAAGGGAAAGGGCTTATGGCCAAGAAATTATATTTTTCTTTAGAAGATTCAGGTTTCCTTTTTAAACCTAGAAAGGCTTTCACTAGATCACAGATTTCTGAGACTATCACCATTGGAAATAAACAACATAAGGAAGATAAAGGAAAAAGGTCAACAGTACAAGAAGTCATAGTCATACCCCTTATTGAGACAAAGGTTACTAATGAAAATAAAGGTCAATATAAAGGAAATAATCAGAAGAAATTTGAAGCATATTTTCCAAAGGGACAGCTTAAAGATAAGGAGGAAACAATTAAACAAAGAAAGGGAAAAGAAAAAGTCATAGAGAAAACTGAAAAAGAGGTGCTTGAAGAACAATTAAGAGCAGTTAGGGAAGAGTTGTCTGAAACAAAAAGAGAGCTAGAAAGATATAAGCAAGATAGACAAATGATAGATGAGGCGGAAAAGAAAGTGAATGATCAGGTTACTCATTTTTAAAAGTCTATTGGAAAGGCCAAAAACTTGTTGAATAAATCACAGCCTTTACGCATCATGATGACACACACAAGGTAGAGAAATTTATGGTTACAGGCAGAGAGGAAAAGTCTTCAGAGACAAGTCAAATACTTGAAAGAAAATATGGAGATGATGAAGACAGAATTAGAGAAGAAAGGTTTGGAAAGAGGAACTATGGAGAAAACAATTAAAATTGCTCATGAAGAAATTGTTGGTAAATAAGAAGGTAACAATGGATTATAGACCTTTTTTGTCTTAAATGATCATAATTTACATGCAGGTATATTCATGGATCTTTTCAAAGCTCAGATCCCAAGTTTTGTCAAATCTCTGAAAAGTTAGGCAATTCCGCAGCATATGCTAGGCTTGAAGCACATTTTCTGCTGCGGAATTTTTGAAGAATTATTTTTGGTTTTAAGATACTTAAACTGGTAGGGATGAAGAGCTTTGAGGGTTGTGTTTAATGGTTTTTTATCACTTAACATCCTAAAATGGTCAAGAATAGCAAATGATTACCTCACATCACCTTTTTTGTTTTTGCTACGAAAGTAGCCCAAAACTCTGTTTTGACAGCAAGGTTAATTTTGGTGACTAATTTTGGAAGAAGGAAGAAAGTAAACAGATATTTCAAAGCTGTTCTCCATGAGAATGACAAAGAGTATCAGGGAAATGAGAAAGAGAATCATATCAGAAGTTTTCTAAGTGGAGATATTTTGTTCGAAGATACCAGCTCACTATGTTTCCATATCATCAAACTAACAGCACCTTAATAGTATGCAGAGCAGCTTCATGAAGACAGTCAGAGTATTAATGTTTTGTTTGTGGCCACCATGGTTGAAAGACATGATTCCTTTCGAGGAATATTTGGATCATATTTATATTCAATGTAATAAGTAGGTGTTTGAGTCATAGTAGGACTCTAACTCCTAATTCGAAAGGTGTCAGTTCTAGTGTTTAAAATATAGTTAGTGGTTAGATTTGGTGTCAGTAATAGAGTTTGATGGTCTAGCCACTTGGAAGATTGGATGTAAAGGCTAGATGCCTATAAGTAGTGAGTACTTCGATGTAAGAAGGGTTGGAAAATGTCATTTCAGCAAACTACTTTTGTAAAGCTTTGGATTTACTGATATATACAGAAACAAAATAGCTTTTCTTCACCTGAGATTCTTAGTGTATTTCAATGAGTCTATGTTCTATCTATGAAATGTTTTTCTTCCATATTTTAAGTGCTTATTACTCAGAATTCATGATTTTTCATGCTCTGACTTCCTTTAAGTATTTAGCTATGGTCAAATAAGTTTTGGATCTTATCTTTGAAAGGTTTTCTTCAATGTCTTAATATTTATTACTCAGAATTCATGATTGTTCATGCTCTGACTTCCTTTAAGTATTAAGCTATGGTGAAATCTCTTTCAGTTTTTTTTGCTTTCAATACCTTGATGTCTCATTACTCAAAATTCGTGTGCTACATGCTCTGACTTCCTTTGAACCTCAAGTTATTGGGATTTTCTTGAATGCGTTATCCTTTCTTTGAAGTATATAAAAGCCTCGGCTTCCACAAGGAGAGCCTTTGTCATCTTTATCCCTGTCACTGACTCCATATCCCAATGGTAGCAAGCCTTCATCTTTTCAACCTATAAACATACAAAATCAAGACATAATTCATAGAGTTAGCCATCTATCTTTATCATTAATCAATATCATTAACCCTTGAGAGAGCCCTCTCAGGCTAAGGAGGCTAAGCCTCAGTCACAAGGTTGGTTTGAAATAGTTACACTGAAGTTGTCTGATCAACAGCCAATCAAGTACGATTTTGGTGATAACATAATACATCTAAGTCCTGTTGACCTCATGCATGCCCTGTACAATTTTCTAATTGTACAACTAATAATATACTTCCCTTTAACTCCAATATCAACTAGGTCTTCCTCAGAACTGACATGCAACAACTATTTATAGTGAATATTCAGTTATTTGATTGATCACTGCATGAGAATTAAATCATTTTTAATTCACTAGACCTCTCACTAGTTCCTCCATATTTTAGAACTAGTTAAACTGATTTTAAATCAAATAATTAATCTAAATAATTACAACTCAAAATAAACTATAACTGGAACCCCTAAAACTTAGAGATAAATCTACATGCCTCTAGTTTTACCCTCAGCTCAAATTAACTGAGCTAACTAAGTCTTCATGACTCAGTTAACTTGTACAAGTTTGTTGTGCAGGAAAATCCCCTCCGCGGACAAAGGCGATCCCTCTAGCCCTAGGGTGGGTCTAGCAATAAGGGAACATGTTGGACTTTTGGACTCCTAGCTTATAAATGAAATATGAACTAGGATAGATACCCTACCTCGGTCCAACGCTTTTGTTGTGACTTGCAACAGCGATCCTTCAATCTTTATCTTCACACGTCACAGTCCGTCAGTGATGATGTTCATGTACCTATACAAATATCAAGTGAACGATGACATCATACGAGAATATACCTTCACTTACAGCTATTCTATTGGTCAAGGAAAATCAAACATTTTGCATATAATTGAACATAAAATTGGAACCAAAAAACCAGTCATGTATTATTGATAGAGAAAAGAAATTTACAACCTTAATGCCTTGACGTTGCAGGCCTCCTTCGACGGGTTCAGTAGGGCACATCTCAAGCAATCGTTCGAGATTGGACTTGATGAGGCAATGGGCCTAAACTCTCTCTCAACAATGCATTATTCTCTGCCTTCTTCTACACACCAACTGTAGTAATGATTGTTCAGCTATATGAATCAATGTGAGAAGGAAGAATTTATAGGAGAGGAGGAGGTGGTTTAGGATCCACATGAGGTGGAGGAGAGGTCTATCCCTTTGGGGAGTTGCACAATTGTAGGAAAAAATGGGCAAAAGGAATAAACTCGACGTTATTTAGTCGAACTAACCATGATGGCCCTGCTCACGAATTTGTTAAGCATGAAAACTTTGTTTCTATTTTAAAAAACTTTCCAAAAATAGCTCGGCACAGGTGCCCTTCTGAGACAGAGTGCCAAATGGTGTGGGGCCCAGTGTTAATTTTCCCATGGGCGCAAGGCCATAACTGCCTACTAGCGTCAACCCAAAATCACATGTTTTTGAAGGTCTGCTTGAGGAATGAGCAACAGAGAATATGTTCTTGACATGACAAAGGATGCAATGACACTTACGAAAAATTATAACAGTACACAGAAGTCACTGAAATGGTCCTCCAATGGTCGGGATGGGGATTGCAGGGACGGTGACAAAATACTGTGTAACATATGCCCCCTAAAGGATGAGGTCCGAGAGAGAGGGAGGGGTGAAATGTTTTATGAGAACATGTCAAAACAAAAACGATGTCATCGGAAGACCTGCAAGAACAAGTGCAATTGATATCTCTGATACATTAATATGTGGTATGGATGTAGCCATCCATAATAGAGTACATACAATAATAAGATCTGAGGTATGGATGTAGCCATTTAGTAAGAAGGATCGTTAGATATACTCAGGTATGGTCGCAGCCATCAAATCAGACGAGTCATGCATATAGTCATGATAAACCAAATCATCTCGCAGCCTGGATTTCATCAAACAAAACCCAGGGTCTTGTGATCCATCTCAACCCGAACAAGTACAAATTCAAGCATGCAAATGAGTGAGGTGAAGTCTAACATGTAAGAAAATTGCCTGATTACCAGCTAATAATGAAATTTGTTAACAGGCGTTAGAGAAACCACCAATAATGACAATGGCTCTCAAGGTACAAGTAGTACAATCCACAATGTGAACAGTGAGCTGGAGTCGAACACCCGCGAAATCACTCGATCAAAGGCCAATGATGAAGACCTATCGTCGAATGTGAAGAACTTGCCATTGAGACATGCGAGCTCCAAGGTACTATAAGGGAGTCTCTAGATCAGCTTCCTGGATAATGTGTTGAAGTCGACAGGAAGTGACCAGTTGAAGCAGGGCCATAATGTTTCCCACATCATTGACACAAGACAGAGGAATAAGATGATAGTGAATTAGGACAAAGCAGAGAATTCGGGGTGGAAAACTGCAGAAGGAACTTCTCTTGAACATATTGGAGACACGACTCCGGAATTTGGCAGTTTTTGACATCAAGGGATTTGAGGTCATGGTGGCATGGCAAAGAGAAGATGAGAGGTCAAAACAGATAACCCAAACTCATGGAGGCAAAATGACGAATGGGATGTCCCCAACTCGACACGAATTACATAAAAGTGTCATGTTCAAGAGCGACATATTGCCGACACAACTGAGAATTGGTTCCATTTTCCCCCACCATTTCTACCAAGTACCCTAATTATTTTTGGAAACAATCTTGAAGGGGATAGCATATGTTTTTCATATAAGTTTGTCCTTCGGAAAAATCCATCCTAGTACATTTTACGAGCCCTAGGCTGGAGGAACTTGGTAACGTCATGGCGACAATTCCGATGTCATTCAGGTTTTAACGAGTCTGACAAAGGAAGAACTCGGCGTCTTTTCATGTTTAGAGAGTTTGAAAAGAAGCGGAAAAGAAAACTCCAGTAGTTCCCTTTTCATAGGTAGTCTCATAGATCCAAAAAAGTAGAAAACAATATCTAGGAGAACCTCTTAGGCACGATTGGCTAAGGTGTTCCTTTTTCATAAATAATCTGTCCCAACCAAAAAAAGGGGTAAACGTATACTAGGCAGATAACATGTCACAGCCTTTAACAAGTTCAAAACAATAAGACTCTCGGCAATATTTTCAATTTTCGGGAGTCAGAAAAGATCTAAAAGATAACTCCAGGGGGGGCAACTTTTTCATGTTTTTACCGAGTCCAAAAAAGTAAGAAAATACAACTCGCCACTTCACCGTCATCATGTATAGGACGTGTTGCTGCACAAAAAAACAAACGTAAAACCCATTTTTTGAGATAAAATATTAAAATAACTGAAAAATAAGCTTGAAAACCTAATTAGGGTTTTGAAAAGGTTATAAAATTACATAAATAGTAAAAACAAATTAATTTTCACCTTTTCACTCCTTTGTGAGCATTTTACCATTTTTAATTGTGATCTTGTGGAGCTGGCAGCAAACAATCCAGGAGACCGATCGCAAATCCATTTTTTCTAGCTAAGAGTTCTCATCTTTTCCTACATCTTAAACTATATTTCGCTGCATGCAATCTTAATTTTTGAGACATTTGGGGGAATTTTTTCAAAGAGTGTGTGCGGCAGTCAGAGTGAGTTCCAGGCACAGAGTCGCGCCAACCCGCCTAAAATTCTAAAGGGGAGGCACCAATCACCGTAGCCACATTTGCATGAAAATTCTCCTAAATCGCCCTATTCAAGCAGTTCAAAAGTTAAGTATTTGACTAATGGAAGCCCCAATGATGGTTTTGCAGGTGTTTAAAAGCAAAAATGGTCATTGAATGGAAGGAAAGAGAGCACGAGGAGGAAGATGAACAAGCCATGGAAAATTTGAGATGCATGGATGCCCTGAGAGACTGTGGGCTCTTGAAATTCTTCCTAGCACCGTGTCTACGCGCTCAACTGGAATTACTACAATATATGATTAGTGTGTGGGACACAGATCGAGAAGGGTTTATGATCCATGACCAAGAGTTGGAGATAGAAGTCTCTGACATATATTTCATCACTAGATTGTCACGGAGGGGAGCAACATCGATCTTGACAGGTACTCGTCCCATGGGTGAGAGCATGGGTATGCTCATAGACAGAGTTTGACCAAAAGCAAACAAAAGGATCAAAAAGCGGGAAAATAGATATTCAGACAATACTTGAATTGGATCTCAAGCCCCTCACGAAGCTACAAATACATAGCTTCAACTTGCCGTGGATTGTATGACTCCAACCATTTTCAATTGGGTGAAAGTCGTAACAATCAACCTGAAGCACCAGTTAAAAAAGTGCAAGAATGACAAGCTAAAACAATTTGGATATAGGTCTATCTTGGTACCGTTCATCCTAGAACGATTGCCAATATTTCAATGCCAGGAGGTAATAGTACCTGCACCACCAGCACGAGAGCCACGGATGGTCCGTTGGGCGAAGTTGATGCCTCGATTGGGAGGTGGTCTACTCATTTCATGGAAGCTAGAATTCTTCGACTGGCTCCACCAACAACTCATCGTTGTGGAGGACTGGCCATAAAGCGACACCGATTTCATGGGTGATCCAGACCTTCCACTCCTGGCAAGAGAGGATTGGAATGAAGCTTTAGGTAAAAACTCATTTTTGGATTTTGATGAGTATTATGATTTTTTTTGTGTTATATATATATATATATATATATATATATATATATATATATATATATATATATATGTTCTGATATTTTTCCATGTATTGCAGATGTTGGCCCAAAGAGACATGCAGGGATGTCTCCCATAGCACGGAGGGTCCCGCACAATTTCGAGGTGGCTTCTTAAGGTGAGGGAAGCGAGGAAGAGGAGATCGCACACAACGTGGAGGGACTTACAAGTGGGATCCCAAATTACGTGAGATTCGAGGATGTTCCTCGTGCATATTAGAGACATACTGCAGGGGTGTCTAACCGTATTCATAATTTACTGAGGCAGGTTGTGTGTGTAGTGACATGCTATCATGAGCATCATGCTGATTAGATGCCTAGGCTTTATTTTTGCATATTTTTTTAGAGACATGATGTCTCAGGATGTAACCAAAACACACATATTTTTTGAACTTATGATGCACGTGGATGCAAACAATCGATATATATATATATATATATATATATATATATATATGCTTATTTTCTTGTCTAAATCTTATTATGTGATAATAATGCTTTTACAAATTATGCAAATGTCTATCTAATACAATATTGGCTACTGCATCAGTTAACGCATTCATTATTCTAGGAATATGCCGATATGTGATATAATCAAAATTCCTTTCTAATAAAGGAACACGCAAATACAACCTTAAAATATGAGGATTTCTAACAGAGTAATGCCCATTAAGCTGGAGAACAACAAGCTGAGAGTCTAGGTTCACAATTAATGCACGAATGTCGAGAGCAGTGGCCTCAGTTAAGAGTTCAATGATGACATTGTATTCAGCGACATTGTTAGTTGTTCGTCCTAGACAAATACCTTGAAGGTTTATCAACTCACCATTAGGATTATAAATCACCCAAGCTGCAAAAGACAAATTCCGGGTACTGTGGGAGGCACCATCCGCGAAATCAACATAAGGAGTGGCAGACATTGACACAGTAAGCAACGACATAATAAGCAAGAAAAAGTACTCGCAAAGCACACCAAGCCAAAAATGTACAAAAATGAAAAACACACTTATGTACAAAGACACACACATGAGAAACTCATGCATAGTAATTTTTGAGGTACAACCCATTTCTGGGTTGATTCAAAGGATAGCCTTCATAGTCAATTAGCTCATAGGCCTCGTTCTGCAAAACACAGATAATGATATAGGGCCCATGCCACATGGATTCGAATTTTCCTTCCCCATGCTTATTATGAGCTTGGTCATATGAGAGGACTAGGTCTCCTTCTACAAAGGTACAAGGGGAAACTGTATGATAAAAATGAGCTTTGACCCACTTTTTCTGTGCTTCTATAACTAGAGCAGCAAAACAGCAAGTTTCATCAAGCCTCTCCAAATATAGAAGACGTTCTTCCTCTGGTGAGGTATTAGGTATTAATTCAACAGCTATCTTGAGAGAAGGGATTTCACATTCAATCGAAAGGGTAACTTCCATACCATAAACAAGCTGGAATGTAGTGAATCTGGTTGCATCCTTCATTGAGGTTTGGTAAGCCCAGAGAGCTGAAAACAACATGAGATTCCAGTTGGACTTGTGCATCCTAATCGTACTCTAAAGCATAGTGACTAGAACCTTGTTCACGGCTTCAACCTAGCCATTGGCCTGAGGGTAGTGCAGCATTGAGTTGTCATGACGCGGACCCAACTTAGAAGTCAACTCAACCATCATGTAATAGTGAAAATGAGAGCCATTATCGGTGACAATGGCTTGAGTGACACCAAACCTGGTAATGACATGATTGAACAGAAATTATGCATTCGTCCTACCGTCAGCTGTGAGTGTAGGCATTTCTTCAGCCCATTTAGTGAAGTAGTCCATAGCTACCATAATATAAGCATTCCCCCCGGCCGAGTGAGGGTTACACGTCATAAAATTGATGCCCCACTTCGCAAAGGGACCAACGGTAATGATAGGATGGAGGTGAGCGGGTGGTGCGCGCATCTTGCACTGGTAAATCTGGCAATTGTGACACTTACAGATAGCGAAAATGCAGTCTTTAAAAATGGTAGGCCAAAAATATCCAGCACAAAGGATTTCTTGTGCAATAGCATATCCAGACATGTGACCGCCACATGTGCCAGAATGGCATTCATTAAGGAATTTTTCATCTTCCTCGAGGGTTAAACATCGACAAAGAATAGAATCAGCTCTGATGCGGTATAGAGTATCTCCGACTATGCAATAAGGTTGCGAATGATGGTGGATGCGTCGAAGAGCATCCTTTGTCAACTCAGACCAAAAGGTGGAAGTCTAGAGATAAACGATGATATAATCGTAACATGGATCGAGGGTGCTAATCAGAAAAAAAGTATCATCTGGATTGCGTTCCTCAGAACCAGAGGGAGCAGAGTCTGAAGTAAAGAGCAAATCAAATCAGCAAAAACCAATTATTTCTTTGATTTGGTGGTAGTGAACTCCAAATCGAAATCTTGGAGGATAACTATCCACTTTGAGTATTTTCCCCCCATCAATTGTCAAGTCAATATACAATTCATGGGGTTGCAATCAGAAATCATGATTGTTGTGCGAAGTAGAATATAATGGAAAAAACGTTGGATGTATTGGACAGTAGCCAACGCCAATTTCTCGACATGTGTGTAACGTGTTTGGGTATCGATAAGATTGCAGCTCAAATAATAAATGACGTGCTCATCACCATCGTCATCATCCTGTAACCACGGAAATAGTGCTAAATGTGGCAGCCAAGTAGAGGGAATAGTCGCGATGATAATTGGGAGGATGCAGAAGAGGAGCAATGATAAGCAATGTCTTTAGTGCATCGAAATATTTTTGGGTAATCTCATTCCAAAGGAACGGGACGCCTGGCTTAAGCAATCGCGTGAATCCTTTGGCTACTTCAGCATAGTTTGGTATAAAATGGCACAGGAAATTAGCTTTCCCTTGAAAACTATGCAATTGATGTAAAGAGGAACGGGAGGGGAGATTAATAATAGCTTCGACCTTAAGAGGGTCGAAACGAATTCCATCTTTAGAGACGGTAAACCCAAGGAGTCTATCGGAATCGATGCAGAAGACACATTTATGCGGATTGAGCTATATGTTGTAGTGTCTACAGCAAAGAAAGATCTGACGAAGGTGATCTGGGTGGTCCATACGGTTAGCAGAATGAGCCAAAAGGTCATCCAGGTAAGGCTGAACAATGCATTTAATACCATGGAAAGTGTACGACATTGCTCGTTGGAAAGTGGCACAAGCATTCTTAAGGCCAAAAGGGAGCTTCTTATATGCGAAATTTCTCCATGAACAGATGAAGGCGGTCTTGTGTTGATCAGCTGGAAGAATATTCATCTGGTTGTAACCAGATAACCCATCCATAAGGGAAATAATCTCACTCCCAACACATTCGTCAATGATCTGGTCAATGAAAGGAGTGGGATAGTTATCCTTAGGACAAGCGCGGTTGATGTCATGGTAATCCACACAGACACGAATAGTACCCTATTTTTATCTGCAGGAAAGATGTTAGAAACCCATTATGTCAAGGGGATCGAAGAAATGAAGCCAACTTTGAGAATTTTTTCAACTTCTCCCTTGACGGCGGCTTCCTTTCTAGGGTGCACGGGATGAAGACATTGGCGAACAGGCTTTGCGTCAAGATAAGTAGGGATATCGTGCACGACTATACTTGGATCGATGTCGAGCATTTCTTCGTAGGACCAAGTGAAAACTTCTCGAAACTTTTGGGAGAGACTAGTATAGACCTTGATCTCATCAGGAGAACAAGTCACCCCAATGTGGATGTTCTCGACAAGCCCCGGTTTAACTGAGATGTCAATAGGCATTGTTTGCATAATGTTTCCCATGTTACCTTCCGCGAAAACTTCATGTGTCAAGATGGGCATCAGGGAAAATTTTAGGGGCGAAATTTAAGGGATTTCCTATTTTGAAGGGGCGAATTTTTAAATTACATTAATTTTCAATAGTTTCAATAATTAGCCCAAAAAATATCCAAAAAATAATTTATTATTATATTTTAGCCCATCAAAAAATAGGGCAGATAAACCTTCCCAACACTATTCGCCTTGCTTGTTTGTAAAATTTTGTTCAGATCGCCCGATTTCTCCATGTTTGTTTGTAAATTTTTCTTCATATCGCCCGATTTCTACAAATGGTACTGGTTATGGGAAACTGGTTATAGGTATTTCGCCCTCTCCGTTCCTTGAATATCAAGTTCGCCCTGTATTTGTATTTTAGGGCGGCCCAGGCGTTGGCAGTTTGTTCTTGGCTCGGCCTAAGGGTTGTAACGGAAGTTATCCAGAGTTGTGATATATCTGTTATCAGCTGAGGTAGGAGGACGTTGTAGAGGCTTATGCTGATGGATTTAAAAAGAATTATGGCAGAACCCCGTCCCTGCTTTTGGAGCAAACAATTATTGGAAAAATTGTTTGTATGAAGTCTTTGGGTACAGAGGATGAAAAAGAAGCTGTGAAATCATCTGAGAAATCTGGATATATTTTCATGATCAGCGACCACATTTATCTTCATCGTAACCAGGTAGCGAATATTATGGATATCATCATGCCTGCGGTATTACATAATCATCGTAGCTAAGATCTGGGAAATATGGAGAAGAAGAAGAGGCAGGGGGGCGAGAAAAGAGCTCACAGAGTCCATTTTCTGAAGACCAAGTGGTAAGTAAGCTAAGTCGAGAGTCTTCAAGCCGAATGTGACCTGCGTTCTCGCTCTGAGAACCCGGGGTATTTATGGGAGGGGGTGTCGTTTGCGCAGGAAGGAGGGTGGCACTAGAGCTTGACTGCCCCGTCTTCTGATCCTGGTTAAAGTATGTTTTTTATTGGACTGGACTGGCTACTTCAAATGTAGAGAATATCTCGTTCTTGCTCGGAGGTGGGTATGTACTACTCTCATCCAATGTTGATGCACATGAGTCCTGCTGATTTTTTCCTAAGAATCATTGGGTTCTCATATGATGAGAAAATGTTTCCATTATGAATTCATGCTTTTACTGGGTTTGTTAAGGGGGTGTATACTTGGTTTTGAGAATGAGGATGCTCATACGGTTGGTTCATTGATGCATAACCTTGGGGACTTCTGCTGCTATCACCCTACATCACCTTTGGACTCATCCCCCGATCCTTCGGACCTTGGCTCTTCCCACAGATGTTTCTTGGTTCTCCTTTGGAGGCTGTGGAAGGAATATTTTACTATTACCCGGCCATGTAATAGTATTGGATTTCGCTTATGCAAAAGGTGGTGGGCAATTCCCGGATGCATATGTTGCTGTTGCTGCCATACCTAATGGTCTGGTGATTGGGACTAGTTTTTCCGATGATTTTTTGCCCTCAATATTACCTGGTCAGTTTTTTCCAGCTATATTCAAATTTTATGGGAAAACATGGGGATTCAATGGTCATTGCTTCATTCTGCTGACCCTACTCTAGGTACCAATCTAGTGTGGCATGCATGGTACGTGATTATATGATGTGTCCATATAATAGATGCTACTGATGGGGGGGAAGGACTATTTGATTGCTATTTAAGGAAGATTGGGATGGATTGTAGCTTCATCTGATCTTGCTGGATCCTCTATCCACATTGGGATTGCCTATGTCATGGTCTTTAAGGAGTTTTTCCCCTCTTTCAATTCCTACAAAGGAAAGTGATGGTTGATCAGGTACTTCCCTATCTACTGGGATTGCATCTTCGGGGCCTGCTTTGATGATGACAATTTTGCATATCATCGTTATGATATAATATTGAATATCATACGTGATTGACTGGTTGGACTGATTTATGGTTTCCTGTAATGAGGATCCTTGATCCTATTCACCTCCCCTATGGATTGGACATCGTCCTGACAATCTATTAATTCTAGTTTTTGCAGTGGTGGCTTTTCAGATATCAGAGGTACATCCATCATATCTCTACTAGATCATGAGTTCTTTGGCGGATCTACCATCTGATACTCATTCAATTTCGAATGACAGCGCAATGCCCACTTCCATTCCCTCCAATGAGGTTGGTGATAAGTCATTTACATTGGATGTCGATGATATGATTATCAGACAGCCTATTGAAAGTTGTCTGGATATAAACTCAAACCCACTGGCCGGTAAGCCTGGACGTGAACGTTGTCGTCGGGCTAGGAACTCAAAAAAGAATTGCTATAAGCACAGGATGGAGATTAAGGAGGTAAGTCCTGGATTATGATGATCTATGCGGGAGGGTGACAAGCTTGCATAAAAGGGCTGTGATTGGGCACTGGATGTATATGGATAACTGTGATTTTGATACATCGGCCTGGATCAATCATAACTGGAAGTCCATTATTGGATACCATCCCAAGGTTAGTAAGCTCATCAATGGATGGTTCTATATTCATTTTATGGACCAGAATTATGTGTATAAGATAATCAGTCGGACGTGGGTTAGGGGGCGTAGCTATATGCAACTGATATCGTGGTTCTTGGGCTTTAATCCTGTGATGGAGGCGCCACGGAACAAGGTCGTCTGGGTAAAATTTCCGGGTCTCCCACTCGAGTTCTGGACCCTAAAGGCACTTAGAGCGATTGGGGATTCTATTGGGAATACGAAATATATTGATCCTGGAATTCTGGGCTCGGGTGACAAGACTGTTTCATGGCTGCTTGTGGAGGTCGACTATGTGGGGGGTTTTCCCGGTGACGTCAATCTGTTATGGGGGAATAGAAGGCATAGGCAACGCGTTGATTTTTGGGGAATTCCCTTCTGTTGTCTGATATGTCATAAAACTGGACACCTGAAGGATCACTGTCCTCTCAGGCCACATAAGGGGCGCCAGAATCGACCCTCGACTGATGCTATGGCAAATGATAAGAACAGCTCGACGGCCGATGCCCAGGGTGGTATTTCCTCAGGTAATCATTCTGACTATTCCAATGCTTTTGTTTCTGCTGAAGAGCAACAGTTTGAGAATATGCATAATGTGGGTATTGCAGATTGGACAAATGATCTAACTGGTCAACCATTTTCCAGTCATAGAGTCCTCCCACCCGAATCAAACATCTCTCCTGCTAATGATCATACCAGTCCTCCAAATCTGCATGATAAAGACACAACCATCCCACTTATCACCTACTCGGAAGCCAATACATCGGGTCCTGTCCATCGAATATCTGCCCAGTCTCATCATATACATGTTCGTCCTTAATGTAGATATGAGCACTCAAGCTATAAACCCACATCCCTCCATGAGGGTGAATCTTCTAAGACTCCCATCTGTCTGACGAGTGGTATCCCCACTTCAGCTACCAACTTTTCCGATCATAGCAACCCAGATCTCACACCTGAATCGCCAAGGAACTCTGTCGGTAGCGACATTGAGTCCTTAATGCAAAATCCCAATATAGATCTGGCCGCTCTAACGGTATTTGACAGACCAACTAATACCACGGCTTCTCGAGATCCCCATACCCGGTCAGCTAGCAACACAAATAGGAAAAAATCTAGGGAGGTGTCCAAAATAGCCAAAGGCAAGTATAAATCCATTTCACTGCTTTCAGATGGGGAAGAAAATTATACTGAAATCCCCATATTGGCTCCGGATGGCGATTGGGAGCATACCAGGGCGCTTAGAGCAAGTTACCCTCAGATAGATTCTCCATGACTCACATATTATCGATGAACATAAGGGGTGTGGGTGATGCCCCAAAATCAAATTGCCTAAGGAATCTACTAGATGACAGCAGTATCAACATTTTTTTAGCTCAAGAAACACTATGTTGCAGGGAAAAGGCTATTGATACTTTTTTGGGTTATAAATCTGGATGGTGTGCGGCGGCTACTGACTCAAATGGACACTTGGGTGGTCTTATAGCTATATGGAATCCTGTGATGGCAAATTTCAAAGCGTATAGATTTTTTGGCGGGATCCTTTTATCCGGTCATCTGAGGGGTATGGAAGGCCAAATCAACATTGCTAACATATATGCGCCATATAATGACAGACAAAACTTTTGGAACCGGATGGAAAATTCTAGTATTTTAATGCTGCAAAATCTGATCTTGATGGGGGACTTAAACTTTACCTTGCAATCAGATGAGATTTGGGGGGAAAATACGTGTATGGATCCCTTATCAAGTTTCCTCTTAGACTTATTTGCATCTCATCAAATGAGCGACATCAGACCATGCCCTCTGATTCCTACGTGGTCAAACAAGTGACCCAGAGCACAATATATCGACAAAAGATTGGACAGGGCTATCATGAAGGACAAACTAATTGACTCATGGGGGATTCCTAGATCAGGGATTATAGTTTCAGATATATCGGACCAAATGCCGATAACTCTAGCATGGAATTCGAAAGATTGGAATAAGGGTCTACCATTCAAATTCAACAGGGTTTGGCTTAAAGACGCAGAGTATATTAATCTGGTTACATGCTTGTGGAAAGATGAAGCGGGAATGGCGGATCTTGCAGGCTGGACACGATTTCATACTAAACTCCAAAGACTGAAATCGGCCACAAAGAAGTGGGAAATAAATAAAAAATTTGCTCTCAAGACAGAGCTTCAAGACATCATGGGGCGGATGGAGTTGATTTATAAGGAGTTTACTAATACTACTCCGGATGAAATGGCGTATCATAACCTCAAGCAGTTGGGGATCCGTAAAAGAGAAATTCTGCGCATAGAGGAGACAACTTGGAAACTGAAGAGTAGAGTCAATTGGGTATTGGAGGGTGATCTCAACACCAAGTTCTTCCACAGATTTTCAAATGACAGGAGATGTAAGAATGCGATATGGCACATCAAACGGGCGGATGGCAGTTATGCCATCAAGATTGTCGAGATACAAGATGAAGCTGTTGCACACTTCTCTCAGTTCTATCAAAAGGACAATTCTATATGTGCTGAAAATCAGAACTGGTTACTGGATCATGTTCCCAAAATGTTTCACGAGGATGCAATTACAGTACTTCAACAGGTGATCACAAGGAATGAAGTGTACACGGTCCTTAAATCCTTTGCTGGTGACAAGTGTCCAAGGCCGGATGGATGGCCCTCGGAATTTTTCACCTTTTCTTTCATCTTATTGGGGATGAATTGACGGAAATTGTGGAGTCGATACGGGCTAAGGGAATTATGCCAGCCAACCTTAATTCCACCTTTATAGCATTGATCCCAAAGGCTGCGGATCCACAAACCTTTTCAGATTTTCGCCCGATTGCACTATGTAATTTGCTATATAAGGTTACTTCGAAGATCATTGCCAACCGTATTAAGAACACTCTATCAGCACATATTTGTATGGAACAATATGGATTTCTCTAAGGTCGCTCGATACATGATGTCATTGCCATAGCACAGGAAGTGATGCACTCTTCGCATGTGGGGAAAAAGGAGGCGTTGATCATGAAGGTGGATATTCACAAGGCCTATGACTCATTAGACTGGTCCTATTTCCGGGTTGTATTGCTGAAGATTGGGCTGCCAATAGATATCATTAGATGGATAATGTCTTGCATAACATCAGTTAGATATGCAGTATTGATCAATGGGTTGCCAACTCGTTTTTTTGAGGCTAAGAGAGGCCTGAGACAGGGATGTGCGCTTTCCCCGCTTATTTTTATTCTCATCTTGGATGGATTTAGCAGGGTTCTAAAAAGGGTTGAGCAATATGGATACATAAAGGGCTACTCATTTTCTGATTCC
The DNA here is from genome assembly GCA_034641835.2 of Pinus albicaulis. Classification (NCBI taxonomy): domain Eukaryota; kingdom Viridiplantae; phylum Streptophyta; class Pinopsida; order Pinales; family Pinaceae; genus Pinus; species Pinus albicaulis. The sequence goes on along the minus strand of CM076584.1, from coordinate 1,177,012,524 downwards.
CTGTCCACGACACATTCACTGTTTGTAGATGATATATTTCTATTTGGATATCTTAAACGGAATCACTGGTTCTATATTCATCTGATTCTAATAAGATTCCACGCTGCTACAGGACTTGCGGTCAACAAAGGCAAATCCTTCATGTTATTCGAGGCGGGTGACATGATGGAGATCAATTTCATTGCAGATTTTATGGGAGTTCACATTCGGCAAATGTCCGATGGGCTCAAATACTTGGGCTTCAATATCAAGCCTTGTGGATATAGGATTAGAGATTGGATGTGGATGGTAGAGCGCTTCAGAGCTCGAATTGGGAATTGGACATACAAATGGTTGTCGTTAGGAGGCCGCCTCATTCTTGTACAGGTTGTCTTATCACAGCTGATGTTTTATTGGGGCCATCTATATTATCTTCCATCCAGGATTGTGGCTCTGATCAAGAGTAATATGGCTAGATTTCTATGGGGAGGCACAAAAATGGTTAACAAATTTCACCTCTGCAAAATTGATATTATATGCTGCCCAAAAGAACTGGGTGGATGGGGCATCTTAAATACTCACATCTTCAATATTGCTCTGCTTATGAAATCCTTTTGGTGTGTAATCAATGGGAATAGTATCTGGTATGCTATTGTTCGTTGCAAATATATTGGGGACGACTATCTACAACAACTTCTATGTCATGATATCTGATGCCCACTGAACATCTCAGCTATTTGGAACAGCTTCAAAAAAGTGATGGGTTTTGTTATAAATCACTTGGCTTGGCAATTCTATAATGGACAGAGAATTCCGCTTTCTTACAAGAGCATCATGTCCGTTCATCCGCAAGTCTATCTTTCCCCTCGCCTTATTCACCGACTGTCTCACAGGGGATGCTTCTTTCTCTCTCAGACTATATTTTATTGGTCATATGACGCTCCAATACTTAAATATGTTGTTCAACTGGGTTTAAACGGGGAGGATACGGATGAATGGGAACGAATTCGGGACTCCCTAAGAGGCTCGGGCCTATGTCTCTCTCAGCAACCGAATCAAATCCGATGGAATGGTCCCACAAAGAAAAATTCAATCATCGTAAAGGATATATATAGGGGCCTCATCTCTGCATCACAGGTGCCTCAATCTTGTTGCCCTTTCAATCCATTCTGGAGGCGTAGGATTCCAACTAAGATCACAGTATTCGGATGGAGAGATCTGGTTTTGAAGGACCATGGACCTTGGACAAGACTGCATGACTTTCTGCACTGACTTGAAAGACGTTATTTCTATGAGGTAAGAACAATATTTCCTGAAATATTGTATGATATTTGACAATAACTTTACAGATTTTGTCACTGCCTAATACCGTTGAATTTCAGTTCATTCATTGTTTCATGCAAGCATATTTTGAGGCCAGTCTACATTTTGTTCGTGTATGGTAGTAGAATAATATTTCCATAAGATAGAGATTATCTCACGCTTGTTTGATATTACATATTTTTCTTCCTACCGATTTTTATGAGCTGATTCCTCACATGAATGCTTGCAGTTTGACAGCGGTAACGTCACTTTTGGAAAAATATAAAATTGATCCAAAACAAATTGGTCGTTTGGAAGTTGGCAGCGAAACTGTTATTGACAAGAGCAAGTCAATAAAGACATGGTTGATGCATATTTTTGAGGTTTTTTCCCCAATTCACTAAACTCATTATCAAAATAGCTTTACAGCTGCTTTATGGAATTCACAACGATGATAATTAAAAGCCTACATGACTTCCATCTTTGTCTTTGAAAATATAGTTTAGAGATATGCAGGTTTTCAACCTTCCAATGTCAGTATGCTCAACAAAAGTAAATCATGGGATCTTAGCTTCCATCAACTTCAATTTATTTCTATATTTTTTCCGCAGTTAGATTATTTTTAAAACATATTGTTAGATTATGTTTGCTGCACATTTAAGGTAGGAAAATTCATTTTGAATATGGATTTTGCAATTAATGATTTTCTGGTTTCTTCATATTTCACTTTCAAACCTTGGAGAAGAAAGGAAGAACAAATTGCTACTTAGGTAAAGACAGCCTATATTTTAAATGGTCCCAAATCTTTCATTACACTTGTCTAGGTTCAATTTAATACCCCATTTTCTGTTTGGCTTTTGTTCAGATGTTATTCATTCTACAAGGACTTACACATCTCCCTAAAGAATGACTGCTGTAATGGTTGCAAGTCATTTTCTCTTCCTTCTAGTTTCCAAGCGACCTTCCATATTCTATTCAGATTTTGTTGAATTGTTTTTTGTGAGGATTTTCCCATATCTAAAATGATGGGTTGCCTTAGTAATCTCAAACCTTTCCCTCTTTTGTAGGTTTAATGTAATATACCATTATCTGCTCAAATTTTGCTGAAATGTTTTTTTTATTCTTTGAAGACTTGGACATCTTCTTAAAGTTGGCCTGTCTTAAAGAAATCCATCTTTTCAAGCAATCATCATTTGAGAGAGATGCATTGGGTTTTATGTCCAGTTAGTTCTGCAGATACTCAACAACACTACTCAGACATTCCCTATTATGATGTGTGCTTGTGTCATATACTAGTTAGTCCTAATGAAATGAAAACTAAGATTGTTCCAGATCTATGAGACTGGCCATTAGCACAGCAACAAGGTTAGGGTGAAAATAAATGGCCTTCTATAAAATTACAGCAAATAAGACAATAGATTACCTTGTCACAATTATTACAGTCTTTTTCTCAAATTCAAAATTTTCTTCTACTCTTCTTATTGAAAATTTAAAAACCTAACATTTGTTGCTGCCCTATCCTAACTTTCCTGGGTTGTGTGAATCTTACTTACAAATCCATTTTAGCACAATAGGCTTACTAGGGTTGAGTTTGCAGTGGTGATTTATTAGCTTATGAAATCTCAACTGTTTTGCTTGAGGCACTGAAAAAATACATTATTCATGAGTACTCATATTTGCCACAAGCATAATGGTAGATTTCATATAAAATTAAAATCAAACACACTAGAAATTTCCTCAGCATCAATGTTGGGTTCAAATCATCCAAGATTATATTTTTACAATGAAAGCTACTTCAATTGGTTTTGATTCTTGAATCAGAAAAAAAATATATCTTTGGACATCTTCACCCTGAAAAAAGGTTCATCTCATATCAAGGAAGATGGACCCCTCATATCCAACAGATCATATGCTTGGATTTATAGTCATTATCATATTTGTATGTCTCATTTGATATAGATCTGATGGTATCATCATAGAAGAAAGTAAATTTTAAATACGGCACTGATCTTCCCTTCAATTTTTTATTTTTTAAACGATTTTTTCCCCTGTAAATAGTCATTCTAGTGCTAATTTCCCTTGTTTTGTAAATTTTACAGAAGTGTCGTAATACTGAAATTGAAGGTGTGGACTCAACAAATGCATGCTATGGAGGAACTGCAGCCCTGTTTAACTGGATTGAAAGCAGTTCTTGGGATGGAAGATATGGTCTTGTTGTAGCTACAGACAGTGCAGTATGATCTGTTCTCTCTATTATGGGTTTTCTTGCAGTTTGAAGAATATATGCTTAGGACATTTGAAATTATACTTTTATGGAATGCATGCATTACTAAAATATACTTATAGGCATAACCCGACATTGGAGCTTCATACAGAATAACCGGAGTTTTTAAGAAACTATTCGGTGGTATTTAGAATATTCAGTGCTTTAGATTTCATTGATTATATGCTTGCATCAATAGTCATTGTTACTTTTCTTTATCTAGCTTAGCTCTTACCAGTGTTTAAAACAAAATCATGATTGTATCGATATTATAATACCCACCAAAAGAAGTTATGTAGGATATTGCCTTACTGGAAAAAGGTGCTAGTATCTTTGCTTAGAGTTTTAGGAAGGGGATCGGATTATCTACACTTCCAAATTTTTACAGTGTATATGATATTTTGAAAATATTCTGGAAATGATATTTTATTTCAAATCAAATATCAGCTACCAATTATTATTTATGCAAATATTTGCATTCACATTAGAAGAGATCTATTTTATATTTGAGCAGTGGTCCTAAAGGAAGCTAGTTGTAAGAGGTTTGAAATAGTGTCTAAACTCATGAATAGACAATACAGAACTGAGGCGACCATCGACAGACAAAATGATGCTCTGCTTTTAAGTTTTAATGGAAATTCATTGAGTTGGCATTTTTTATACTCTTGTTATGATTTTGTTATTCATTAGGATTGTACTAGAAGCATTGCTTACTATATTAGAAGATTGACATTTTCTTTTCTTTTTTAAGGTCTATGCTGAAGGGGCAGCACGACCTACTGGAGGAGCATCTGCTGTTGCAATGCTGATAGGGCCTAATGCTCCAATAGCAATTGAGAGAAAATACAGGGGAACACATATGGCTCATGTCTATGACTTTTATAAGCCTAATATGGCTAGTGAATATCCGGTTCGCTTCTTTACTCTTGTGTTTTTAGTATTTCACTCTTTCCTGTTACATGAGCTATTTTATTGTTTTCTATGTTGATTCACCATGTAGAATAGAGATAGAAGCTTCCAATCTAAGTGCTATTTTAGTTCAAGCTTACCTTTGTTTTTTTTTTTAATTCTTTTATCTGTTTCTGCTTGTTGCATTTCTGGTCTAATAAAAGTAGCACATACCAAAGCTCTCAGATTTTCAAGCCAAACATCAATCCTACATCCATGCAGTTTTTGGTGTTTAAGCCTATTGTTAATATTCTACAACTCTAACTAGTTTCACTAGGGTAAATACATTTCGAGTTAGAGAAATGCTTGTCCATTTTAGGTTTTATTTCTTATTCTCTTGGAATCCCAGAGATGCTAAACAATTGTGTTTCTTGTTGTTTCTAATCAATGACAGCTAGAAGCTAAACATCCTCAAATACACAACTCAATTAGAAAGTTCTAATGAGGCAATTAAGCTAAGACAAATATGATGAATCTGATTTGGTGTGCAGTTACAGTGATCAGAAGTTAAAATGATAGACCTCTTGTGGATTTGCGAAATTTCATTTGCATTGTCCTCGTTTTTAGCTTCCCTACTGTCTTGGCAAAGGTCCTTGATAGCTTTGAACCCAATAAAATAAAGCCTAGAACCTTCTCACATTGAAGCATATTCATAAAAAGAGTAAAATTAAAAATTATATGTCATAAACTATAAGAAAAATGAGTTTTTGAGAATACAAATTTGAATTGAGGAATGGATTCCCCATTCAGTCCCCATTCAGATTTGGAAGCACGAAGCCCAATTTGCAAAGAACAAGCAAGATATATGAATTGGGTAATTTCATTTTTTGACGATATTGGCAATTAAACATTTCTGTACCTTAGTAGATGTGAATAATATGCCCTTGTTATCTTGCAAAACAAGTCTTATGTAGGTCTTTTGATCTTTATGTGAGTCCTTCATATCCATTGGCAGTTTATTTTTTAGAAAATATATAGTTGAAAACATAAGATATGAGATATCCAAAGATTCCTTAATCTTTTTTTGTACGAATTTAAAATGAAATGTTGGTGAATCAGGTTGTAGATGGGAAGCTTTCACAAACTTGTTATTTCATGGCATTGGATTCATGCTACAAACGGTTTTGTAATAAGTGAGTTTCTGCATCACATTTTTACATTCCAGTTTCATGTGGAAGTTTATGAAGGGCATATGACAGTTGTCTGGTAGCATGGTTGGCTCATGTTGAGGTTTCATGTTTGCCTTTTCTAGGTTTGAAAAGGAAGAAGGAAGACAATTTTCTCTTCTAGATGCAGATTATATTGCATTTCATTCTCCATACAATAAGTTATTTTCCTATATTTAGATATGAAAGTATCATCTTCAATCGCAAATGGAAGCATATTATGGATTTTAGTCCTTAATATATTGCAATGTACTTAAAGCATTGAAAGTAAGCATATAACTTCTGTTGAATAAGCTTTTTTATATGTGATGCAGCTTGTACAAAAGAGCTTTGCTTGCCTGTTGTTCAATGATTTCTCAAGACATGCCAGGTTGGTTCTGAATCTCTACAAATTCGAATTGAGTCCCCATTCAGTTTACACTATTTGAAATAAAAATTGCGATTATTTTTGGTTGCCAAAATGAAGAAGTCGAATATAAGTGAGAAACAGACTTCAACTTGTGTCCTCTGTAGAGCTTGGACCTCTGGACATGCTATTTCCTAGAGTTAAACCAGCATTTTATAATCTAATTTTTACAGAACTTGGTTGTGATTTATTGCACCTATAGTTGTGTACGGAGATTTATCTATTTCCCTTTAACAAGTTCAAGGACATCTTTCCTTAGCTCATGTCCCATCCCTGTTTGGTATCAATGGTTTGTTTCATTGGTGTCCTCTTACATATCAGATGGAAAAAGACTGGTTATTAAAGAAAAATATTGTGCGATACATCTTACTGTCCTTGTTTGTTAGGAAGCTTCATACTCTTCAAATAACTGTCTTGAACTTCCATTTGGAGAGGCCACTTCAGCATCCTAGAAATTCATTGTGTTGTCGTTCATTTTTCAGCACATGGGTATTGTAGGAAAAGAAAACCATATGATATGATCTACGATCTGGGATATTTGGCAGTATTAAGATTTCCACCGACTTCTTATTCTCCTGCTATTATCTGTTTGCCTGGCGATTTTCTATGATCTTAGTATGTGAGAAGTGGTGAGTATCCAGGAAAACTAGGTTGTTGATGAAATCAAGATTTCAAGCTGCTTCAATTTTCTTGCGACTTTGCAAGTACCGCAATTTAGAGTCTTTCCTCCAGTTGACTTGTAACTGCTTTGTTTTTTTAATTATTCAAAACCAAGGATCGAATATTTGTATTTCATTGATGCATTTTTCTGTTTGTGTGCAATTATGTAATTTTTTCTGTTTGGTACATGTCACTTTTGTTTTATGTGTTCTTTGAATATTTGAAACATAATGTGTTTTGCAAAGCTTATAGAACAACATATAAATTACCTATTCATTAAAGAAATTTCCTCATAATGCAGCAAAAATTGTACATATTGAAAAGGAAAGTACCGTCTTTTATGATTTCCAAGCAAATCAAGGAATGAAGGGTCTTTTATGTTTCTTTAAGAAAATCAAGGTTTTTGAATCTAGACCAGTATTTATGCATTTATATGACTAGCTCTTAACTAGGACTGAAAGCCTCATTTATTTTGTGCCTGAGAAGTTCATGTTGGTTTAAAGAATCAATCCCCTTAAAATGAGTACAACTGTTTCATATGTAAATATAGCTTCGTTTGGGTTTCTTGTGAAGGTCAAATTTACAAATTATTAGATATGTTTAATACAATGAAAATGATGCATCTTGTTTGGTTTCTATCATAGTCACCAATGTGTGTTGTGAGGCTTTTGGAAGATTTGATTTATGATCATGCAAAACAACAAACTAAGTGTTTTGGTGCTTTCTATGTGTTAGGTCTGTTGGAAAGGATGCACAAGAGAAGCTAGAACCCTTTGCTAGATTGTCTGAAGAAGATAGCTACAATAGTCGTGACCTAGAAAAGGTTTGTTCATGTTCCTTACTCTCCTTTTATATGCAGAAGAATGATAACCTTTTTATCTTTACCTATATATTTCTCAAAAATTATTTAAGTTTCCTGCTTCTTTAGGTTACCTATTTGCTTTGGTATTTCCAGGTTTCTCAGCAGCTTGCGAAGCCATTGTATGATGCAAAAATTCAACCATCAACTTTATTGCCAAAGCAAGTAGGCAACATGTATACAGCATCTCTCTATGCAGCATTAGCCACCATTATTCACAACAAGCATGAGACTGGAGACAATTTTTGTTGTTTAAAATGTGTTTTTGAATGTATAAATAGATTTAGTGCCCTGAAAAGCTCTGGGGCACTTGAATTGTGTAGATTATAAAACTCAAACTTACAATTCCACGAATAAGGTAGAAATGTTTATGAATAAGAAAAGTTTAAAACTCAAACTGCCATGCCTGGTAGAAATGTTTATGAATAAGGTATTAGAACATAACTCTCAATTCCATTTGATGACCAATTAATCATGGTTTGCTCTTGCATTGTTTTCTGAATATGTACATGTGGTTGCAGGAGATCAGAGTGGAGGAGATCAGTCTATAAATAGTAGGGGTCCTTGGTTGTGGTGATAGTGGGCCATTGTCGTATTGTTGTCACTTAGTCTAGTATTTGTCCTGTAGGTTTCCCCCCTTAGGGCCCTGCTAGGTTTTTTGGTAACAAGGTCAATGGGGCTGCTAAGTACAAAAGTATCAATATATTTTTGGTGAGCAAGAGCCACTCATATATGGACTTGAAATCATCACAAAAGATGCTAAGTTTGACTCTTACAAGCACAGTGCTAGTTTGAGTTACTCTTATACAAAAATTAGACTTTTTAACAAATCTCTGAATCATGGAATACTTTAGCAAACACACTATGTTTGGTCAAGGTTTGATTACATATACTAAGGGTTGAATGTTGTACTCCCCCCTTATTCCTCATTACATTTCTTTCATCTTTTGTTGGGTCCGACTTATGCTGCATTGTGTAGTGGTAATGCCTAGGTATTGGTAACAACAAGATTGTAATATACAGGAGAAAAAGTCTCAGGAAGCTTATTTTCACTTTGTGTCAAGTATCCATCACCTATCAAGAGGTGGGAATCCGTTTACACATTTTTGGCATGTAATCACCCAGCCCAACTTAATGGACATGACAGCTCAACTTCTTATCAACAGCTCCCTTGCAGGATAACACCAGTGACTTTTTCTAGGAATCAAACCCTGTCGGGGCTATAACACTATCCTGCATTCACTGATCCAACTGTCCTCTTGTGGCTAATATATAGGAATGAAAGGGAAAGGAAATTGGCAAAAGGTATTTTGGAGTAGCAAAGTGCAACACTTACTAAGCCAGAGCTTGGAGGTATTAACACTTCGTAATTTACACTTAATACTTTAATTATTGGATGATAAATCACATGAAGTTTCAATTCACTTGATAACATAAAAAAAATATATGAGTCTTGTTTCTTTGTACACTACTGCAGTTATTTAAAAATTCTGTATATTCAACATACTCTACAGCTATCATATATTTTTCCCATATAATAGTCTCTGTCAAAAAGGAAGATTACATAGTTACTCCCTTGCAGACCTCACGGCTTCCTCTGAAAAGGTAATAGTGAAATTTATTACATCAAAATTAGAGTATAATTCAGAATCATTTTCATTTCATTTTAAAACTAGAGGTTTGTGAAACTTACCATACAGCACAAAACTTGTAAAGAACTGCAAAACTCCGGCAACAAAAGAATTGTCCTTATTAAATCGAGCAGACTATATACTGTTCTTGCCATGTGCATCATCAGGTCGCAAATATGTTTGGTTCTTGTAGTCCTTGGACATCAAGATAGAAAATGCACAACTGCTAACAAGTGACAGTATAATAAGAAGGAATAGCTGGAATATAACCAATTTGTCTAAGCGCTTCTCTATCCTACTGTGTTTTGAGGGTGGGTCTGTTGAGTTCATGATGATATTAGTTTCATGCCCAGTAAACAAGACTGCTCCATATACAAAAGAAGTATTCTTCAACTTTGAACCACGTAATAGGACTTGCATAGGACTGAGATTTAGTACCATGTTTTGCCATAAGAGATTTCCCACAAAAGTATAAATAGAGGGATTTGGTAGCTCACACTCAACAATAGCATTAAATTCTTGAAACATGGAACTGTTGGTGAAGTTCCTGGTTTCATCAAGACATTTCCTCAGTTTTAGATTTGTCTCCCCATCTAAGTTCATGGTCTCAACGTAGCATATTCCATCAGAATTACTTGAGGATATAAAAAGAAGATCAGCTGGGAAAAACTCATCACGGTTGACCTTTACAATGTTTCCAACCTTCACATCCTTCAAGCGACGTGGTTTGAACTCTTCATTTTTCTCCAACACTTGTACAAGGCGGTTACTGACATCCTTATCAGCGTTGCCACGACGTACATCTTCAATTTCTTCTCTAGTCATAGCCACTCCAATGACAAAAACAAAAGGTAAAATTGCTGAATATCTATTGACTGGTGAGACTGGTGTGAGAGTAATGGCTACATGAAATGCAAAATAAATATTTGCAACTCTTCGAAACTACTCAAATAGTCCTTTAGGAAAGAAAGAATACCATGTATACTTAGTGGTTGAGACAATATTATTAGAGTATTTTCCACTGTCATCTCTTTTCTCATTTATATGAACAACCCAACGGTCTACTAGATTTTTATCTTGGTGTCGAAAGAGATTATGGAATACATGAAACATGTTGACAAGATCTGTGGCTTTTGAAGGAAGACTAGTTCAGACTGCAGAGCATGATACCCACTATTTATGTATATGTAACCACTGCCATATTCTCAGATCTATGAATTAACTTATTAGAACACTGGAAGCCAATCTGCAAAATTAAACATAAAAGATCATTGTAACATGCCTATATCATATTGAAAACTTCCAAAGACAATCCATTTTCTCTAATGAAAACTACCAAAGTGAGATTCTCAAGCGCTACTACAGAATTTAAATATTAAAGTGGTTCAACTCGAAAAACAGTGATTGTCTGATACACAAAACTTGGAACATTTTAGCAAGAACTCGAACTTTGTACTTGAGAAAAATAACTTTTAATAGATAGAATAGTCATCTCCTTTTACTCAGTCAGCACACTATCCACCAATGATCCTCTAGCATCCTCTCAAACACATCTGTACTGAAAGAAGCTATTCTAGATTACCTACTTTGAATAATATTTGTTTTTTTTCTTCTTTTTCTCCTTTTTTTGTTTGTTTGAAGGAATCGGCAACTGGGCCAGGCTTGTACGTGCGTGACACAAGGTCAATTCCGACTGCTACCACTATACCTCTAGGTGAACCCATGCATGGGCACGCACTGCCCACAAGACTTTCAGGGGGGATTTGAACCTCAAACCACACACTTCACAAAGACTTCATATCATGGCGAACGCCAATTGAGCTGCCCCCCTAGGAGCTACTTTGAATAATATCAATAGGGCATAAGCTAGGATAATAATCATTATTATGTATGCATTGGTTCAGACAATAAATAATTCAAGTCTCTGTTACAAGAGAGCTTCAGGCTCATAAACCAACCAATGGACTAAAGGGCCAGTAAACCTTCACTTGAGACTTGAGCTAATCCAGTTTGTGGCCTTAGTAAAAAATTGATCTAATTAAAGTAGCACATTACATCATTAGTCTCAATCATCATATATATCAATTATTCGGCACCAACATCCGTTGAAAGCTAACTGTTGTGGGCCATGTGGTGATGTCATATGAAATAGTTATTGCCAATTGAAGTTTGGTCCAAAGGTGCATGACTTGGAAACAGATCAGCCTCGGCAAGCCCTTCCTTCGAGCCAAGTTGGACTCAGTCACAAAACTTAAATCAACTCAGAAAAATAAATATCTGTGTGTGTGAGAGAGAGAATCCATGCACAACAGTGGAAATCTAAAGAGACATACCAAATAGGCAAGTTTGTTGATTTCTACCGCATCTGAATGTCCAAATAGGAAATTCACATCAAGTTACATAAATTTCCATGATACATGACACATAAAACATGAAGCTCTAAATGGCCTCTAGAGTTAAGAACTCGTCAATCTCTAATCTAAATAGTAAAATTAAATACTCTATGATGACACATCACGATCATCATAGGCTGCGTCCTCGGGAATGTCCAAATCAACGTTATCAGAACCGAACCGGTGATTGAACCGAAAAACCTTGTGGACCCGGAACCAGTTGGAACCGGATCGGAACCGGTAAAAAACAAGAAGAAAAAAAACTGGTTTACCATGACTATTGTGGTGTGCATTTATCTATTGGTTAACTCTTTGGTAACATCCCATGACTGTTATTTCAATGGAACTTTGTTAAATAACAAACACTAAGTGCTAATTAGGAGTTTTAAATGTTTGATACAATAACTAGTCTTGGTTTATAGGATCCCACATGTGCTTTTTTGGGCCTGAAACTTTACATGGCACCCGTGTGTTTACAAATCATGGAAAACATTTGAGTCTTTTTAGGTTATTTCATGGCCATACTGGACGTTTTTCACTATGGAAAGGAAACTATGGTCAACAGGAGGACAATGTCTTAAGGGATTTCTTTCCATTGATAAGTAAAAGAATCACTATTAACTGACTAGTTTCCTTCCTCACTTTTATCATGGAAAATGATAGAGGATAGGTTTCAACTTCTTATAACCAATTCTTTACAACTTAAGGGAGAGGTGTTTTGGAAAGGATGATTAAAGTTATTGTAATATTTTGTTGTTTTGTTTAAAGCTTTCAAGTGTTCATTAGGTGATTTGGAGATATGATTTAATTTAGTGGAAATTTTTTTATATTTTATATTTGAATGATGTTCTTTGTTTTATAGATGATGACTCATGATGTTATTGTTTTGTGTATAATGATTTATTTTTGCTTTTGGGCTTGGGCCTTGGCACAACATTTAAATAAAAAATTGCATAATGGTTTTTGTGAACATTACACTTATTTTACTTTGAAAGCTACTTACAAATCTAGTAATTCTCAACCCTTGGAAACTATTGATGCAGGTTTCTAGATCGATTTTAAATTTTACTTCTGGAATATTCAGTGAGATGTCAAAATCTAATCCTGGGAAGAAACTATCAAGGCAAATTGATGTATTATCATACTTTAAAAAGTCTCAATCCAAGAATACACATTCTCTTCATGCTTCAAGCTCCTTTGAACAATCTGTTACTGAGAGAGATGTTAACTCTTGTGAAAATGCATCTGATATCCATATGATGGATGAAATAATAGGTTCCTCAAGTGATCGGGGTGAGATAAATGCAGTTTCAACATAAATTAATGATGAAAATGTTAAAGATATTTCCTTGGAAGGTGACACAAACCATTCACGGAAAAGGAAAAAAGGCCAGTGGACCATAGGGAGAAAATTCCAAGATGATTGGCTCTCAAGTTTTCCATTTATTGAAGAAATACCTTCTACAAATGAGGATTTACGAGAAGTTAAATGTCTTGCGTGTAGTTGGAAAAGTTGCAAGGTAGTGAAATTTCAGATGAAGCTAGATACAGTACAAAATCATGGAGGAAAGGTTTATGAAAAGAAAATTGTAAATGGTAAAGAGAAATATATTGTCAGATGGAAATCTTTGGAGGAATGTCGACATAGCCAATGTGTGGAAGAATACAAAAAATATTTAATAAATAAGAAGAAACTTGAGGCAAGTGGAGGAACCATCATATCTCAATTTGAAAAGACGATGGAAAGAAGTTTGTTATCCAAGACGATACAATTGAACACTGTATTTTACATCTTATGTAAAGGTCGTCCTATGACAGATTATCCAGATCAGATGAAATTTCTATCTTTTCTTCACGTGCCAAACTTTCCATCTTCTCATTGGTCCGTAACTAGTGGTTGAGAATGGGCAAGATATCTAGCTCAAGTAGAAATTGATGATTTGAAACAGGAGATTGCAAATGTTAGGTTTTTGGCATTGTCTTTGGATGAGGTTACAGCTATTGATAATACTTCATGGATTTGCATGAGCATTTATATGGTTAATGACCATATTAGGCATTCCTATCTACTTGGGATTAAAAAGATGAGAGAGACTTCTACAGCTGAAAATATTTATGAACTTGTTCTTAATACTTTGAAGGAAAGTGGTATGGTTCATTTAATGATTGCAAAAAAGTTGGTATGTGTTGGAGCAGATGGAGCATCGGTAATGCAAGGACAAAGGAATGGTCTTTGTGTTTGACTACAACTATCAGCTTCACCATATATGATTAATATTCATTGTATGGCTCATAGGATGAATCTTGCATTTAAAATAGTAAGCAAGTTTCCATTAGTTTCAAAAGTTGAAGATCTTGTACGTGAGACTCATGCATACTTTTCTCGTAGTCCCAAACGATATTTAGAGTTTCAACAATTTGAATATGGTGTTACGGATGGAAAAAAACTACTGAAAGATGTTGATACAAGATGGATCTCATTAAATGGACCAGCTCAAAGACTATTTAGTGAGTTCAAATCTTTGGTAGGGTTGATGTATGAAAATCGTTACAATGTAGACAAAGCTCAAGATCTTCTTTTTCGACTAACTGATATAGAAACATTATTGACATTGGCTGGAATTCTTCCTATGCTACATGAAATGAATGTCCTCGTGAAAATGTCTTAGAATCGCACAATGTATATTGTCGAATACACAAATGCGAGAAATTCAGCATGTCTTGCATTGGATAATTTGTATATGATGCCGGACTCTTTTACTGGTCCAGAGTTTACAAGTTGGACTAAGATCATCAATATAGAAAATACTGAAAATTTTTTGACGTTTGAGGAAAAAGGGATACTATGTATCACAGTGCATGGGTATATGGTCCCCTTTCATTATATTAGTAAGACAGGACGAATCACCAAAGATTGCCCCGTGTCGAATCAAGCCATATTCAAGCCAAAAAGTGGCTTACTAGTGTCGAATCACCAACTTCAAAGGTTTCCTTGACTAGTCTCAAACAAAAAAACAACACACGAACAATATAAATTTGACAAATTAAAAATAGAATTATAGGCAAAAAAATTGAATAGTATAGAAATTTGAGAGTGCAAGCTTCTGTGATCCATAACATTTTATTCTAAATCTTCCGGGAAATCACATGAGAAATTTTGGAACCGACGCGTTTCGAACTACCAACTGTAGTTCATCATCAGGATAATGCATTATCCCGATGATGAACTACAGTTGGTAGTTCGAAACGCGTCGGTTCCAAAATTTCTCATGTGATTTCCCGAAAGATTTAGAATAAAAAGTATAGAAATTTATTGAATAATTATTAAGTGACGTTATTCTTCATGCCATTGCAGGTTGCTCTGTAATAGCCCTAAGGAGGGGCTCTAAGAAGGCTTGACTAGTACATAAAAGATTTTTTCTCTGTAACATCATTGGAATTTGATTGTTATAGCAAAGCTAGAGGGGTTGAAGGAGGGGCTCTAAGAAGGCTTGACCAATACATGCATGAAAGGTTAAGACATTAATTGGAATTTCCTCCTTTCCCTTTACTTTCTCCTATAGCAAAGGCTAAAAATTCTATCGACCAAGTCCCGCGCAACCAACCATGGCATAACCACAACAAGGGGAAAGAGCAAAGATAGTTGTGGAAGGGGAAATCTCATTATTGTCCTTATGCGCTCACTAGGAAACTCACATATGTCACAAAGAACATATGTCCCAAGCAAAGGCCAAATGTCACAAAGCGAGATGTCCCAAACATCACAAAGATTGTTGATATCACAAACACCATATGTCACAAAGATTGAAAGGCATTGAGAAATCATGCTTGTTAATTAGTTAAAAACAAACATTTATTGTTAATAAAATCAATGTAGCCTAACACTAGCATTACTTTAGTGAAAAAAGTTAATTCATCCACTGCACTTAATATATTAGCTTTAAAATAAGCTAATATAAAGTCGGTGCTTTGAGAAATGACCAAATAAATCCTCAAACTTTAAAGTTTTATTAAAATAATAAAAATATAAAAAATGAATTATATAAATCCATGAAATTTAGATGTAAAATTGTGAAATTAGTTTTGGATTCCATACACAATTAATACAAAACCAAAAGTCAATTACTATAATCCTTAAAATCGAGAAGAAAAAAATATCATTTCAAATTTATAACGCATACCCATTCAATTTCAAAAATTCATTTTTTCATAAAACTTTTCATCAAAAAAAGGTACATTATAACTAGTCTTAATGTCCCAAAAACAATTTTATTTTTGCTTTTTAAAGAAATGAACGATGCAATGACTCTCCCAAGTAATACTTCAAAACATATATAAAATGTATTTTCTCCCAAATTATATATATATATATCCAAAAAAATACAAAATAATATAATCAAATATAAATAAACAAAACAAAATTTCATCGAATAACTAATATATTTAATTAACATAAACATAAATTTTTATTTTGCAGGGAGCTTAAATATATATCTTTTAATTATCAAACTAAGTAAGTTATATTTTTTATTATTCGGTTTGATTGATTAATTATTTATGTGGAGTAATAATATATCTTTTGTAATTTTTTTTTTTTTTTTTAAAACGGATAGGGCAAGAATTATTTCCAATTGTTATTTTGCAGGGAGTTTAAATATATATCTTTTAATTATCAAACTAACTAAATTATATTTTTTATTATTCGATTTGATTGATTAATTATTTATGTGGAGTAATAATATACGTTTTGTAATTTTTTTTTTTAATAGATAAGGTAAGAATTATTTCTATATTATTAATTTGATTATTAAAGTATTAATTAAATTTAATATTAATTTTTTATTATAAATTAAAATGAAATAAATTTTTATTCAAATTTTCTTAAAGACATTTAATAAATTATAAAAATATGTTGATAATAATATTTAAAACTTCATTTAAATTTTTGTTTTTTTAACACATAAGAAAATTTAAAACTCCAATTTATTATATAAGTAGATATTTATATTTCAAATTTCTTAATTATATTATAAACGTAATTAAAGGATGTAAAGATGTAAATTCAGCAATATATTTTTTCAAGTTGTTATATTTTTATATTAATTTTACATAAAAAGATGCACAAGTTTAGTGGTATGAGGTTTAGTATCTTAAAAAGAAAATTAGGTTTCAACTATTAACTTAAATTTTTTCTCAAATTATTTCTAGCAATTATATTTAGATATACAAAACTATAACAGTTAAATTTCATAGTAGTGCATCTCTTCATCGGCTAACAGAGAGCACGAGCCCAATCTTGTGTTTTTGAAGCTCTTTGAGAAACCCCTCACATGAGCAAGGTTTGGGCTTTCAGGAGCTTTGGGCTTTGGGTTTTTCCTTGGCGAGGTTAAGGGTTCTGCGCTTCGAGTTCTTGACGGTAGGGTTTGGGCTTTCAGGAGCTTTATGCTGGAGAGTGTGCAGACGCGCAAGGGTTTCTGTATATAGGTTTTTTTAAATCCTCACGAAAGCAGATAGTGGCGTTACATCAAGCTTGTTCTTTGCATATCCTCTGCATCTGAAGTTGCAGTGGGTTTTTCTCTGCGGGGCAGAACTCGACAGAGGGAAGGCCAAGGGAGGAGGTAACACAGAGGGACTTGGACTCCGCTGGTAGATTTGATCAAGCCCAGTTCTCCAGCGACACTTCCCCAGTTGAAGCTCAGCCTCTCCAGCGACACTTCCCCAGTTGAAGCTCAGCCTCAGACAAGAGGGAGGAAAAAACAGGGGCTGCGGCGGATAGGGTTTTTCTTTGGGGGGTTCCGGCGGCCGCCTCGCCGCTGCGGCCCCCTCGCCGCTGTGGCCCCCCTATTCTTCTTCAGCGACCTCTAGGCGTAGAGGATGTGGTTTTATGTGACAGATGGGGTCTTGGGTCTCCTCTGTGCAGAATCTGGCGGCGGTTGTGCCCTGGTTTGCCTTCTCTGCGCGAAATATGGACGACTGCCTCACTGGTGGACTAGCGATGGGGTTTTGCTCGATGCTGTGAACCCTCCTCTGCTGTCTTTTTGCTTGTTGCTGCAGCTCCTTTTTCTTCTCAAGGGCTGTTTTTTTGTGGACCCTGTTGATGGGATGATACAGGGGTGGAGACTTCTCTCCCTCTGCAGACATTTATGTAATGAGTGGTTTATGCACTTTGAAATTTGTGATGCCAAGCTACTGTGATACTGAATGTGATCGGGTTTGTTTTCTGGCATTGATGTCTCGATGTTTCTCGCAGTTGCACTGAGAACGAAATTGATGTAATGTGGATGCCAAGATACTGTGATCCTTAGAATGTGATCCGGTTTGTTTTTTGGCATAGATGTCATGATGTTTCTCGCTGTTGCACAGTTGAGAACGATATTGATGTAAAATGAACTGACATATTTAATATATCACCGTTTTTTTTCTTCTGAAAAAAAAAAAAAAAAAAAAAAAAAAAAAAAAAAAAAAAAAAAAAAAAAACAGTTAAATTTCATAGAAGCCTTGAATTAAAACCAAAGTGATAACGAGATAACACCTAAAAAACATAGAAGGAAATAATAGAAACCTGATCAATATGAGGTAGGTTGGGAGGGGCTTAGGTGAGGTGAAACCTCTAGTTCTTTGATTTTGATTGGCTACCACTTCTATAGTTCATCTTCAATAATTATTGAGTTGGATTTAGTACCCTAAGAAAGAGAAGTGCTCATGAGCTCCATTGTTTCCTCCTCCTTGTTTGATCCTTTACCATAAACTTTAATATTGAGCGCGTAGGCAACTCTACAAAATATAGTGAATTTATCCTCTAGTCACTTGAGTATGTATGTAGATTATATTTTATACAATTTTTCGTTTTATAAGGCAATGGCAAGTCAACAAAACTCTAGTGCTTGAAATACCTTGATATCATGCAACAAAGAAAATCCTAATTCCTAAACCCAATTCTAAAATTTAACTCTGATTTATTGAGTGGAAGTTTATTGGCCTCTTTACTTCACCAAATTAATCCTCAACCACTTCTTGAGTTCCTTGAGCAATGCATTATTGAAATTGTTGTTACACATACAAGACAATTCTCTCTGCACCAATGTCTTATGGATAAGGAGAGGACACCTAGAGAGTTGAGCATGATCTTTACCTCTCTTAGAAATAACCTTATGGCTAGATTATAAAATTTCGAACTTGATCATCATCATCAACCTACTTCATACCAATATGATATCATTTTTCCTCAACCAAAGCCACTCAAACACATGATGGTTGCATAGGGGATGAGGCAGGATGAAGACAATAAATAAGAAGCTCCTTGAGAGAAAAGGCCAAGCTATAGAAACCGATGTTTCTCACAAATACTAATGAAATTAAGGAGAAACAAACTTTAGTCATCGACCAACAAAAACCAAAATGCCATAATGATAGTAAGATTAAACCATTAAAAAAAAAAACCAAAAAAATCATTACAACTATAGTTGCCTAAAGAGTTCCCCATATAAAACCCACCTCTCCATTAACTCCAATGCAAAAAAAAGCATTACCAATCATAATTATTAGTCAACATGTATTAGTTTTATCATTATGGAATGGTGATGGTTCTTTGCCCCAATACCTTCTAAATCTATTGCTTGGTGTTAGCTTTCATCTCTTTTGCACCCACCACCAATCCATACATCAACTATGAGCTTCCCACCCATTACAAAACATGTTAATGGGTCGATGTTGTTTTTCAAATAAAGGACAAGAATTTTATTTTAATTTTAAGATAAAAATTACAAGCAAAAATGTTAAATCAAAAGAGAAAGGAGTAAATGATCGAAAGTAAGTCAAAATGCGCCCTTTACAAAACCCCGTGAATGTTGCATTAATGGCCCTTGACTTTAATCATTCTAACAATCAAAGAAAACCTAAATAATATTGACTTGACTTGTATCCCTGTAATAATCAAAGAAAACCTGAAGTATTGACTTTACAAAACCCCGTGAAGGTTTTTAATGATTCAAGAAATGGTGAAGCGTTGCATGAATGGATTGACTTTTATGATTGTAATAATCAAAGAAACCTAAAGTATTGACTTGTAAATATGGATAGAATAAAGGTAAAACGCAGTTTTATAGATTATTTGATATGAAGTGTTGCTTCAACGTATTGGTTTGTATCATTTTAGTAATTGGTAATAAAGGTAAAACACGATTTTATAGATTATTTGATATGAAGTGTTGTTACAACGTATTGATTTGTAACATTTTAGTAATTGGTAATAAAAATTAATAAAATTTTGTATATAAGGATAGTATAAAGATAAAATGTATTTATATAGATCATTTATGTTGTTTTAATGTATGGATTTGTATTTTTTGGATGGGGTTATTAGTATCACGAGGGATCGGGATCTCGTTGCCCCGCTTAGTAAACATGTTGAGGTGTGGCACCCACTCTTAGTGAAGAGTAAAGTTAAAGGATTTATTCTCAAAATCATTTGTGTGTGAAATAATGGCAAGGAGGGCAGAGTGGAGTTTGAAGATTGGGCATGGTGTACTACATCAGTGTGTTTGTGTGGTGCCAAGGGATGGATAAATGACAATTGACATGCTAATTCGATGACAGGAGGCAGGCAAGTTGTAGGATTTAAATAGTTTGCTCGGTTATGTCCGAGGAAAAATCTAGGGGAAAAGCTAAGAGCGACCTGGTGTAGAGGTGTGAGACAGCATACCCAGGGCGGTCAAAGTCTGGTTGTTGTGGTGTTAGCTGTGATTTTGCAAGTATGTAGTCCCCTATCTAGCAATACAATGAACTCGCTGAAGATAGAAGGTAGCTTGGTTGGCTTGGGAGGAAATGAACCTAGCAGAGTGGTTTTGGTAGGCAGAAAAACCCGCGGTGACAACTTATGGACGATGGGAAGCCATCGTAATAGGAGGGGAGAATCTATGCACGAGATATGGAATGGGGGAGCGAAGAATGTTAGATGTTGTATCAGTTGCTTGGTTGCGTTAGAAACTACACTAGTCAGGAAATGCTATACTCCTCCTTCATCTAACAGTTGTGTTTTGACTTGTATTTAGAAGCGTCATGTACTCTACGTATTGATTGAGTCTGTGTGGGTTAATTATGCTTGTAGTTTTACCTATGGGTGTGATTGGAAGTCCAATTCAGTGGAGTGTTGGGCCTGGGTAGTCTAGCCCCTGGTATGTCTAGACGGTCAGCGTAATTTTGTATGGTTTTAGGCATATGTTGTTAACTCCTTACCATTTTTTATCAGCCACGGAAGAGTTGGTTATGGGTGGGGTGGAAACTTGTGTAAGAGAGGGGTTATTCATATTTCTAGTAAACATATTGTTTCTACATGTGGATCCTCGCGTTCGAATTATAGTCTCTTACCTATGTTCTTTGCCACCATAGTTGTAATAAAACGAGTTTTATGGTTTTCAATTGCTACCAAGTGATCTCAAAGCAAGGGGGTGACAGGGATGGAAGAAAGTGTGGTATTGACGTGGGGGTATGATCACTAGATAAACTATCATGGATATATCCTAACTGTAGGGAAAGACTACAGGCCTAAAACATGGGGTTTATTATGTTGGTCTTAGACCTTCAGAAGGGATATTTTGTAGAGAGGCAGGGTAAGTGTGACCTTTGTTGGGTCAATGATTGTCATTCATTGGATGTATTGAGGTTGGAAAAGAAAAATGGTGGAGTATAATTCCATTGCAAAGGGTGTGTGTTAGGAGAGGGGATGCATATTATTAGGAATATGCGTTGAGAAGGAAATCCCACATGCATCAAAGAGTAGAAAGTTCCATTAAGAATTACCGAGAATTAACACCTCACCCTGTACAACAAGAATGGGTCGTGTTGAGGTTACTTCCCCCACTCATAGAGCCTTATGTTTGATATAGAGGTGTTAGTTGAATGGGCTGATTGGATATCAAATATTGGGAAAACCATAGGCATGTTCAATTAGTACATGAAAACTATAGACATGTACTGCCAAATGAAATTCATTATGGGGCGCAGGCTGATGGATAGACAGAAGCACTTAGAGGATGTCAGGTGTCCCTAGATAACATATTTAGCTATCTAGGTAGATTGGATCGCAGGCTTGACAATATTGAGCAGCAGATTGGATTTCTACTACCATCGAGAGTAGTGAAAGAGGGCTTTAAGGAGCATGTGCAAATTGTCACTTCATATTCTAACCCCTTTGGATAGTTTTATGATGTTTATGTTTTGTGTAGTTTTAGATAATAGTTTCTCTTGGTTTTGTGTCTTAGGAAATGGCTATGGTGAACTTTTGAATTATCCAGTTTCTTATGTTTACAGTTATCGTTATCCTCTCTTTGGAGATTTTATTATTATTATTATGGTCAGGTCTCCCTAATGAGAGATTGATATGTCAATTAAAATTTTGATGTAACCCCCAGTTTTTGAAGTTAATAGAAATTTAATTCAAAAAAAATGTATTGATTCATGTTATATTAGTA
This sequence comes from Pinus albicaulis, assembly GCA_034641835.2. Taxonomy (NCBI): domain Eukaryota; kingdom Viridiplantae; phylum Streptophyta; class Pinopsida; order Pinales; family Pinaceae; genus Pinus; species Pinus albicaulis. The sequence goes on along the minus strand of CM076584.1, from coordinate 1,176,990,448 downwards.
ATTTAGTAATTGGTAATAAGAATTAATAATTTTTTCCCCCAAGGGGCAGCTCAACTGGTGATGCCCATGTAAATGAAGTATTACGTGCAAGGAGGTACATGGTTTAAATACTTCAGATTCACCTATGCGCGCCGAAGAGGCATACGTATGCGCCTAGAGGTTATAGTGGTAGTGGTTAAAATTATGTTGATAGATATTTTTATTTTGGAATAAAGTTTTCATATTTTTTTAATTAAAAAATTTAGGCGAATCAATGAGATTTAATAAACAAGGTATTTTTTGTAGTGTTTAAAGATTGAGAGATAAGATAAAACTCTAATCCTAATTTTTTATGTTAATTAATTTATTATTATTATTTTATTTCAACAATAACACAAGTGTGCTTCACCCTGTCTCCATATTTACAGGGTGTAGAATCATCTTGCAGACCAACTATCCAAAGAAGGTGTGCAACAGGCATTTGACATTTGGCATGTGACTGAGGTGATTGACATAGAACATTACCAATACTACCATCGACCTTTTGCTGATGAAATTTAGGCGCCCGAGGTTACACTAGAGTGACACTGGTGGATTTAAAGGCATACATACAGTCATAAATATCACACCTATCTTTTTTTCTCTCTACAATTTTTTGTATTTTTGTTTCGAAGCATACTCATTACAGTTGTACATATGATCACGGATGACTCTACACAATAGCAACTGAGATAGTAAAATCAACCATGTGTAACTAATATTGAAAAATCGGCAATTTTTTGTTTGATGACTTCAAACTATACAACATGTAATGTTCATCTTTTTATAAATGAAAATGATGATTTTTCTTGAGAAAAAACAAAAATGTGTTTCATAACCAAATATTGACCCTCTACTCCATTTCTAGTTCTCAATTATGATTACCCATATAGGTTTATTCATTTGTATTGAATATAATTCATGCTCATAAAATCTCGGGCATCCTCTACTTTGGCACATGGTGAAAAAGAAATCCTAGTAGTGGGAGCATTGGCATCACTACCTATAATGAAACCTAGGGCACTACTTTCAATTTTTTTTATCTCTACAACGGGAAAAGATAATGCAATCCATAAGTTATTTAACTATTAATTATTTTCCTATTTGACTAAAATTTACGTTGCATTTAAAATTGACATTAGAGAAAAAAAAATTATTTTTTTAAAATAATTTAGTTTTATTTTGCATGCATTCGATTGGTTGCATTCTTATTATGTAATGATTTGGTTTAACCAATGCAATGTACAATCAACAAATTTACCATTGAGATCATGGAAAAATCACAAGTCTTATGCATCACCACAACCTGGTTTTAGACCAGTGTGATGGGGCAAGCCCCTCGATGAGGCGAATAGAATCCCTAATGCATGTGATTAACCTTGATGGCGCACCACCCATGCCATCTCATTATCAAACAATGTCACATGGTTCGAGTTTGAGTTCAGGTTCAATAATGATTGGCGCACTACTCAGGTTACCCCACTGTCAAACAATGTCATATGGTTTGAGTTCGAGTTCGGGTTCCGTCAATGATTAGATTTAGTTTGAGTTCTAATTTTTGATGAGATTCATATATATATATATATATATATATATATATAATGAATTATAAAATTAAATAGTAAGAAATCAACATCATTAAACATCAAAAATTTTATCACGAACATGAAAACTGCAAAAATAAATTACAAGCTTGAATTGTGACATAACATTTTCAATTTTAATCCATAAACTTGGTCAAAAACTATTAGATTCACCAAACCTCAAAAAAGTTTTAAGGTTCACCTCAACGTTAAAATTCCACTAACGTTATGACATAGCTTCCAAATGTGAGTCACCTCATTGTACAAACACCGATGATCTCAATCTTTACATCGCCTTGGTAACTGGAAACATACTAGAGGCTCAAATGGATTTTGTTGTTGCTCTTGTAGGCAATCAGGGTCACGGTTTCCACAAACAGACTGACCATCTGCACGTTATTCCTGTCAATGAACGATTTTTGGTTGAAGCTCTGCTGCTATATTCTAAACCAAATGCCAAAAAAAACTTATTTCATATTGTTTTAAGCCCCATACTTGAAGCTGAGACCCAAACACCTTAATGTTAAATAAATATGATGGTAACATTAGAAGACAAAGGAAACCTTTTGGAATAAAGGGCATACCTCATATTCAAGTAATTCACGGGATCACGAGATGCTTGTTCACTGGAAAACTGTAAAAAATGGAATGTTAATGCATAAAATTTTCATGTAACTGAATATTCTATTGAAAAACTGGATATAATAATGGGAGAAAGAAGTTCAATCAAAGAAACTTCAGCTTCTATTATCTGAAAATAAAATTGAACTAATTGCCCCAATAAATAGTTGCTGAACAAGAGACACGTTTGTGTTTTTTTTTAGAAAATTAAAACGATCCTATGACTAGCATAATGAAGGCAGGCAAAAGAATGAAATAAATGCAAAAGAATAAATACATAATGGCGAGTTATACCTCTTCTCCTGTAAGAGAGTCTGCAACAATGCTTAGATGATCCATAGTTGGCTTTGAGAGTTGTCTTACCTTCACATTTCTAGCCCTACTTAGTTTGCTGCTTTGCCGATACCTCTGAGACCTGGCTTATGGCTGTGGATACAACCTCTGAGACCTGGCTTATGATTGTGGGTACAAGTGATATTATAAGTTAGAGAAGTGAAAAAACATGGAAAGGCAACAATTTTTGTCTGCCCAAAACTTCTTAGCGAATTTTTACGACACACAGATGCAAGATGGAGAGATCACCTTAAAAAATGCAATTGATAGTGAGTAAGAAAATATTTTGAAACATTAATTAAAACAATTTCAAGTTTGATTACTATATCTAATACTTGTTAGCACAATTATAAAAATTATATTTTTATCTCAGATAGACCTGATAAATTCATATTAGTTTTCAGATTTATTTATGATGAAGTGTGAAACTAACCTGTGACCAACCCTAACATTACTAGACTGGAAATCCAAAATATAGGTACACAAAGTTATTTGGAAATTTTAGTGTAGCCATCTTTAAATCTCTGCAACTAAAATCCATTTTTAGATCTCTGTAACTAGAAATCCATCTTTATATTTTTGCAACTGCTATTGCTACTTTTTGAGAATACAACATTAAATCAGTCAAGAATAATTATATTTTTAGTTGTGGAATCAGATACATCATCTTAATCGAGAAAGGGAATTGAACTTGTAATAAATGCTATAACAATCTTCTCATCACTGTTTAATCAAGACCCCAAAAACTTTATTTTTACAGTATGGTGATGATTTTCTCATATGTTGATGATTTTCTCTTGGATTAGATATATGTCATATTTTTCTTTTATAATGAATCCAAAACCGTGCATGGATAATTGACTATTTGAAAGAGTTGGAAAAAGAGGGAGAAATCTCAAACTTTTGCATCGTTAGTGATAAGTCTCTGTTACCAGAAACACAACGTTTGTAGTCGTTTTCGATGAAAACCACTCCAGAAACCAAACTGTACTGGAAACCACATTTTATATGGCCGTATTTGTTTTCATTGATAAAAAACGGTTTCTAGCGAAACAGATGGTTTCCCACAACGTTTTTTCTAAAAACATCTATCCATTTTGGCTGGAACGTTTTCCTCCATTTTTTAAAAATGGAAATTTCCTTTCCGAAACTTACTAATTTTTGTAAGTTTCATTTTCTAGTTGTGTTTCCCCCTGTTTTCTCCCATTACATGCGAGCTAGTAGTTGGAAACCTGGAAAGTTTGGCGATTTAACCTGTGAGAGTGGGAGCAAGTTGCAAAGTAGATTCATCCTTCAGCATAAGCGGGTGTATGGAGAGAAGCACATCCTTCAGTAGAGAGAAGCTCATTCAGTTTGTGGATTCCCAATTTCCTGCTATGTTTTGATATCAGCCTCTGTATCTTATTGTGTGTTATTATTATTATTTTTTTAAATTATGTCTTCCTTTATCTTCGTTTGGCCTCACTGTTGACACGAGACTCTTCCCATTTTTAATGTCTCAGGATCAGTAGTACACCAGCATCGTACACCAGCGACGTCTGCCTATTGTGTATTTGTTGTCAAAAGTACTTAACACAGGCCTCATTTGTTGTGCACAAATGTATACCCATCACTCTTTTTCCACTCCATAATGGCGTATGCAAGGGTGGAAATAATAATGATATTGGGTTTTATTTTGGTGTAGTATCAGAGTCCTGCTCAATTCTCAGGATCCGTTCATGTTTCGAGTGGTATTGCCTCCAGCAAACAATGGTTCGCTTGTTTGATCATTATATCAACAAAACAAGTGTTTGGAATAACCACGAGTTTCGCATCTTGTTGCAACCTCCACCTCCTTCGATATATTCTTGATATAGAAAGCCCAGCAAGTTTGAAAACCATCTTCTTTCACTATTTCAATAAATACCGTTGGATATATGTGTGATATCAGAAAGAAAGAGTCAATCTCAGTTTGAAACGGTGGAAATATATGTGGCTTCCACACTTAATCTTTGTAACGATGTTAAACGGATATATCATTCAGTGCTTAAATTTTGCAAAAGAAACGAGTTTAATATTTGCCAATTTTGTTGTCAAATCCTTCTCTGTGCAGAAAAAATTGACATGAATCATATGTTCGAATTTAAATTCCACCAAAATGGTTTTTTTATTATTATTATTCTATTGAATGAAAAAAGTACATGTCGATCTCATATGATTTGAGATTTTTTTTTCCCTCCTTTTAGGCATTGTCAACATTAAATGTCTGACTTCACCATAAAATTAAAAACAAATTATTATATTATTTTATATTGCTATCTCAAAGATACATCGAGTACTAATCGAAGTCTCTCAAGAGCCAAGAACTTCACAACCGTCCACACATCGTTTGGGTTGATCAAGCCTATATTCTGGAATTTAGCTACATATATTTTGGTAACACTGCAGACTCACTAGAAAAAAAGAGGCGTTGTTGATTGAGGTGATAATTGCTCTTGAAATATATTTTTTTGATTTTTTGGTTGGAATTTGACAATATTTGAATTTTAAAAATTTTAATTATGTTTTTAACATTAGAAATAGATTCAGCTTCATCAATTTTTTTCTAAAATATCCCAAATCCCACAATTTGATTTGAGAATTGTAACTTAATTTTTTTAAGAATTCCAACCAAAATTACCCAAAAATCTGCTAGAAAATCCAACCTTTTCCGAGAAAAAATGTCTACCTATTTAGGCTACCCTGAAAAGTAAAAGTGTCAAGCTTGGAATTTCCTGAGGCTTTGGAAGAGCTTGATAATACCAAGAAGTCTACTGACCATAACAATTCTTTTGGAATTTTCAAGATCCGGACATTGAGGTCTACAGAGAGTACATGAGAGAACATGCCATCATCTGTAAATTTATGGGAATTTGGCCATCTGAAAGAGCTCTTAAAGGGTGGATCCAAGCCAAATGGAACCCCAGAGGTGCAATAGAACTTCAGCTCGGTTCGAAAGGATTCTTCACTATAGTTTTCGCTCTCCTGGAAGACAAGGACAAAATATTTGAAGGGGGACCGTATTTTTTCAACTTTGCTGGTCTTTACATGAGATTCTGGAAGGAGAAATTTACTCCTGAGAAAGAAGACTTCACTCGTGTCCCAGTCTGGCTCAGACTTTATTCTCTTCCTACGGACTACTGGGCACCTTCGGTTCTCCAAGCCATTGGAAACAGTCAAGGAGAATACATCAAGATGTCATAAGGTAAAAATAATGGACATTATATTTCATATGCTTGAATCTGCACCTATATTTATGTCTCTGGCGCCCTTCCAGAAGCCATCAATCTGAATTTCAGAGATGAAACATGGACTCAAGCGGTGGACTATGAGCACATACCTTTTCATTGTAGGAAGTGCCACGAGCATGGGCATCTCTTTAGAGATTTCCCACAGAACCAGCCATACGCAAAATAAAATCAAGTTGGCAAGAAGGACGAGCAAGGATTCATCAAAGTGAGTCACAAAAACAGGCAAAACAGAAGGAGCAACGCAGGAAGAGAAGCTCCAAGCAAGCACAACAAAACATATATGACATCCTCTCTTCCATAACAGAAGAAACAAGACAACATAGCAACAGCAAGGAACAGAACAACGAACAGGAACAAGGACATGGACACAGACATGGAGAACATGATCACTCTCTCTCAAGAAGAACAAGCAACACATGAAGAAAATGATATGGATTTCACACAGGACCTACCATCATCAGAGGAAAAGGCGATAGAGGACATCCTGATGGGTATGGACTTGCAGAAGATCTCAAAGGAATGGACACCAAAAGTTTTTGAAGGAATACCAAAATATTACCTACAAAGAATTGAAGAAGCATATACTCTGCAACAAAAATTCCAAAAGCAAAGAGAACACCAAAGCAAGGGGAAGAACCAAGCTGGAGGAATCAAAGCGAACCTCAAAGCCAACAACTAGATCACAAAGGGCCAACCAAAAAGAAGGGGACAAAATACAAATAGTCAACATCTCCAAGAGCTCGTCAGTAGCCTTATCAATGCGGGCAAGGTAAAGTTTCTATCTCTTACTCCCAATATTTTATCATGATATGCACATCTTGGAACATCATAGGACTCAACATTCCTACAAAAAAATGGATCCTCAAATCCAAAATTACCTCAGGGAAAACTGATATTCTAATGCTACAAGAAACTAAAAGTGGACTGTTCGAAATGGTGGCCATTCAACAAGCCTGCTTTAGGAAGCAGTACAGTCATTTAGCTATTGCTGCCTCTAGCACTGTTGGAGGCATAGCAATGTTCAAGAAAGACTCAAATTTTCATCTGATCGATTCCTTTGCTTCCAGACATGCCCTCACTACAATTCTCCAAATAACAAGAACTAAAGAAAAGTTATGTATTACCAATGTCTATGGTCCCCATATGGTTCATAAGCGCTATGCCTGGCTCAAACATCTCAAAATATTTCTCCAGCCTCTAAATCATAAGTACCAGCTCCTAGTTGGTGACTTCAATATGATCCTAAACTTGGGTGATAAAAGGGGCGGGCTCCGCAGACTAGACACAGACTCTCTGGCTTTCCAAAACATGATAGATGACTTGGGCTTCATAGATACTCCCACTAAAAATGGAATCTATACCTGGAATAACAGGAGAGGAGGTGAGCTTCAAATTACCTCCAGACTTGACCGCTTTCTCCTCTCGGAAGAGTTATTCCTCTCCTCTCTGGAAACAAAAGCCAGCATAGCTCCGCAAGTTGGCTTAGATCATTGGCCGATTGTTTTAAACATCAAGATCTCTGAAAGGCCGAAGAATGCACGCTTTAGGTTTGAGGCGTTCTGGCTCTCCCACCCAGATTTCCAAGACAAAATTAAGGAATGGTGGACCATATCGCTCCCTCAGCATGGAAGCAAGATGCAAGGTTTCCATCAAAGACTAAAATTCATCAAGCAAGAATTAAAAATATGGAACCAAAAAACCTTCGGAGATATCACAACAGAGAAAAAAGTGATATAATTAAAAACGAGAGCAATTCAACAAAAAATCGTTCAAAATGGATTGACAGAGGAAACCAAACAGGCAGAAATGTAACTACAGAAGCAATGGGAGGTAAGGGCCTCCCAAGAAGAAACCCTATGGAGACAAAAATAAAGGATCAACTAGCTTAAATATGGGGAGAAAAACACTGCCTTCTTCCACAAATCAATGATCCAACATAGAAAGCACAACAGGATTCTCAACCTCAAAAACAAGCAGGGTCTTGTGCTAAATACCCATCAGAAAATTGAGGAAGAATTACATCAGAACTTCTCGAGTATCCTCAAAGAAAGAAATTAGCACAACGAGGAGTACATCAGGAAGATCACCAACAACATCTCGTCCATCTTAACTAGAGAACATAATCAGATGTTGTTAAAAAATATAACCATGGAGGAAGTGGAAGCAAAAATTCAGTTAATGCCAAATGGCTAGGCCCCTGGGTCCGATGGCTTCACCATCGACTTCTACAAAGCTTGCTGGAGCACGATTAAGGATGAGGTCTATGACATGGTGGAGGAATCAAGGATGAAGAAATCCATCTTTCCTTCCCTCAACGCCACTTTTCTGGCGCCCATTCCTAAATCAGACAGGGCAGACTCTCCTGATCACTTCAGACCCATTGCTCTATGTGATGTAATATATAAGATTATCTCCAAGGTTCTCGCCAATCGCATCAAACCTCTCTTGCCTCTCCTGATCTCGGCTAATCAAACAGGGTATGTTGAGGGCAGACAAATCATGGACAACATCATTCTCTCATAGGAAGTTATTCACTCTCTTAAAGACTAGGGAAAACAAGGTGTGCTAATTCAGCTTGATATGTCCAAAGATATTGACAAGATTAATTGGAGTTACATCAGACATCTGTTGGTTGCCTTCAGGTTCAGCAATGACTGCATCAAATGGATTATGGCTTTGGTGTTAGGGGATTTTTTCTCCATCCTCCTTAGTGGTTCCCCCACCTCAATCATCAAACCTTTGTGGGGTATCAGATAAGGAGACCCTCTCTCCCCATTCCTCTTTGTCATCATGGCTGAGGGTCTTGGCAGGACCATCTCTGCAGCCTCATCCAACAATCTCATCTCTGGCCTTAATCTCTACCCCCCCTCCCTCCCACTTCCCACCAACAGTTTGTGGACAATACGCTCCTTATGGGTTGCCCTGCAGCTAAGGATGCCCATGCATTTCGTAGAATTCTAGATGACTTCTCCCTTACCTCCGGATCCTCTGTCAATGATTCCAAGTCGAAAATATTCTTTCTCAACACTCCCACTGCCATCCAAAATCACATCACCAATATCCTAGGATTCCAGAAAAGCAGTTTCCCCTCAAAGTACCTGGATGTTCCCCTGATAGAAAAACCTCTAGCCTGCTCGAATTGGGAACCCCTCATTTCCAAGATCAAGAAAAAGATCTCCAATTGGACCTTTCGTTCCCTCAATCTAGCGGGAAGATTAATCATTGTCCGCTCTGTTCTTCAAGCCATGCCCCTATATCAACTCTCAGCCTTAGCTACTCCTCATTCCATTTCGAACCAGATCAGAGCCATTCAAAGAGATTTCCTTTGGAAAGGCAAGGCAACAATGGAAAATGGGCCTTGGTGGCCTGGGAAAAAGTTTGTATGCCCAAGAAAGAGTGCGGTCTTGGACTTCGTGATCCAGGCATCCTGGGCAAGACTCTAGGCACCAATACTTGGTGGCGCTAGCTCACCAATCCCTCCACCCCCTGGGCCTTGCTTTGGAAAGCCAAATATGCCCCCACACACTCTTGGGACTCTCTCATTAGCCTCTTTGGCAACCTCAAAGGCTCTCCTATCTGGAATCAGGCATGGGACAACAGATCGCTCATTCAAAATCACAGTTTCTGGGAGATAGGTAATGGTAAGAATGCCCTGTTCTGGGTGGATGCTTGGGAGCAACGCCCCAAACTTGACTTGGAGATCTACAGGCCAGCGAGAAGGCAGCTGGGAGCTCAAGATGAACAGAAAGTCAAAGACTATTGGAAACTCTCGGGAGTCTCCGAGTGGAGGGAATGGGTGAACATCAAAGATTTTATCCCCATCCATCTCCACCAGCTGATGAACATTCTTGCAGAGGAACTAAAAAATAGGCAAATTCAAAAGGAAGAAGGACCGAACATCCTGCGTTGTGGCACCAATGTGGCAGGGAAATTCACTATCAAAGAAGCCTACAACATCTTGCAAAGTCCACCCCTATCCCACAAGATCGTAAATGGCAAGGACTCTGGAGCAAGAACCATTGGCCGAAGATCACTCTCTTTCTTTGGTTGGTTATGCACAAGAAAATTCTAACATGGGATAATCTATTGAAGAAAGGTTTCATAAGACCTTTAGTGTGCACGCTATGTCACTCTGAAGCAGAAATGACCAATCACATCCTCAACACCTATCCTTATGCTTCCAACATTTGGGCCTGGTTCCTTCATGTCTTCAAAGCCTCTGATCGCACACACGATTCCATTCATTCCTCTTTAAAAAATTGGTGCCCTGCCTTCTCCAAACAACCCCTCATCAATTTAGCTTGGAACCTCCTCCTGGGCATCATTTGTTAGGCCCTCTGGAAGGAGCGAAACTCTTGCATTTTCAAGAGTATGGCCTCAAAGGAAGAACAACTTCTCCACAAAATTAAATGCACTCTGCGTGAGTCGGCCTCCATTTCCAAACTCCAGAACCCTACTCACCCTCCCTCGGTGGATGATTGTAGAATCCTTTCCCTTCTCAACCTCCCCCCCCCATCCAGCACCCTTGCCCTTGCCGACTCTATCACTTCCCTGCCGCTGTCCATTTGGCAACCTCCCGATCATAATTTCACCAAGCTCAATTATGATGGAGCATCCAAGAACAACCCAAGAATGGATGGATTCGGTGGTGTTTTTCGCAACTCTCAGGGCTCCACCCTCTAGATTTACTATGGCAATTTGGGACACACAACTAATAATGCAACGGAGCTTCACGCGCTGGCTCACAGATTGGAAATTGCCAAGTATAACAACTACTGGCCCCTTCTTGTCGAGGGTGACTCCAATGTGGCTACCCAAGATTGTAGGAAGCTTTAGCAGGGGCGTAGCGTCACTCAGGTCTCCGACTGCTGGCGTATTAACAAAATATTACATAGAATCAAAGCTAGTATAGGGGAAGCAAAGGGGGTCTCTTTCACGGCCGTCAGAAGGGAGGATAACAAGTTGGCTGACTACCTTGCTAACTAAGGAGTTAAGGCCTCGACCAGACTTGTCTCTGAGGACTAGACTGTAATCGACTCGCCAACAGTAAAAATTTCTTGCACGAACATTAATGAAACAGACCTTCAAAAGGCATTGGTATTGTTAGAACTGCCATCTCCTTTCACTCACGATGACCTGGTACACAGTACTCCCTCTCACAGATGATCGTGGTGGTGGCTTGTCCTTGGTTTTCTCACCCTGGTACGCCTCCACACAGGGCCATTACTCTAAGCCAGGCTCCATCACCTCTGATTGCATGCGAAACAACTGTTCTCTCGCTCCTCACTCCCCTTGGCCCACTGCCTTAAATTCCCCTCACCTCGCCTTCATCCCTCATTATCTCCCACTGTTGGGCTCCCCTCTCACCCTGCAAAGTAGTTGCAGCTTCTGGCTCCAGCCGCACCCCTCCTTCTCTCTGAGCAAGCTGTCGCCCATGGCTCCCCGTCGTCGCCACCCTCCTCCCCAGCCCCGCCGCAGTCGCAACACCTACTTGGAGAATCCCTCCTGTCACCCGGCAACGAGAGAAAAGACCTTGGGGCGCAATGCGGCTCGCATCTTCGCGGAGAACACTACTGAGCCGGTGCAAGAAATTCTGGCTGGTATGGATGCGGAGGCCTCAGCCTGCCGCAGGTCCAGCCCCTCGGAAATGGTTGACAATGCTTTCCAATGGATCCCTGACCCCGCTCTAACCAGGAGCCGCGTAAACCTCTATAGACGTGTCATAGATGTGCACTGGCACACCAAAACATTATTGGCCATTGCGATCCAGGAGCAGAATAGTGTTACCAAATGGCTGGAAAGGAAGATGGATGCTTTGTCAGAAAAATTTGAAGCATACGTGAGAGCGGTTCACCACCCCCAATTTGTTGATAGCTCCTCACCTCACTACGATTTGCTGAAACAAAGCTCGGTCAAGCAGCATCAACCGAAGCCTAGAATTAAGGAAGAAGTTCATGCCAGGGGGAATTCACAGGAAGCTGGTCCGTCTCACCGCAACCTCCTTGACCCAGAGGAAGGGACCCCGGATCTCCCGATAAGTGTGGAAGAATATCTCAATGATGAAAAAGAGGTGCAGCCCCCCTCAGGTCCTTAACTCTCTTTGTTTCTCCTGGTATTTTGTGTTTTCTGTTTGTATGAAGATCACTCAGCAAGCGAGATCAAATGATCTTTTTTCCAGTTCCAGAAATACTTCTGTCTTTTGCAGTTATACTGTATCAGCTCTTCTCCCCTGTATCCCTCTCCCTGAGTGTGGGCTCGACTCTACGAACTTGTTGGACTCTAATCTTCTGCCTCTGAGGCTTTTTGTACGATATGTTTTTCTGCTTAATGTGAATAGATCTTCCAAATTTACAAAAAAAAACAATGCTTTTGGAATTGGGTCAAGCTCAAAAAATATTCTAGAAAATGAGCTTGACAATCTAGATTATTAGGTTTATTTGTCTTTTTCCTATGAATTGTTAGAAGTAGCTTTAGAGATACATCTATATTCAAAAATATACATTTAATTATTTATATTTAAAATATCTTATTCTCATAAATGTTTGTTATTTTTTTGGAATTAATGATGGACTAAATTCTTAGATCTTGCAAATTATGACATCTTTCTTAAAACTAAATCACTCTTTACAAATGTTTTTTTACAAATTCACATGTGGAAACATTGAATTTTTATGATTAATGTTTCGTTTTATATTGTTAACTTTTAATCTTGTTTTTTCTCTCTCCTCGTTTCTTATAGGCGAAACCTACAAACTCTGTTTCTCGTATCGTTTTCGTTTCTCGTTTTGTTTCCTGTTTCCCGTTTGGTAACATAGATAAGTGACTTTCCCTCTCTGAATCTGTGTTCTAAGCTTGCTCTACCCAGTGAGGTGCTTATTAGACTTCCAATCTACACTTTTCTTATGGGTTTAAATTGTGCAGTGTTATTTAAATGATTTTTTAAATTAAAACGAGGGGCTATCTAGCAACGTAGGCTCTTAGTATCTATTAACTATTCTTAAAAATTGTATCTATTAACTATTCTTTTTAGACATAAATGATAAATTAATGATCTCAGATTCAATATCTAGAGGTTTTGTCTTTTTTTTTTTTTTAAATTCTCATTAGCATGCTTCTTTATGGCTGGAATGCAAGAATTTATCTCGAGGAAATAATGGTTGGCTTAAGTAGGAATGGAACATGAACAACATCTCATTGAGCATGATATTGCAATGAATTTGAAACTCTAAAGTAAACATCCATGGTTCTTCTTTTCCCTCTGGATACTTGTTGAGGCTGCGAAAGTGGCCTATTGGTAGGTATCGATTTTTCTTTAATGTCAGAGGAACTGAAACCCTGTGGCAGGGGATGGTTCCTCACAGTTGTGTTTTGTGCTTTTGCCGCCTTTTGTGCGAGTATAATTTGTTCTGCAACAACTTGGAGAAGCTTACCCAAATCTACCACGTAATATAAAATGAAGATGATAATCGAATGATTTGAGTGGACAAATTTGTCCATGCAAATCTGGTAGAGGAAAACCCTTAGTGTAAATATATGTGAGATAAAAAATATATTTTTTATCTCACCTATTTAGTTTACATTTATGTTATTATCATCTTTTAGGCAAAAAGAGATAACCCATCAGAAACTAATTTTGACCATCAATTTCTTTGGCTTAGTTAATGCAGTGTACCATCAAATATTTATGAAATCTTGATGAAATATTGATGCCTTTATTGTTTTTTACTTTAATTTAGTTATAGTGAAACTAATCCGAACTAGCACTTAGATTTAATGCTTATATTCTATATCTAAAAAGTTGGTATGTGAGTTGTTGGTGAAGGTTGAGATATTCTCTCAACATTGAGGCTTCCTAAATTAGAATAAATTAGATCTAAGAAACTATATATTATAGAGAAATATATGAATTTAAAGTATGCGTGTGTGTGTTAACACATGCATGCTCCTGTGTGAAATAGATTATATGTGTTTTAATTCATTCTTATTTGGTATCAAAGCTTAAGGTTAGAGTTGAGTTTTTCTGAAATGTGGTTGAGGTTGATGAGTGACATATCACCATTGCATGGAGGCCATCGGGTGATTGAGAAGAACATGTTTCAATACTTGAGATTCATTGAAACCCACAGACAGGAGAGAGTCGTTGCATTGAAGGAGAGGCCAGACCCTTTCTATGGTGTAGCTGGATCAATTGCAAAAATTGTGGGGAAGTGACCAAGAGCTGGAAGGGATTTGTTTTGTAACACCCTCTTCCCACATTTACCCAAGTAACCGGCCAACCGGGGTAAACATGTAATGATAGGCTACTCATATGAGATTCAACCTTGTAGATGACCTTAAGGAAGTGGAATCGACAGAAACTTGAAAAAAATACTTTACACAACATCAACAACATCCTTAGGAGGTAACCCAACCTTCTAGGCCCCTGTACCCTGAGGGGGGACTGAATTTTGACCCTTTCGAGTCATAGACACGGGCATGTAAAGGTGAGGGAGCGGCTAGAAGCCTATATCCGCAAGCATGCCAAGGCAAGGTAGCGGCCATGGCCCCAAAAAGTTAGTTATGTTCCCGCAACTCTGGGATTTGTGCCACCTTTTAAGACCTAGAGCCCAGGTCAATGCCCAAAACTTCATGAAAATGTAGGGGAGGATAAATAACATTAAAACAAAGGTATGTAAGCAATCACACTCATATGGATCCCTCCCAGCCATGACAGGAATTTCTTCAAACATTCACAAACATTGAAACTACAGGTGTAAACATCAGATTTAAACATAGGGGTCTCATACATATATGAGAAATTCTAAGAAGAATTGCTCCCTTACATCATTAGCTGCAATACAATCTATTTCACCATAGATACAGTGTGCATTCATTTACAGGTAAAAACATAGATAGAGCCATACATCATCACTGATAAAATGCATGCATAAAAACAACAGAAATACCATGGATACAATAAAAATAAGATCCACATATAAATCATTAGATTTTCATACCAAGTACCAAGAAAATGAACTCTTCATTACTGAATGTAAAAAACAACCGAAGATGGGACTTCCAAGTTCCACCAGACCATATATTGGTTGAGCCAATTCACACTTCAGCCAATCATCCACGTGCCATATTCCAAGCATGAATGTGGGACTTTATCAAACACATTAATCACAATCAATCCAGGGATTGCAGAGGCCAAACCACCTCAACCAGTGATTCCACCTCACGATCGAACATCACAACCATCACGAATTGGTCTCTATCCAAGTTGCTCCGGGGCTGCAAAGTGTTTGTTCCAACCAAGGCTCTAGGACTAGTAACTAAACCTTAGTTGTTCTTGGGATCCAGAGTGTTTTTCCAACCAAGGATCCAAGACAAGTAACTCAACCCACCTAGGGCTCCAAAGCATTTTTCCAACCAAGCCTCCAGAACTAGTAACTTGACCCAATAGCTGTCCGTTGGGCTCTAGAGCATTTTTCCAACCAAGGCTCTAGGAACTAATAACTCAACCCAACAACTAAAGGAATCATGAGAACCAACCATAAATAATCAATGGAATAAACCCACAACACCATTTCTAACCAAGAAATGGCAAGGCTAGGAAAATATGCATGCATATCCATGCATGCCAAAATAAGTGAGGAAAGCATACATGCAACTTGGTACCTGCAATCAAATCCTGATGTAGTTATTGATCCCTATGTCCTCTTGCACTTTCTTATTTTCCTCTGCCTTCTTGCTCCAAATCACCAAGTATCCACACTATCCAAGAGTGCTCCAAGAAAACTCTAAGTATCCAATAGTATGAAAGAAAGAGAGAATAATGAGAGAGCTCCAAACAATGCACTAACAAAAAGTACAAACTGATCATCAGAATCCTTTTTAAAGAAGATGCCTCTATTTCCTTCATTTTCCTCCTCACATGAAACCTGTGAGCTTTCATCTCCCTTTTCTCCTAATTTCCATTATTTTCATAAATAATTGTGCCAAATATGCCATTTTCCTTTTCAAATCCTTTTCCTTTTTCCTTTGTCAATTTCCTTAGCCATAATAAACCAAATGAACACCCACTAGGATGTTTTTCCCAACATTCAACTTGGAATAAGTGTCCCATCAATCGTGGTTATTATTTTAACTTTATTACATGGAATTTTCACCAGGGTTGTTATAGAACCCTCCCCCTTGGGGGACACCGTCTTTAGTGTTCAACCACACATATACCTTAACGACACCGCTAAAAAGAAAACATACTATCCATGGAGCTTTATAACATAGCTCGATGCAATATTCAAAATGATTACCCTGTTGTAAAGCAATCCAACATGAGATAATAACACCATGACCACTATAATGACATTACACCATACCGCTTATTGGAGCTTTATAACATATCTCATGGCTGTATTTACATCCATATACATATAAGTACATATACCCGAACATCACATCGAAACACATATCCAAGCATCACCAAAAGATGTATCAAACATATACCAACACCACACCAAAACTTCTTTTCCTCAACTTAGAAACAAGGAAGGATACATAGCCCACATCTGATTCGTCATCTTCCATGTAGCTTCATTGGGCGCAAGTACTTCCATTTCTTTTTAACTTGCTCGATTTCATAGAATGAGTGTCTTTTTCTGTAAAATGCACTATCGTTTCGGCTGGAACTCTCCTTTTGGATCCACCTTCAATACAGACCAGTCAATCACATGATCAACATGTTTAACATATTTCTTGAGTAATGACATGTGAAAAACATCATGGACTTTCATTGTGGAAGGAAAAGCAAGTCGATAGGCTATTGGCCCAATCCTCTCAATGATCTTGAAGGGTCCACAAAGCCTTGGTGCCAACTTGGCACATGATCCAATCCACAAGGATCTCTTCATGGGCTTGATATGCAAGTACACTTGACCCCTAACCTGAAACTCCTTGAACAACCTATTATTGTCTACATAACTCTTCTGCCTATCTGCACTGCTTTCAAGTTTTGCTTGATCACCTGCATTTCTTGTTTTATTTTGGCCAACATGTATGGTCCAATTAGTACCTTGTTAACCGAATCACTCCAACTGATAGGAGTGTTGAAACTCTTCCAATACAATGCCTCAAATGTACTCATCTTCAGTGACTCCTAATACCTGTTGTTGTAGGCTAACTCTACCAGTGGAAGACACTCTTCCCACTTGCGTTGCTGATGCATCACATACATCCTCAAAATATCCTCCAATATCTTGTTGACCCTCTCAGTCTATCGATCTGTGTGTGGATGATAATTTGTGTTGAAGGCCAACTCAGTGCCCAAACCTGCAAATAACTCCTACCAAAACTTGGAATTGAACTTTGCATCCCTGTCGGGCATAATATTCTTTGGAACATAATGCAATATGACTATGTCTCTGGTGAACACCTCTACTACATCGGTAGTTGATTATGTAGTCTTCATCGGTATGAAATCTGCAACCTTTTTTAACCTGTCCACAACAACCATAATATAATCATGTTTTCTAGTTGTCCTAGGAGAACTTGTGATGACATCCATGGAAATGACCTCCAATTTCCACTTTGGAATTTCAATTGGTTGTATAGTCCACCTGGATGCGTACACTCTGCCTTAACCATATGACAATCCAAACATCTGGCTACAAACTCTGCCACATCCCTTTTTAGATTCGGCCAAAAGTATAATTTCTTCATTGCAGTCAAAGTCTTATGGTAGCCTGGTTGACCCGAATATGGTTTCGCATGAAACTCCCTCAAGATCGGATTCTTGAGCTCATTGTTGTCTATTACATATATCCTATCTCAAAATCTGACCAATCCATCTACTATGAGACAGTAGTCCAAATCCTGTACACCTGCACCTGTACCAGTACCTACACTACCACCTGTACATGTACATGTACCAACACATACACATGTACTAAGGCATGTACCTATAACAACACTTGTACATGTACCTGTGCCAACACCTATACATGTACTCTGTTGAAACCTGTGCACAATATCCATATACTTGTGATCCAGCTGACGTGCCTGAAAGATCTTATCCTGTAAGTCTATCCCATAGGAGCTCATTGCTACTAAGTGATTTACATGTACTTGAATTCTAAGAGCATCTGCGACCCTGTTCTCCTTTCCCTTGATGTACCCTGATCTCGAAGTCAAAATCAATGATCATAGCCAACCACCTAGCATGCATGGCATTCAGTTTCGACTCATCGAACAAGTACCTAAACCTAATGTGATCACTCATAAGTACAAACTGTTTGCCAAGAAGATAGTGTCTCCACATCTTCAGTGCATGTATGATTGCTGCTAGCTCAATATCATGTATTGGGTAGTTCTGATCATACTCGTTCAGTTTTTGTGACTCATAGGATACCACCTGTCCATTCGCCAAGTCCTCTCTCGAAGCATCTGTGAAAACTACAAACTCCTTGTCTAGGTTTGTAATCTTTAACATTAGAGCATGTGTCAACAACTTCTTAGGTTTATCAAAACTGGCCTCACACTCCTCTGTCCAATCAAACTTCTTACCTTTCCTCTACAATGATGTAATAGGATAGGCAATCTGTGAGAAGTTCTTGATGAACCTCCTCTAGTAGTCTGCCAACCCCATGAATGATCTCACCTCATCTACATTCTCAGGAGCTACCCACTCCATGATGGTCCTTATCTTTTCTGGATCTACTGCAATTCCTTCCTTAGCGACTACATGTCCCAAGTAGTGTACCTCAGTCTGGAAGAAACTGAATTTGCTGAGCTTAGCATACAACTGATGCTTTCTCAACAACCTCAACACTGCTTCCAAATGTTCGGTATGCTCTTCCTCATTTTTAGAATACACCAATATGTCGTCAATAAACATAATCAAAAGCTTGTCCAAATAAGGATGCAACACAATGTTAATCAAACACATAAATGTAATTGGGGCATTAGTCAAACCGAATGGAACTACAACAAACACATAATGCCAGTACCTGGTCTTGAATGCGGTCTTGTAGATATCCTTCTCTTTGATGTGTACTTGATGATAGCCCTGATCTAGGTGGATATTGGTGGCCACCCGCTTAGTCCTCCTAGACCTCCAGTCGGTTTCATCATATTTCTTGTTTATAACAACATTTACTATTTCTAGCATTTTTCCAGGTCCTGAACTTACAGAGCATTTTTGACACCATAAACAACATTTTTTTGAGGTCTGCAGCGGGCCCGTAGTCATAGGAAGGGGTTTGCGTCAAATCATGTAGTAAGTGGAGATATATTTTCGACCATATATTGTACGTGCCAAACAGAGATAATATGACCAAGTTACGACCCTGGGAAGTTGGCTTCCTAACTAACCCCAATGGGACCCACAAACTCTTGGTGTTTCATCTCTTGGGGTTAGGTTTCTAAATTTTTAGGGTTTTCTCATGTTGTTTAATAATAAAAAGGCCCTTAAGCCTCATTTTAATGCAATTTAAAGGCATGTAGCCACCATATCTCTTCTCAGAGATAAGATACCATCGCCCGAGCTAGTTTATTTTCCATACTGTTTGTAAGCATTTTTCAGTATTTGATATTAATGAAATGAATCGTTTTTCCTGCTACATCCTTGTGTTTATTTTTATTTATGTATTTTATTTCCTTTCTTCATAATTTTGGATCAAGCCCGATCTCAAGTTGATCTAGAGAACATTGTTGCTCCCTTTAGATAATCAAACAAATCATCGATCCTTAGTAGTGGGTACATGTTCTTGATGGTTACTTTGTTCAGTTGTCTGTAGTCAATGCACAATACGAGAGTGCCATATTTATTCTTCACGAACAACACCGATGCACCCCATGGCGATACAATTTTCCAAATGTACCATTTGTCAAACATTTCCTTCAAATACAATTTTAACTCTACCAGATCTGGTGTGCTCATCCTATAAGGTGCCATTGATGTTGGAGCTACCCTTGGTACCAACTCAATAAAAAGGTGTACCTCCATGTGCATTGGAAACTCTAAAATGTCTCATGGAAACACATCCTAAAACTACTGCAAGACTGGATAGCTTCTCAAAACATCTACATCCTCAACCTCCTTACCTTTGTCACTAGAGATATGAACTGCAAATAGCACACACTATTTCCTATGACTGTGCTTGGCCTGCATGGTTGTCACCATCCTAACTGATGTGGCTTTCTTCTTTCCCGGCAAGATTCTTGGTTCCCTGTTATCATCCAAGCATTCAATATATTTTTCATAGCAATATACCTTGGTCCTGTGAAGATATAACCAATCCATACCCAATAACATATTGTAGGAACCCAATGGAAATATGTTCAAGTGCGATGTTGTAGGCATACTATTTAACTCAAATGCACAAGCTCTTACCGAATGGTGAACTATTTTCTTCATACATGTGGCCAATTGCACTTACCAAGATTCTACATGCATTTCCTTACTCAAACCACACTTATCCACCAACTCGGAATTAATATAACTATAGTTAGATCTAGAGTCGATCAAAATAGAAACAGCTTGATCACAAATCTTACCATTCATCTGAATGATAGAAGCTTGATGATTTGTCTACACGTTTTCCACAGATCATTAAATCTGAGGAATGTTATGCCAAACATCTCCCACTATCTAGGCCTCATGTGTGTTGTATATTTTTGGCCCACTACCCTAATATTGTGGAAAATCTCGCCTACGATGATCTCCTCCACAAGTCCAACACCTCATTGGCTCCCTATTCTCATTCTGGTTCTTCTCCTCTGACCAAAATCCCTATCCTCTACTAGATGCATTGAACTTATTAGGTGAGGCAACATTCTCCTTGTTGCCTATATCTTAAGGCCTTGATCAGTTCTTGTCCCATTTTCCTTTGTTCCTTGCATTACCTTTCCAATCTAGCTTAGCCTTTGATCTATGCTTTGATTGTTCATAACATTTTTTTTTATTTTCTGGATGGCCTCCTCCAATGATTTGGGCTCATCGAACTCAATCCTATCTCTAAATGCAATTGGCATCCCACTAATAAATCTTTGGATCTTGGAGATAGGCTTCTATCTCGACACCATATGACCATTGATAACAAGTCGGCCATAGCCGCGGGTATGTCTCACCTAGTTTTGTTTCCATGTTTACATAGTTTTATGGATTTGTGAAACTCTTTCATATGCCCCCCTTCAACTTCCTTATTATCATGTACCCCTTAATAAAATATTTCCCTCTTGTACTATTAGTTCCTGACCTGGATAGTACCTCTTGTAACAGAGAAGATAAAGTTTTTCTATTTATAAAAATTTCATCAACAAGTGACTAAAAGCATACCCCTTGGAATGCCTTGTGATTTATGCAAGAAGCCTTTTGACTTTGATTTGACGTTTCTTGCACACTAGTTTTTGGCGGCACTAAAAACATACCTTTTGGATATTTACCTTGTTGTGATTTACACAAGAATGCTTTCTACTCAGATTTGGTATTGCAAACACATTATTGTATGCAGCAGTTGAAGATATTTCTTGCACAACCTCATGTTGAACTACCAAGGGACCAAGGATTGCATTAATAACTCGATGTGCAATATTAGGGTGATGTAGTTTTGTTGCAGTTAACCTAATCCTCCCCCTAAAAACCTAAAAAAGAAATTTCGTTGATAACCATCAATTATAATAAAACTTCTAAGCTTATTTAGAGTGTGAGATACTCATAAGTAACTTTGTCAAAACCATAGCCTATTAAAAAAATTCAACATTAAAGAGGTCAGAATATTACTTACCATATTCAAGCCAAAAAGTGGCTTACTAGTGTCGAATCACCAACTTCAATGGTTTCCTTGACTAGTCTCAAACAATGAAAAACAACACACGAAAAATGTAAATTTGACAAATTAAAAATAGAATTATCAGCAAAAAAATTGAATAGTATAGAAATTTATTGAATCATTATTAAGTGACGTTATTCTTCATGCCATTGCAGGCTGCTCTATAATAGCCCTAAGGAGGGGCTCTAGGAAGGCTTGACTAGTACATAATTTTTTTTTTCTCTATAACATCATTGGAATTTGATTGTTACAACAAAGCTAGAGGGGTTGAAGGAGGGGCTCTAAGAAGGCTTGACCAATACATGCACCCAAGGTTGAGACGTTAACTGGAAGTTCCTCCTTTCCCTTTACTTTCTCCTACAACAAAGGCTAAAAATTCTATCGACCAAGTCCCGCGCAACCAACCATGGCATAACTACAACAAGGGGAAATAGCAAAGATAGTTGTGGAAGGGGAAATCTCATTATTGTCCTGATGTGCTCACTAGGAAAAGCACATATGTCACAAAGACCATATGTCCCAAGCAAAGCCCAAATGTCACAAAGCGAGATGTCCCAAACATCACAAAGATTGTTGATATCACAAACACCATATGTCACAAAGATTGAAATACATTGAAAAATCATGCTGGTTAGTTAATTAAAAACAAACATTTATTGTGAGTAAAATCAATGTAGCCTAACACTAGCATTACTTTAGTGAAAAAATTTAATTCATCAACTGCACTTAATATCTTAACTTTAAAGTAAACTAATATAAAGTTGGTGTTTTGAGAAATGACCAAATAAAACCTCAAACTTTAAAGTTTTATTAAAATAATAAAAATATCAAAAATGAATTATATAATTCCATGAAATTTAGGTGTAAAATTGTGAAATTAGTTTTGGATTCTATACACAATTAATACAAAACCAAAAGCCAATTACTGTAATCCTTAAAATCGAGAAGAAAAAAATATCATTTCAAACTTACAACGCATACACTTTAAATGTCAAAAATTCAAATTTTCATAAAACTTTTCATCAAAAAAGGTACATTATAACTAGTCTTAATATCCCAAAAAGCGACTTTATTTTTGCCTTTTTAAAGAAATGAACGATGCAATGACTCTTCCGAGTAATACTTCAAAACATATATAAAATGCATTTTTCTTTCAATATATATATATATATATATATATATCCAAAAAATACAAAATAATATAATCAAATATAAATAAACAAAATAAAATTTCAACGTATAACTAATATATTTAATTAACATAAACATAAATTGTTATTTTGTAGGGAGCTTAAATATATATCTTTTAATTATCAAACTAACTAAACTAGCAATTGCACCATATGTTGCAAAAGAAATGCCGTAAAGAAATAGCATAGGAAAGAGTAGCTTAGAATAAATAAGTTGTTGCATAGAAGGAGCCATCGTGAAGGAATGAAAAGCAATTTTTTCTTACATGGAAGCAGGTCGCGGAGGTTTCAAAGATATTGATTATAAGAGATATCAACCAGAAAGTTTTGTTATAGATATTGAAATAGGCAATTGTGGGTGAAAACATATATGTAAACCAACACAATGAAATAATTTGTTGCAGAGGAGCCATCGTGAAGGAATGAGAGGAAAAATTTTCTTCCATGGAAGCAAGTCGTGGAGGTTTCAAAGATATTGATTATAAGAGTTATCAACCAGAAAATTTTGTTATAGATATTGGAATAGGAAATTGTGGGTGAAAACATATATGTAAACCAACATAACCTGTTTACATATATAAAAAATTTGTTATAGATATTGAAATAGGAAATTGAGGTGAAAATCTTTTGGTGATTAATAATCCTGCGAAATAAGCATGAAATCATGTAACTCAAATAATAAATTTTAAATACATTCAATTACAATATATCTAGCATAGATGTAAATAAAGAGAATTTTTATTAACATAAATAGAGTTTATTCCAAGTTCATCTACATATCTGAGCTCCAATTGTATTTTTAAGATATATATTTGATGATAATAATATTTTTTTTTTGTGAAAATAATACAAAGTTGGAACTAAATGGATTTGGTGAATTGAATAGAGATTTAACACATTAGGGCACATTTAGTGAAGGGGCCCTAGTGTTCCTTACCTCTAAATGTATTATAGTGTGATGCATCAATATAAAAAGCCGTGCACCTACTTAGAATTTTTAGTTCAAAATTTTAGTCGTTAATATATATATATATATATATATATATATATATATATATATATATATATACATATACATATACATATACATATACACATACACATACACATACACATACACATACACATACATATACATATATATACACTAGTGAAACAATATATTATAAAATGTATTTATTTTAAATGAAAAAAAATGATGATCTACTATAAAATAGAAGATCATCAAAGGAAAATAGCGAGCTTAAAGGAATGTGGAGGTACAAAATAGGGAGCATGAAGGAGATGTATAGATACAAAATAGAGAGCTTGAAATAGATGTGGATGTACCTGGAAATGATGAGGAAATGAGAGATGTAGAGGAACTTCTCAATCACAATATTGACCACACAAATAAGGTCACCCTTTTAATATTCTATTTTTTTTCAATGTACATGTCAAGTTCAAATTAAAAATTTAAAAATTAATATATATTTTTTGTGTAGGGAAAACATCTTACCTACAAGAATATCTTACCACACATAGTAAAACGTGGACATTAATAAGAAGTTGCAAGAAATTGTCTTTGATGATAATTTTCTAGATAATATAGAATCAACTAAAATTGAAAAAATGAGGCCACTAATTCATGAATGAACAACCCAAGATAAAGTAAATTAGGTGATCAAAAATATTTTTCAAGGTATATCTATCATAGCACAAGCTTAACTCTTAAATATAATCTGAAAGCACAAATATCTAAGAAATAAAGTTCAATTATTGGGCATTAGAAATTCCAAAGAGGTGAAGGTAAATGGGTTAGTATCAAGAAATATGACATCAACCCCTGGAAAAATTGCAAAATATCAATCTCAATCATGGCATAAGTGCTAGTAGGGAATTACTGACAAGTATCGTTGGAAAAAAAACTACATCATATCGGTTGATGTCAATGAAACAAATAATGTACAAAACATTAAGCAAAAGTTTATGTAGGCATTAAAAAATTAGGATTCAATAACATGAGAATGATGAACTTGCATGTTGGGCTAATTCGTATAATGTGAGTGACAATGTGAAAGAGTTTTGGTATTGGAATTTCCATGTGTCACCAAATGAGAAGAATATCATGAGACATTGTATATCTAGAGGGGTGTATTGAGATCATTTCCCCTTTTAGTGACTGTTGTTATTAAAGAACATTTATTACTACATAATATGTATAACTTGTTTATAGAGTTATAAAAAAAAAACCGTGCTGAATCTTATGACGGTGAGGACAATATAAGCAGTCCATTCATACAACTACCACATACTATCAATAGGCAAAAGGGTTTCCTGTGAAGCGATCTATGCATCTTCGTCATGCAAATCGAATCTCAACACTAAGGAGTCATCCTAAGATAAAAGGTCATCATAGTCACTTTGATGTTCCAAAACCATCAATCACTTAATTATATTTCTCTAAATATCAGCAATTGGACAACAGTCACGATATGGTAATGCTTGGGGGGAATGTGTACATCCATATCACAGTATAACTGTATATACAACAACTCATCCAAATGATATACAAATATTTCATAAGCAATGAAATTGCTACATGAATTACTCACAATCCTTAATGATATACTCCAAGTTCTTCCACAATACTAATCAAGTGTCTAAAGAAGCCATCATCACTCAGTCACCATATAGGTAACACGTGGGGAAAATGTGTTAGAATTGTAGATACAATAGCTTATACAGAGGATATAAAAATTTGTTATAAGTAATGCAATTGCTACATGAACTACCCACCATATAAGTAACATCTCGCGGAAATGTGCTAGAACTGTATATACAATATCTTATACAAGGGATATGATAATATGTTATAAGAAATGCAACTGCTACATGAACTACTCACAGTCCTTAATGATATAATCAAAGTTCTTCCACAATGCTAATAAAGTGCCTAAAGAAGCTGTCATCACTTCCAAAATCACATATTTAAAGGTAAGAGTTGTAAAAAATGAATTTGTTTCATAAATTTTAATAGAATCACGTGCTCAGATCTAAGATATAGTTCTTAAACTCTGAAGCCTCTTTTTGATTGAAAACATACTAAACTGATAAGATATAGCTAAAGAGCAATAATTCAAAAACTTCTTGTTACAATTTTTACATAATAATTTGATACACAACTTGTATAGCAATAGATATTAGCTTGCAACACATCCAAATAAAACAATTGAAGTAAATAATATAAGTTGTTTTTCAATACATTTATGTAATTAAAATAGAACTAGGAACTTTTGAAGACTACTTCATTGAAAATTAGAGGCATCTTCATTCCTGGTTTTCCAAGCTGGCCGTGAATACCTCTCTGAATCACTTGGATTAGCACTGTATTTCTTTCACCATCATCTAGCAATCTCGAGACAAAATGAGTAAGAAATTTATGAATGGAAACACCTACAGACGTGTCACAAACATTAGTTCATTTGCAACATCAATTTATTCTGTGAGTTGTTGTGATTTTTTTCTTGTGGCTAAAACTTAGTTTTGGTTGTCACCTAGTTATCATGATTCAAAACTTTGTTATCACCTCAGATCCTTATGGCATTAGATATATTTTGTGAGCTAATGTGATGTTTTTTTGTCACAATGATTTAAAAATCAGTTATTATACCACAATATTGACTTTCTCTATGTCTGTTTTGTTTATGAACCCTTTAAAAAGACCACGGGAACATTTGATTTTACAGTGTAATCTCCCCAGCATGGGTTGGGGTTTCAAAAATTGGAGAGTAAATTGAGCGGTTATTGTTAGAAATTGTTGTATAAGATAGGAAATTTGGATGGTTTGTGGAAAATATGGATGTCATAATATTATTGTGATATAGGAAAGAATAACATATAAGAAAGAGGAGGTAGTAGGAAATTTCTCGGCTCCAAATGATTCTCCAGAACAAGGGGTGGAGAATTATGTTTACTGGACCTCAAATCAAAATATCAATATTGGGTAATTGATGTGGAACAACTTCTTTGTTATTGATTGCATGTAAGATGTATTTTTTCAAAATGGATGAGACATTTGTATGTATGTAGTTACAAACTATTACAATTAAGTAATTAAAGGTAAATTTAGTGTTAATTAAGAAATGAGAATTATGAACATTCATCATTATTGCTCAAGATAAATCATATCCTGTGAAATAATTTGGAGATTTAAAAAAAATATCACATATTTTAAAAAATTTCATTATTAATTTAATTTTTTATATATTAAGAAATACTACTCGTGAATAATAAAACAATTGTAACATAAATAATATATAAAAAAAACCATGTATTTTTTGAAAAATAAAATAGTTGTACAACAAAAATAATATAGAACAAGAAAAACTATGTATATATGGACGTATGAAAATTTAGATACATTTTATTAAGTAAAATTTTAAAAGAATAATGGTTATAAACAATTAAAATTAATTTTATTAAATAGTTAGTTTTGATATATATTATTTATCAAAGGCATCAATTCTCTTTTCACTCTAAAAGAGGTTTGCATATCAAGAATTTGATCCCTCTTGGCTCTTGACAGATCCAGAATTAAGATTGATCTAGGCCATCTTAATTTCCCTCTTTAAATAAACTATATTCCACATGAATACCATGGGCTGTTTTTATAGTTTATTATTATTTTATTTTATTACCTAAATTCAATTTAACTTATTAAAAAGAAAAAAAATACTATAAAAAAACATATATAAAAATATAACAAATTTTTAATAACAACATTTTAACTTAAAAGTTACCAAACCTAAATTCAATCTAACTTATTAAAAAAAAAAAACTAACATTATAAAAAAAAATATATATATATATATAACTATTTACTTGTGGATCTAATGGTCTAAAACATTTCAATCGTTTAACATTTGATCCAGTGGTTCAGACATGGACACAATAGCAGTTAGGGGAGTTGTTTTCAAATAGGAATGCCTTACGGCATAATACGACATAATTATATTTTTTATTATTTGGTTTGATTAACTAGCAATTGCACCATATGTTGCAAAGGAAATGTCGTAAGGTGAGAGTGTAGAAAAGAATAACATAGAAGATAGAAGCAAACAATTTATGCAATTTTATTTATTTAAAAGTGTTTTCTGATCTCATTAGATTAAAGAATAGATATTCTTATTTACAAGAAATTTTAAGGTAATATAGAGAAATCTGGAAGTCTCTAGCATGTAAACTATCAGATTCAAAATGTCAGGTTCCACTTGATTAGCATACCTACACATTGTCTTTTAAAAATTTAAATCCATTCATTATTTCACTTCATATGTACTATGAGATTCATGGATGAACCATTACATGCTTGGAGATTCACATAATTCCTAGATAAATAAACAATGTCATATAATTCCAAATTATTCGCACCTCTAAGATGGCTAAATCCAAACTCGAAACTAAAAAAAATGATATCATGTTTCACGCAAATTAAGCTATCACATCAACTATCCGTAGAGTCAAAATATCATATTCCACTTGTTTAGCATGCCTACACATTGTCTTTTAAAAATTTAAATCCATTCATTATTTCACTTCATATGTACTTTGAGATTCATGGATAAACCATTACATGTTTGGAGATTCACATAATTCCTCACGTAAATAAATAATGTCATATATCTGACAATAAAATCAACTATAACCCACAATTAATTTTGGCAATACATAATTATTTCATAATATAGTTTATTTCATTAACCCACAATTTTCATCCAATGATCTACATTTGACCTACCATTAATATGTAACAATAGAGAGTGAAACTCAAATATCATTTGAATGTGTTATAAGTTATAACTTATATTGGGAATCCATGTTACAAAATGTAAAAGGTTGAACCCTTGCACTAAGGTTCACAGATTCCGTACCCCATGCAACTAGGCATTTCCAGGAATGTTTTAAGCATTTACTTCTACCCTACAACAAATCAAAAGATTATTTTGTAGTTTGTTACAAGATGAAGGCCGCAAAAAGGTTAGGAATTATAAAGAACCTGACTGTGTTGCTTTTGCAGTTTCTGAGAATCCTTCAGGATTAAATCATGCTTCGGCCAAAGCATGGACAAATGGGTTGTGGCCTTGGAATCATTGAAAAAATGAAGCATAAACTAATGTAGGCTGATGAAAACAGGACTGTTGCAGACTTTTCAGTGACTGGTTGAAATTTCAGAGTAACAAAAGTAAGTAAAGTGCTACAAATCATCAACTAGACGTGACCAACAACAATAGAGTTATTGATGGTACGATTGGTTCAAGGTTTTGTGTCAGTGTCACCGAGATAGTAAATCTTGTTAAAGCACTTTCTCATCCATTATTAAACAAACTTGCAGCGAAAACTAACACTAAGAAAACAACAAATGTTTTACCAATTGAAGACACACACAGGGCTGGAAGGATAATGCTTCTGCATTGAGCAAGCCAGATCTGCAGCTCAACATTACTATGCTTGTTCTAATAAAAAATAAGCCTTTGGAATTTCACGCTAAGATAATTATAGAGAACCATATAACACAATCAAGAGTTGATGATTAACGATCAAGAGATTCAGAACGAGTTAAAAACGTAAGTTATAATTTGAGAGAAATGATTGATACTGCAAATTGCTTCTTCAAGATCTTTGGCTCACCTTACATGATCACTTCTCAACTTATAATAATACAGGGATAGAAAGGGATAGAAGGGCAGACAATGGATCAGACGGATCCAACGATTAGCCAACACTGGCAAATGTTGAACAGGGAAATCTAAATCTAGGCCATCTCCTCTACAAACCAGTGGAAATCACCCATGGGAGAACTTCAAATTTTTTTAAGGAGTGATGCCAAGATCTAAAAGCACTCATTCAATCAGACGATTCAAACTTACTAGGAGCCTTCAGCCAAAAGATGGGTTCAAGTATGGACAATGCGTTCAATGCGATTCTCCTCAACTATGAATCAATCTCCTCAACTGACTAGTTGAGCCGTAAACTCGCTATTTTCCTCTGGATGGAGATATTGTCCCCAATCCTACTTGAACAAATAACCGCTTCCAACCTGTGATTCCAAAAATTGGAAGCTTGTGAGGGCGTGAGATCCGCCGCTTTGAACGGGTGTGAAGGCGGATGCTCAAAATGCCTGTTCCGGGAGATACAGGAAATTTGGAATCGCCAGAGGAGTCGCAACTGCCTAGCAACTGCCAACATGTGGCAATTCTAATCGATGGTTGAGCATGATTGAATCGTCTAACAAAGAATCCAATGGCACATATTATGACAAAAAGGCACTTAGGAAAGTTGTTTTCAAATAGTGATCCCTTACATCATAATTAATTATTTAAGTGGAGTAATAATATATGTTTTGTAATTTTTATTTATTTTTATTAAAACGGATAAGGTAAGAATTATTTTTAATTGTTATTTTGCAGGGAGTTAAAATATATATCTTTTAATTATCAAACTAACTAAATTATATTTTTTATTATTCGGTTTGATTGATTAATTATTTATGTGGAGTAATAATATATGTTTTGTAATTTTTTTTTTTAAATGGATAGGATAAGAGTTATTTCTATATTATTAAATTTTATTATTAAAATATTAATTAAATTTAATATTAATGTTTTATTATAAATTAAAATGAAATAAATTTGTATTCAAATTTTCTTAAAAACATTTAATAAATTATAAAGATATTTTGATAGTAATATTAAAAACTTCATTTTAAAATTTATTTTTTTAACCTATAAGAAAATTTAAAACTCCTAACATATAAGAAAATTTAAAACTCCAATTTATTATATAAGTAGATATTCACATTCCAAATTTCTTAATTATATTATAAATATAATTAAAAGATGTAAATTCAGAAATATTTTTTTTCAAGTTGTTATATTTTTATGTTAATATAACATAAAAAAATGCACAAGTTTAGGGGTATGAGGTTTAGTATCTTAAAAACAAAACTAGGTTTCAATCATTAATTTAAAATCTTTTTCAAATTATTTCTAGCAATTATATTTAGATATTCAAAACTATAATAGTTAAATTTCATAGAAGCCTTGAATTAAAACCAAAGTGATAACGGGATAACACCTAAAAAGCATATAAGGAAATAATAGAAACTTGATCAATATGAGGTAGGTTGGGAGGGGCTTAGGTGAGGTGAAGCCTCTAGTTCTTTGATTTTGTTTGGCTACTACTTCTATAGTTCATCTTCAATAATTATTGAGCTAGATTTAGTACCCTAAGAAGGAGAAGTGCTCATGAGCTCCATTGTTTCCTCCTCCTTGTTTGATCTTTTACCATAAACTTTAAAATTGAGCCCGTAGGCAACTCTACAAAATATAGTGAATTTATCCTCTAGTCACTTGAGTATGTATGTAGATTCTAGTTTATACAATTTTTCATTTTATAAGGCAATGGCAAGCCAACAAAACTCCAGTGCTTGAAAGACCTTGATATCATGCAACAAAGAAAATCCTAAATCCTAAACCCAATTCTAAAATTTAACTCTGATTTATTGAGTGGAAGTTTATTGGCCTCTTTACTTCACCAAATTAATCCTCAACCACTTCTTGAGTTCCTTGAGCAATGCATTATTGAAACTGTTGTTACACATACAAGACAATTCTCTCTGCACCAATGTCTTATGGATAAGGAGAGGACACCTAGAGAGTTGAGCATGATCTTTACCTCTCTTAGATATACCCTTATGGCTAGATTATAAAATTTCGAACTTGATCATCATCATCAACCTACTTCATACCAATATGATATCATTTTTCCTCAACCAAAGCCACTCAAACACATGATGGTTGCATAGGGGATAAGCCAGGATAGAAACAATAAATAAGAAGCTCCTCGAGAGAAAAGGCCAAGCTATAAAAACCCATGTTTCTCATAAATACTAATGAAATTAAGGAGAAACAAACTTTAGCCATTGACCAACAAAAACCAAAATGCCATAATGATAATAAGATTAAACCATTTAAAAAAAAAAAACCAAAAAAATGCATTACAACTATAATTGCCTAAAGAGTTCCCCATATAAAACCCACCCCTCCATTCACTCTTATTAACTCCAATGCAAAACGAAGCATTACCAATCATAAACCCACCCCTCCATTCACTCTTATTAACTCCAATGCAAAACGAAGCATTACCAATCATAATTGTTAGTGGACATGTATTAATTTTATCATTATGGAATGGTGATGGTTCTTAGGGCCCAATACTTTCTAAATCTATTGCTTGGTTCTAACTTTCATCTCTTTTGCACTCACAACCAATCTATACATCAACTATGAGCTTCCCATCCATTACAAAACATGTTAATGGGTCGATCTTGTTTTTCAAATAAAGAACAAGAATTTTATTTTAATTTTAAGATAAAAACTACAAGCAAAAAAGTTAAATCAAAAGAGAAAGGAGTAAATGATCGAAAGTAAGTCAAAAGGCTGCCTTTACAAACCCCGTGAATGGTTACGAAATGGTGAAGCGTTGCATTAATGGCCGTTGACTTTAATCATTCTAATAATCAAAGAAAACCTAAATAATATTGACTTGACTTTTAACTTTGTAATAGTCAAAGAAAACCTAAATAATATTGACTTGACTTGTATCCCTGTAATAATCAAAGAAAACCTAAAGTATTGACTTTACAAAACCCCGTGAACGTTTTTAATGGTTCAAGAAATGGTGAAGCGTTGCATGAATGGATTGACTTCTATCATTGTAATCATCAAAGAAACCTAAAGTATTGACTTGTAAATATGGATAGAATAAAGGTAAAACGCAATTTTATAGATTATTTGATATGAAGTATTGCTTCAACGTATTGATTTGAATCATTTTAGTAATGGGCAATAAAGGTAAAACACGATTTTATAGATTATTTGACATGAAGTATTGTTTCAACGTATTGATTTGTAACATTTTAGTAATTGGTAATAAAAATTAATAAAACTTTGTATATAGGGATAGTATAAAGATAAAATGTATTTATATAGATTTTTTATGTTGTTTTAATGTATTGATTTGTATTTTTTGGATGGGGTAATCGGGTATGACGAGGGATCGGGATCTTGCTGCCTTGCCTAGTAAATATGTTGAGGTGTGGCACCCACCCTTAGTGAAGAGTAAAGTTAAAGGATTTGTTCTCAAAATCATTTGCGTGTGAAATAATGGCAAGAGGGCGGAGTGGAGTTTGAAGATTGGGCATGGTGTACTACATCAGTGTGTTTGTGTGGTGCCAGGGGATGGATAAATGACAATTGACATGCTAATTTGATGACAGGAGGTGGGTAAGTTGTAGGATTTAAATAGTTTTCTCGGTTATGTCCGAGGAAAAATCTAGGGGAAAAGCTGAGAGTGACCTAGTGTAGAGCTGTGAGATGGCATACCCAGGGCAGTCGAAGTTTGGTTGTTGTGGTGTTAGCTGCGATTTTGCAAGTATGTATCCCCCTATCTAGCAATACAATGAACTTGCTGAAGAGAGAAGGTAGCTTGGTTGGCTTGGGAGGAAATGAACCTAGCAGAGTGGTTTTGGTAGGCAGCAAAACCTGCGGTGACAGCTTATGGACAACGGGAAGCCATCGTAATAGGAGGGGAGAATCTATGCACAAGATATGGAATGGGGGAGCGAAGAATGTTAGGTATTGTATCAATTGCTTGGTTGCGTTAGAAACTACACTATTCAGGAAATGTTATACTCCTCCTTCATCTAACAAATGTGTTTTGACTTGTATTTAGAAGAGCCATGTACTCTACGTATTGATTGAGTCTGCGTGGGTTAATTATGCTTGTAGTTTTACCTATGGGTGTGATTGGAAGTCCAATTCAGTGGAGTGTTGGGCCTGGGTAGTCTAGCCCTTGGTATGTCTAGACGGTCGGCATAATTGTGTATGGTTTCAGGCATATGTTTTTAACTCCTTACCATTTTTTATCAACCATGGAAGAGTTGGTTTTGGGTGGGGTGGAAACTTGTGTAAGACAGTGGTTATTCATATTTATAGTAAACATATTGTTTCTACATGTGGATCCTCGCGGTCGAATTATAGTCTCTTACCTATGTTCTTTGCCACCATAGTTGTAGTTAAACGAGTTTTATGGTTTTCAATTGCTACCAAGTGATCTCAAAGTAAGGGGGTGATAGGGATGGAAGAAAGTGTCATATTGACGTGGGGGTATGATCACTAGATAAAATATCATGGATATATCCTAACCGTAGGGAAAGACTACAGGCCTAAAACATGGGGTTTATTATGCTGGCTTAGACCTTCAGAAGGGATATTTTGTAGAGAGGCAGCGTAAGTGTGACCTTTGTTGGGTCAATGATTGTCATTCATTGGATGTATTGAGGTTGGAAAAGAAAAATGGTGGAGTATAAGTCCATGGCAAAGTGTGTGCGTTAGGAGAGGGGATGCATATTATCAGGAATAGGCGTTGAGAGGGAAATCCCACATGCATCAAAGAGTAGAAAGTTCCATTAGGAATTACCGAGAATTAACACCTCACCATGTACAACAAGAATTGGTCGTGTTGAGGTTACTTCCCCCACTCATAGAGCCTTATGTTTGATATAGAGGTGTTAGTTGAATGGGTTGATTGGATATCAAATATTGGGAAAACCATAGGCAAGTTCAATTAGTACATGAAAACTATAGACATGTACTGCCAAATGAAATTCATTATGGGTCACAGGCTGATGGATAGACGGAAGCACTAGGAGGATGTTAGGTGTCCCTAGATAGCATATTTAGATATCTAGGTAGATTGGATCACGGGGATGGAAGAAAGTGTCGTATTGACATGGGGGTATGATCACTAGATAAAGTATCATGGATATATCCTAATCGTAGGGAAAGACTACAGGCCTAAAACATGGGGCTTATTATGCTGGTCTTAGACCTTCAGAAGGGATATTTTGTAGAGAGGCAGGGTAAGTGTGACCTTTGTTGGGTCAATGATTGTCATTCATTGGATGTATTGAGGTTGGAAAATAAAAATGGAGTATAATTCCATGGCAAAGGGTGTGCGTTAGGAGAGGGGATGCATATTATCAGGAATAGGCGTTGAGAGGGAAATCCCACATGCATCAAAGAGTAGAAAGTTCCATTACGAATTACCAAGAATTAACACCTCACCATGTACAACAAGAATTGGTCATGTTGAGGTTACTTCCCCCACTCATAGAGCCTTATGTTTGATATAGAGGTGTTAGTTGAATGGGCTGATTGGATATCAAATATTGGGAAAACCATAGGCAAGTTCAATCAGTACATGAAAACTATAGACATGTACTGCCAAATGAAATTCATTATGGGCCGCAGGCTGATGGATAGACGGAAGCACTGGGAGGATGTTAGGTGTCCCTAGATAGCATATTTAGCTATCTAGGTAGATTGGATCGTAGGCTTGACAATATTGAGCAGCAGATTGGATTTCTACTACCAACGAGAGTAGTGAAATAGGGCTTTAAGGAGCATGTGCAAATTGTCACTTCATATTCTAACCCCTTTGGATAGTTTTATGATGTTTATGTTTTGTGTAGTTTTAGATAATAGTTTCTCTTGGTTTTGTATCTTAGGAAATGGCTATGGTGACCTTTTGAATTATCCAGTTTCTTATGTTTATAGTTATCATTATCCTCTCTTTGGAGAGTTTTTTATTATTATTATGGTCAAGTCTCCCTAATGAGAGATTGATATGTCAATTAAAATTTTGATGTAACCCCCAGTTTTTGAAGTTAATAGAAATTCAATTAAAAAAAAATGTATTGATTCATATTATATTAGTAATTTAGTAATTGGTAATAAGAATTAATAATTCCCCCCCCCAAGGGGCAGCTCAACTAGTGACGCCCATGTAAATGAAGTATTACGTGCGAGGAGGTACATGGTTCAAATACTTCAGATTCACCTATGCGCGCGGAAGAGGCATACGTATGCGCCTAGAGGTTATAGTGGTAGTGGTTAAAATTATGTTGATAGATATTTTTATTTTGGAATAAAGTTTTCATATTTTTTTTAATTAAAAAAATTAGGCGAATCAATGAGATTTAATAAAAAGGGTATTTTTTGTAGTGTTTAAAGATTGAGAGATAAGATAAAACTCTAATCCTATTTTTTATGTTAATTAATTTATTATTATTATTTTATTTCAACAATAACACAAATGTGCTTCACCCTGTCTCCGTATTTACAGGGTGCAGAATCATTCTGTAGACCAACTATCCAAAGAAGGTGTGCAACATGCGTTTGACATTTGGCATGTGACTGAGGTGATTGACGCAGAACATTACCAATACTACCATCGACCTTTTGCTGATGAAATTCAGGCGCCCGCGGTTACACTAGAGTGACACTGGAGGACTTAAAGACATACATACAGTCAGAGATATCATACCTATCTTTTTTGCTCTCTACAATTTTTTGTATTTTTGTTTCAAAGCATACTCATTACAGTTGTACATATGATCATAGATGACTCTACACAATAGCAACGAAGATAGTAAAATCAACCATGTGTAGCTAATATAGAAAAATCAACAGTTTTGTGTTTGATGACTTCAAACTATGCAACATGTAATATTCATCTTCTTATAAATGAAAATAATGATTTTTCTTGAGAAAAAACAAAAATGTGTTTCATAACCAAATATTGACACTCTACTCCATTTCTAGTTCTCAATTATGATTACCCATATAGGTTTCTTCATTTGTATTGAATATAATTCATGCTCATAAAATCTCGGGCATCCTCTACTTTGGCACACGGTGAAAAAGAAATCCTAGTAGTGGAAGCATTGGCATCACTACCTATAATGAAACCTAGGTCCCTACTTTCAATTTTGTTATCTCTACAATGGGAAAAGATATTGCAATCCATAAGTTATTTAACTATTAATTATTTTCCTATTTGACTAAAATTTACATTGCATTTAAATTTTATTTTTTATTTTTTGCATGCATTCGATTGGTTGTATTCTTATTATGTAGTGATTTGGTTTAACCAATGCAATGTACAGTCAACAAATTTACCATTGAGATCATGGAAAAATCGCAAGTCTTATGCATCCCTCAGTTTCAAATTTATCTTGGTAATGAAACTAGAGGCAAGGGTGTCACAATACTAAAGAAAGTAAGCAGTCACATCGTAGCCCTGGTCCCACATGTCACCACAACCTGGTTTAGACTAGTGCCATGGGGCAAGCCCCTCAATGAGGCGAATAGAATCCCCAATGTATGTGATTAACCTTGATGGCACACCATCCATGCCATCTCATTATCAAACAATGTCACATGGTTCAAGTTTGAGTTCGGGTTCAATAATGATTGGCGCACTATGCATGTTATCCCACTGTCAAACAATGTCATATAGTTCGAGTTCAGATTGATATGGTTCGAGTTTGAGTTCGGATTCCAACAATGATTAGATTTAGTTTGAGTTCTAATTTTTGATGATATATATATATATATATATAATGAATTATAAGATAAAATAGTAAAAAATCAACATCATTAAACATCAAAAATGTTATCACGGACATGAAAACTACAAGAATAAATTACAAGCTTGAGTTGTGACATAACATTTTCAATTTTAATCCATAAACTTGGTCAAAAACTATTAGATTCACCAAACCTCAAAAAAGTTTAAATGTTTACCTCAATGTTAAAATTCCACTAACGTTATGACATAGCTGCCAAATGTGAGTCACCTCATTGTACAAACACCGATGATCTCAATATTTACATCGCCTTGGTAACTAGAAATGTACTAGAGGCTCAAATGGATTTCGTTGTTGCTCTCGTAGGTAATCAGGGTCATGGTTTCCACAAACAAACTAACCATCTGCATGTTATTCTTGTCAGCGAACGATTTCTGGTTGAAGCTCTGCTGTTATATTCTAAACCAAATGCCAAAAAAAAACTTATTTCATATTGTTTTAAGCCCCATACTTGAAGCTGAAACCCAAACACCTTAATGTTAAATAACTATGATGGTAACATTAGAAGACAAAGAAAACCTTCTGATATAAAGGGCATACGTCATATTCAAATAATTCACGGGATCACGAGATGTCTGTTCACTGGAAAACTATAAAAAATGGAATGTTAATACATAAAATTTTCATGTAACTGAATATTCTATTGAAAAAATGGATATAATAATGGGAGAAAGAAGTTCAATCAAAGAAACTTTGGCTTCTAATTTCTGAAAATAAAATTGAACTAATTGCCCCAAGAAATAGTGGCTGAACAAGAGACTTCTTTGCGTTTTTTTTGAGAAAATTAAAATGATCCTATGACTAGCATAATGCAGGCAGGTAGAAGAATGAAATAAATGCAAAAGCATAAATACATAATGGCGAGTTATACATCTTCTTCTGTAAGAGAGTCTGCAACAATGCTTACATGATCCATAGTTGGCTTTGGGAGTTGTCTTACCTTCACATTTCTAGCCCTACTTAGTTTGTTGCTTTGCTGATACCTCTGAGACCCAACTTATGGTTGTGGATACAAACTCTGAGACCTGGCTTATGGCTATGGGTACAAGTGATATTATAAGTTAGAGAAGTGAAAAAACATGGAAAGGCAACATATTTTGTCTGCCCAAAACTTCTTAGCGAATTTTTACAACACACAGATGCAAGATGGGGAGATCACCTTAAAAAATGAAATTGATAGTGAGTAAGAAAATATTTTGAAACATTAATTAAAATAATTTAAAGTTTTATTACTATATCAAATACTTGTTAGCACAATTATATTTTTATCTCAGAGAGACCTGATAAATTCATATTAGTTTTCAGATTTATTTCTGATGAAGTGTGAAACTAACGTGTGACTAACCCTAACATTACCAGACTGGAAATCCAAAATATAGGTACACAAAGTTAGTTTGGAAATTTTAGCGTAGCCATCTTTAGATCTCTGCAACTAAAATCCATTTTTAGATATCTGTAGCTTGAAATCCATCTTTAGATTTTTGCAACTGCTATTGCTACTTTTTGAGAATACAACATTAAATCAGTCAAGAATAATTATAATAAATGCTATAACAATATTCTCATCACCATTTAATCAAGACCCCAAGAACTTTATTTTTACAGTATGGTGATGATTTTCTCTTGGATTAGATATATGTCATGTTTTTCCTTTATAATGAATCCAAAACCGTGCATGGATAATTGACTATTTGAAAGAGTTGGAAAAAGAGGGAGAAATCTTAAACTTTTGTATCGTTAGTGATAACTGTTACCAGAAACGCAACGTTGGTAGTCGTTTTCCATGAAAACCACTCCAGAAACCAAACTGTACTAGAAACCACGTTTTATACGGCCGTATTTGTTTTCATTGATAAAAAATGGTTTCTAGCGAAACAGATGGTTTCCCACAACTTTTTTTTCTAAAAACATCTATCCGTTTTGGCTGGAACGTTTTCCTCCATTTTTTAAAAATGGAAATTTCCTTTCTGAAACTTACTAATTTTTGGAAGTTTCCTTTTCTAGTTGTGTTTCCCCCTGTTTTCTCCCATTGCATGTGAGCTAGTAGTTGGCAGCCTGGAAAGTTTGGCGATTTAACCTGTAAGAGCAGGGGCAAGTTGTAAAGTAGATTCATCCTTCAGCATAAGCGGGTGTATGGAGAGAAGCGCATCCTTCAGTAGAGAGAAGCTCATTCAGTCTGTGGATTCCCAATTTCCTGGTATGTTTTGATATCAGCCTCTGTATCTTATTGTGTGTTAATTTTATTTTTTATTTTATTTTTTTTTTAATTTTTTAATTTATTTTTAATTTTAAATTTTAAATTATGTCTTCCTTTATCTTCGTTTGGCCTCACTGTTGACATGAGACTCTTCCCATTTTTAATGTCTCGGGATTAGTAGTACACCAGCATCGTACACCAGCGACGTCTGCCTATTATGTATCTGTTGTCAAAAGTACTTAACACAGGCCTCATTTGTTGTGCACAAATTGTAGAAATTAGCTGAATAAATCACTTATTCAATGAAGATTAACCCGATCATACATCAATTTCGAATTGCATGCATAACACATAACCTTCTTCTACAATTAATTGTCACATGCGGAAATAATAGAAGCGATCTCACATCAAATCAATCACACATTAACTCAGTATGTATGGGGAAAGCCTATAGCTGAAAACCCCGCAGCTATTGTGTATATTATAATGGAGAAATCATGTAACAAAACAAGTACAATACTCCTCACAAGTACTCGGTACTTTCTCATAAAGTCACACACAATCTAGCTTAGTTTTGAACAGGTTACTGGTTCAAAACTCCCCGCCAATTGCCTTGCCTCTATTGCGCAATCATGGCCTGTATATGAAGAGATCAAAGGTTCGAATCCCCTTGGCTTGACTGCGCAATTGTCATGGACAATTCCTCCAAGTGTAATGCAAATCCCATGCAAAACTGATCCTCCAACTGATAGCTTTGCTCACCCTTTCATCTACCTCTTCCACTGGTCTCCACTGAACTGATCATGCACTGTAGTGAACTGAAGTGTTCTTGAGTTGACTAATGAGTTAATATTTAGTAAATTAAATATTATTTAATTTACTCCACTCATATCTAGTTGATTAGTTAGTTAACTAATCCCAGCTAGTTCAACTAAAACAAACAGAACACAACTCCACTACTTGTCCCGTTAACTCCTCCAAAACTTCTGCCACTGAAGTCTAACTGAAGCCAACCATGCAAGATGCCATCAAACCCTAGGAACCATGTGATTCCTTGTGTCAGTTGCATGAGCCACCTCCATGACTCAAACTGAAGTGCGCCAAGAGAGTAAACTGCTGTTTATAGTCAAAATATTATTAAGGGTAAAAAATATTTGACTTCCATATTTTTAGGAGATCAGTCTAAAAATAGCCTGGGTCCTAAAAAATAGGGTCTCATCTATTTTTACCGACATGTCGCATCCATCAAGAATCTCCAAGTAGAATTCCCAAATTATGCTCAGTATGTCTAAAAATAGACATAGTCTAAAAATAGACTTTGCGCCAGAATTTGCCTGCGGGCCCACTTAGTGAAGGCGACTTCATTTCACTAAGCTCCATCATCTTGCTGCATTCTCAACACAAATGTATACCCATCACTCTTTTTCCACTCCCTAATGGCGTACGCAAGGGTGGAAATAATAATGAGATTGGGTTTTATTTTGGTGTAGTATCAGAGTCCTGTTCAATTCTTAGGAGCCGCTCATGTTTCTAGTGGTGTTGCCTCCAACAAAATATGGTTCGTTTTTTTTATCATTATATCAACAAAACAAGTGTTTGGAATAACCACGAGTTTCACGTCTTGTTGCAACCTCCACCTCCTTCGATAGATTCTTGATATAGCAAGCCCATAAAGTTTGAAAACCATCTTCTTTCACTCTTTCAATAAATACCGTTGGATATATGTGTGATATCAGAAAGAAAGAGTCAATCTCAGTTTGAAATGGTGGAGATATATGTGGTTTCCACACTTCATCTTTGTAACGATGTTAAACAGATATATCATTCAGTGCTTAAATTTTGCAAAAGAAACGAATTTAATATTTGCCAATTTTGTTGTGAAATCCTTCTCTGTGCAGAAAAAATTGACATGAATCAGATGTTCGAATTTAAATACCACCAAAATGGTTTTTTTGTTATTCTATTGAATTAAAAAATGACATGTCGGTCTCATATGATTTGAGATTTTTTTTTCTCCTTTTAGGCACTGTCAACATTAAATGTCTGACTTCACCATAAAATTAAAAACAAATTATTATATTATTTTATATTGCTATCTCAGAGATACATCGAGTACAGATCGAAGTCTCTCAAGAGCTAAGAACTTCACAACTGTCCAAACATCATTTGGGTTGATCGAGCCTATATTCCAGAATTCAGCTACATATATTTTGGTAACACTGTAGACTCACTAGAAAAAAGATGCGCTGTTGATTGAGGTGATAATTGCTCTTGAAATATATTTTTTTGATTTTTTGGTTGGAATTTGACAATATTTGAATTTTAAAATTTTTAATTATGTTTTTAACTTTAGAAATAGATTCAGCTTCATCAATTTTTTCTAAAATATCCCAAATCCCACAATTTGATTTGACAATTGTAACTTAATTTTTTTAAGAATTCCAACCAAAATTACCCAAAAATCTGCTAGAAAAACCAACCTTTTCTGAGCAAAATTGTCTTCCTATTTAGGCTACCCTGAAAAGTAAAACAATCAAGCTTGGAATTTCCCGAGGCTTTGGAAGAGCTTGATAATACCAAGAAGTCTACTGACCATAACAATGCTTTTGGAACTGGGTCAAGCCCAACATCTATATTCAAAAATATATATTTAATAATTTATATTTCAAATATCTTATTCTCATAAATGTTTGTTATTTTTTTTGGAATTAATGATGGACTAAATTCTTGGATATTGCAAATTATGACATCTTTCTTAAAACTAAATCATCTTTACGAATGTTTTTTTACGAATTCACATGTGGAAACATTGAATTTTTATGATTAATGTTGTGTTTTATATTGTTAACTTTTATTCTTGTTTTTTCTCTCTCCTCGTTTCTTATAAGCGAAACCTACAAAATCTGTTTCTCGTATCGTTTTCATTTCTCGTTTCCCGTTTGGTAACATAGATAAGTGACTTCCACTCTCTAAATCTGTGTTCTAAGCTTGCTCTACCCGGTGAGGTACTTATTAGACTTCTAATCTGCACTTTTCTTATGGGTTTAAATTGTGCAGTGTTATTTAAATGATTTTTTTAAT
Organism: Pinus albicaulis; assembly: GCA_034641835.2. Classification (NCBI taxonomy): domain Eukaryota; kingdom Viridiplantae; phylum Streptophyta; class Pinopsida; order Pinales; family Pinaceae; genus Pinus; species Pinus albicaulis. The sequence continues at coordinate 1,176,947,814 of CM076584.1, read as the reverse complement.
TAAAATGAGGGGCTATCTAGCAATGAAGGCTCTTAGTATCTATTAACTATTCCTAAAATTTGTATCTATTAACTATTACTTTTAGACATAAATGATAAATTAATGATCTCATATTCAATATCCAGATATTTTGTCTTTTTTTTTTTAAATTCTCATTAGCATGCTTCTTTATGGTTGGAATGCAGGAATTTATCTTGAGGAAATAATGGTTGGCTTAAGTAGGAATGGAACATGAACAACATCTCATTGAGCATGATATTGCAATGAATTTGAAACTCTAAAGTCAACATCCATGGTTCTTCTTTTCCCTTTGGATACTTGTTGAGGCTGCGAAAGTAGCTTATTGGAAGGTACCGATTTTTCTTTAATGTCGGAGGAACTGAAACCCTGTGGCAGGGATGGTTGCTTACAGTTGTGTTTTGTGCTTTTTCCGCCTTCTGTGCGAGTATTCTCCTTTCTGCAACAACTTGGAGAAGCTTACCCAAATCTTCCATGTAATATAAAATGAGGATGATAATCGAAGGATTTGAGTGGACTAATTTGTCCATGCAACGCTGGCAGAGGAACACCTTTAGTGTAAATATATGTGAGATAAAAAATATATTTTTTATCTCACCTATTTAGTTTACATTTACGTTATTATCATTTTTTAGGCAAAAAGAGATAACCCAACAGAAACTAATTTTGACCATCAATTTCTTTGGCTTAGTTAATGTAGTGTATCATCAAATATTTATGAAATCTTGATGAAATATTGATGCCTTTATTGTTTTTTACTTTAATTTAGTTATAGTGCAACTAATCCGAACTAGCACTTATATTTAATGCTTACATTCTATATCTAAAAAGTTGGTATGTGAGTTGTTGGTGAAGGTTGAGATATTCTCTCAACATCCAGGCTTCCTAAATTAGAATAAATTAGATCTGAGAAACTATATATTATAGAGAAATATATGAATTTAAAGTATGTGTGTGTGTGTTAACACATGCATGCTCCTGTGTGAAATATATTATATGTGTTTTAATTCATTCTTATTTGGTATCAGAGCTTAAGGTTAGAGTTGAGTTTGTCTGAAATGTGGTTGAGGTTGATGAGTGACATATCGCCATTGCATGGAGGCCATCGGGTGATTGAGAATAACATGTTTCAATACTTGAGATCCGTTGAAACCCACAGACAGGAGAGAGTCATTGCATTGAAGGAGAGGCAGGGCACTTTTTGTGGTGTAGTTGGATCAATTGCAAAAATTGTGGGGAAGTGACCAAGAGATGAAAGGGATCCGTTGTGTAACACCCTCTTCCCACATTTACCCAAGTAACCGACCAACCGGATTGAACATGCGATGATAGGCTAATCATATGAGATTCAACCTTGTAGATGACCTTAAGGAAGTGGAACTGACAAAAACCTGAAAAAATGACCTTACACAGTATCAATAACATCCTTAGGAGGTAACCCAAACTTCTAGGCCCCTGTACCCTAAGGGGGGACTAATTTTTGACCCTTTCGAGTCATAGACACAAGAATGTAAAGGTGAGGGAGCGGCTAGAAGCCTGTATTCGCAAGCATGCCAAGGAAAGGTAGCGGCCAAGGCCCCAAAAAGTTAGTTATGTTCCCGAAACTCTGGGATTTGTGCCACCTTTTTAGACCTAGAACCCAGGTCAATGCCCGGAACTTCATGAAAATGTAGGAGAGGATAAATAAAATTAAAACAAAGGTATGTAAGCAATCACACTCATATGGATCCTTCCCAGCCATGACAGGAATTTCGCCAAACATTCACAAACATTGCATCTACAGGTGTAAACATTAGATTTAAACATAGGGGTCTCATACATATCTGAGAAATGCTAAGAAGAATTGCTCCCTTACATCATTATCTGCAATACAATCTATTTCACCATAGATACAATGTGCATTCATTTACATGTAAAAACATATATAGAGCCATACATCATCACTGATAAAATGAATGCATAAAAACAACATAAATACCATGGATACAATAACAATAAGATCCACATATAAATCATTAAATTTTCATACTAAGTACCAAGGAAATGAACTCTTCATTACTGAATGTAAAAAATGAACGAATATGGGACTTCCAAGTTCCACCTGACCATATATTGGTAGAGCCAAGTCACACTTCAGCCAATCACCCACGTGCCATATTCCAAGCATGAATGTGGGACTTTATCAAACACATCAATCACAATCAATCCAGGGCTTCCAGAGGCCAAACCACCTCAACCAGTGATTCCACCTCATGATCGGACATCAAAACCATCACGAATTGGTCTCTATCCAAGTTGCTCCAGGGCTGCAGAGTGTTTGTTCCAACCAAGGCTCTAAGACTAGTAACTCAACCTCAGTTGTTCTCGGGCTCCAGAGTATTTGTCCAACTAAGGCTCCAAGACAAGTAACTCAACCCACCTAGGGCTCGAAAGAATTTTTCCAACCAAGCCTCCAGAACTAGTAACTTGACCCAATAGCTATCCACTGGGCTCTAGAGCTTTTTTCCAACCAAGGCTCTAGTAACTAATAACTCAACCCAACAACTAAAGGAATCATGAGAACCAACCAGAAATAATCAATGGAATAAACCCACAACACCATTTCTAAACAAGAAATGGCAAGGCTAGGCAAATCTACATGCATATCCATGCATGCCAAAATAAGTGAAGAAAACATACATGCAACTCGGTACCTGCAATCAAATCCTGATGTAGTTGTTGATCCCTATGTCCTCTTGCACTTCCTTCTTTTTCTTTGCCTTCTTGGTCCAAATCACCAAGTATCCACACTATCCAAGAGTGCTCCAAGAAAACTCTAAGTATCCAATAGTATGAAAGAAAGAGAGAATAATGAGAGAGCTCCAAACAACGCAGTAACAAAAAGTACAAACTGATCATCAGAATCCTTTTTATAGAAGATGCCTCTATTTCCTTCATTTTACTCCTCACATGCAAGTTATGACCTTTCATCTCCCTTTTCTCTTAATTTCCATTATTTTCATAAATAATTGTGCCAAATATGCCATTTTCCTTTTAAAATCCTTTTCCTTTTTCCTTTGTCAATTTCCTTAGCCATAATAAACCAAATGAACACCCAGTAGGATGTTTTCCCAACATTCAACTTGGAATAAGTGTCCCATCAATCGTGGTTATTATTTTAACTTTATTACATGGAATTTTCACCAGGGTCGTTATAGAACCCTTCCCCTTGGGGGACACCGTCTTTAGTGTTCAATCACACATATACCTTAACAACACCGCTAAAAATAAAACATACTGGCCATGGAGCTTTATAACATAGCTCGATGCAATATTCAAAATGATTACCTTGTTGTAAAGCAATCCAACATGAGATAATAACACCATGACCACTATAATGAAATTACACCATATCGCTTATTGGAGCTTTATAACATAGCTCATGGCGGTGTTTGAATCCATATACATATAAGTACATATACCCAAACATCACATCAAAACACATATCCAAGCATCACCAAAAGATGTATCAAACATATACCAACACCACACCAAAACTGCTTTTCCTCAACTTAGAAACAAGGAAGGATACATAGCCCACATTTGATTCATCATCTCCCATGTAGCTTCATTGGGCGCAAGTGCTTCCATTTCTTTTTAAATTGCTCGATTTCATAGAATGGGCGTCTTTTTTTTGTAAAATGCACTATTGTTTCAGCTGGAACTCTCCTTTTGGATCCACCTGCAATACAGACCAATAAATCACATGATCAACATGTTTAACATATTTCTTGAGTAATGATATGTGAAAAGCATCATGGAATTTCATTGTGGAAGGAAATGCAAGTCGATAGGATATTGGCCCAATCCTCTCAATGATCCTGAAGGGTCCACAAAGCCTTGGTGCCAACTTGGCACATGATCCAATCCACAAGGATCTCTTCATGGGATTGATACGCAAGTACATGTGACCCCTAACCTGAAACTCCTTGAACAACCTGTTATTGTCTGCATAACTCTTTTGCCTATCTGCACTGCTTTCACAATTGTTTGATCACCTGCATTTCTTGTTCTATTTCTGCCAACATATATGGTCCAATTAGTACCTTGTTAACTGAATCACTCCAACTGATAGGAGTGTTGCAACTCTTCCCATACAATGCCTCAAATGGACTCATCTTCAATGACTCCTAATACCCATTATTGTAGGCAAACTCTACCAGTGGAAGATACTCTTCCCACTTACGTTGATTATGCATCACATACATCCTCAACATATCATCCAACATCATGTTGACCCTCTCAGTCTATCGATTTGTGTGTGGATGATAATTTGTGGTTAAGGCCAACAGGGTGCGCAAACCTGCAAATAACTCCTCCCTCCTCCCAAAACTTGGAATTGAACTTTGCATCCCTGTTGGGCACAATATTCTTCGGAACAAAATGCAATATGACTGTGTCTCTGATGAACACCTCTACTACATCGGTAGTTGATTATGTAGTCTTCATCGGTATGAAATCTGAAACCTTTTTTAACCTGTCCACAACAACCATAATATAATCATGTTTTCTAGTTTTCCTAGGAGAACTTGCGATGACATCCATGGAAATGACCTCCAATTTCCACTCCGGAATTGCAATTGGTTGTAGCAGTCCACCTGGATGCTTACACTATACCTTAACCATATGACAATCCAAACATCTGGCTACAAACTCTGCCACATCCCTTTTTAGATTTGGCCAATAGTATAATTTCTTCATTGCAGTCAAAGTCTTCTGGTAGCCTGGTTGACCCGAATATGGTTTCGCATGAAACTCCCTCAAGATCGGCTTCTTGAGCTCACTGTTGTCTATTGCATATATCCTATCTCAAAATCTAACCAATCCATCTACTATGAGAAAATAGTCCAAATCCTATACACCTGCACCTGTACCAGTACATGTACATGTACCAATACCTGTACTACCACCTGTACATGTACATGTACTAACACATATACATGTACTAAGGCACGTACCTATAACAACACTTGTACATGTACCTGTGCCAACACCTATACATGTACTTTGTTGAAACTTGTGCACAATCTCCATATACTTGTGATCCAGTTGACGTGCCCGCAAGATCTTATCCTGTAAGTCTATCCCATGGGAGCTCATTGCTACTAAGTGATTTACCTGTACTTGAATTCTAAGAGCATTTGCGACCCTGTTCTCCTTTCCCTTGATGTAGCTGATCTTGAAGTCAAAATCAATGTTCGTAGCCAACCATCTAGCATGCATGGCATTCAGTTTCGACTCGTCAAACAAGTACCTAAACCCAATGTGATCACTCATAGGTACAAACTGTTTGCCAAGAAGATAGTGTCTCCACATCTTTAGTGCATGCATGATCGCTGCTAGCTCAATATCATGTGTTGGGTAGTTTTGATAGTACTCGTTCAGTTTTTGTGACTCATAGGATACCACCTGTCCATCCTTCATAAGGACTTTGCCAAGTCCTCTCTCGAATCATCTGTGAAAACTACAAACTCCTTGTCTAGGTTTGTAATCTTTAACACTGGAGCATGTGTCGACAATTGCATAGGTTTCTCAAAACTGGCCTCACACTCCTTTGTCCAATAAAACTTCTTACCTTTCCTCTACAATGATGTAATAGGATAGGCAATCTGTGAGAAGTTCCTGATGAACCTCCTCTAGTAGTATGCCAATCCCATGAATGATCTCACCTCATCTACATTCTCAGGAGCTACCCACTCCATGATGACCCTTATCTTTTCTGGATCTACTGCAATGCCTTCCTTAGCGAAAACATGTCCCAAGTTGTTTACCTCAGTCTGGAAGAAACTGCATTCACTGAGCTTAGCATACAACTGATGCGCTCTCAACAACCTCAACACTGCTACCAAATGTTCAGTATGCTCTTCCTCATTTTTAGAATACACCAATATGTCATCAATAAACATAATCACAAGCTTATCCAAATAAGGATGCAACACAATGTTAATCAAACACATAAATGTAGTTGGGGCGTTAGTCAAACCAAATGGAACTACAACAAACACATAATACCTGTACCTGGTCTTGAATGCAGTCTTATAGATCTCCTTCTCTTTCATGTGTACTTGATGATAGCCCTGATCTAGGTGGATATTGGTGGCCACCCACCTAGTCCTCCTAGACCTCCAATTGGTTTCATTATATTTCTTGTTTATAACAACATTTACTATTTCTAGCATTTTTCCAGGTCCTAAACTTACGAAGCATATTTGACACCATAAACAACATTTTTTTGAGGTCTGCAGTAGGCCCATGGTCATAGGAAGGGGTTTGTGACAAATCATGTAGTAATTGGAGATATATTTTCGATGATATATTGTACGTGCCAAACAGAGATAATATGACCAAGTTACGACCCCGAGAAGTTGGCTTCCCAACTAACCCCAACGGGGCCCACATACTCTTGGTGTTTCATCTCCTGGGGTTAGGTTTCTAGTTGTTTAGGGTTTTCTCATGTTGTTTAATAATAAAAATGCCCTTAAGTCTCATTTTAATACAGTTCAAAGGCATGTAGCCACCATATCTCTTCTCAGAGATAAGATACCATCGCCCGAGCTAGTTTATTTTCCATACTGTTTGTAAGCATTTTTCAATATTTGATATTAATGAAATGAATTTTTTTTCCTGCTGCATCCTTGTGTTTATTTTTATTTCTGTATTTTATTGCGTTCCTGCATAATTTTGGATCAAGCCCGATCTCAAGTTGATCTTAGAGAACATTGTTTCTCCCTTTAGCTAATCAAACAAATCATCGATCCTTAGTAGTGGGTACATGTTCTTGATGGTTACTTTGTTCAGTTGTCTGTGTCAATGCACAATATGAGAGTGCCATCTTTTTTCTTCACGAACAACACCGTTGCACTCCATGGTGATACAATTTTCCTAATGTACCATTTGTCAAACATTTCCTTCAAATACAATTTTAACTCTACCAGCTCTGGTGTGCTTATCCTATAAGGTGCCATTGATGTTGGAACTACCCCTAGTACCAACTCAATACAAAGGTGTACCTCCTTGTGCATTGGAAACTCTAAAATCTGTCATGGAAACACATCCTGAAACTGCTGCAAGACTGGATACCTTCTCAAAACATCTACATCCTCAACCTCCTTACCTTTGTCACTAGAGATATGAACTGCAAATAGCACACACTATTTCCTACGACTGTGCTTGGCCAGCATGGTTGTCACCATACTAACTGATGTGGCTTTCTTCTTTCCCTGCAATATTCTTGGTTCCCTGTTGTCATCCAAGCATTCAATAGTTTTTTCATAGCAATATACCTTGGTCCTATGAAGATATAACCAATCCATACCCAATAGCATATTGTAGGAACCCAATGGAAATATGTTCAAGTGCGATGTTGTAGGCATACTATTTAACTCAAATGCACAAGCTCTTACCCAATGGTGAACTATTTTCCTCATACATGTGGCCAACTGCACTTACCAAGATTCTACATGCATTTCCTTACTCAAACCACACTTATCCACCAACTCGAAATTAATATAACTATAGTTAGATCTAGTGTCAATCAAAATAGAAACAATTTGATCACAAATCTTACCATTCATTTGAATGATAGAACCCTGATGATTTGTCTGCACATTTTCCACGGATCAATAAATCTGAGGAATGCTATGCCAAACATCTCCCACTATCTAGGCCTCATGCATGTTGTATACTTTTGGCCCACTACCCTAATATTGTGGAAAATCTCACCTAAGATGATCTCCTCCACAATTCCAACACCTCATTGGCTCCCTATTCTCATTCTTGTTCTTCTCCTTTGACCGAAATCCCTATCCTCTACCAGATGCATTGAACTTATTAGGTGAGGCAAAATTCTCTTTGTTGCCTGTATCTTAAGGCCTTGCTCGCTTCTTGTCCCATTTTCCTTTGTTCCTTGCATTACCTTTCTAATCTGGCTTAGCCTTTGATCTGCGCTTTGATTTCTCATAACAATTTTTTTAATTTTCTGGATGGCCTTCTCCAATGATTTGGGCTCATCGAACTCAATCCTATGTCTAAATGCAATTTCCATCCCACTAATAAATCTTTGGATCTTGGAGACAGGGTTCTATTTTGACACCATATGATCATTGATACCAAGTCGGCCATAGCTGCGGGTATGTCTCACCTAGTTTTGTTTCCATGTTTACATAGTTTTATGGATTTGTGAAACTCTTTCATATGCCCCCCTTCAAATTCCTTATTATCATGTACCCCTTAATAAAATATTTCCCTCTTGTACTATTAGTTCCTGACCTGGATAGTACCTCTTGTAACAGAGAAGATAAAGTTTTTATGTTTATAAAAATTTCATCCACAAGTGACTAAAAGCACACCCCTTGGAATGCCTTATGATTTATACAAGAAGCCTTTTTACTTTGATTTGACATTGCTTGCACACTAGTTTTTGGCGGCACTAAAAACATACCTTTTGGATATTTGCCTTGTTGTGATTTACACAAGAATCCTTTCTACTCAGATTTGGTATTGCAAACACATTATTGTATGCAGCAGTTGAAGATCTTTCGTGCACAACCTCATGTTGAACTACCAAGGGACCAAGGATTGCATTAATAACTCGATGTGCGATATTAGGGTGATGTAGTTTTGTTGCAGTTAACCTAATACTCCCCCTAAAAACCTAAAAAAGAAATTTCGTTAGAGTGTGAGATATTCATAAGTAACTTTGTAAAAGCCATAGCCTATTAAAAAAATTTAACATTAAAGAGGTTATAATATTACTTACCATATTCAAGCCAAAAAGTGGCTTACTAGTGTCGAATCATCAACTTCAAAGGTTTCCTTGACTAGTCTCAAACAAGAAAACAACACACGAACAATGTAAATTTGACAAATTAAAAATAGAATTATAGGCAAAAAAATTGAATAGTATAGAAATTTATTGAATAATTATTAAGTGACGTTATTCTTCATGCCATTGTAGGTTGCTCTGTAATAGCCGTAAGGAGGGGCTCTAAGAAGGCTTGACTAGTACATAAAATATTTTTTCTCTGTAACATCATTGGAATTTGATTGTTACAACAAAGCTAGAGGGGTTGAAGGAGGGGCTCTAAGAAGGCTTGACCAATACATGCACGAAAGGTTGAGACGTTAACTGGAAGTTCCTCCTTTCCCTTTACTTTCTCCTACAACAAAGGCTAAAAATTCTATCGATCAATTCCTGCGCAACCAACCATGGCATAACTACAACAAGGGGAAAGAGCAAAGATAGTAATGGAAGGGGAAATCTCATTATTATCCTTATGCGCTCACTAGGAAAATCACATTTGTCACAAAGACCATATGTCCCAAGCAAAGCCCAAATGTCACAAAGCGAGATGTCCCAAACATCACAAAGATTGTTGATATCACAAACACCATATTTCACAAAGATTGAAAGGCATTGAGAAATCATGCTTGTTAATTAATTAAAAACAAACATTTATTGTTAATAAAATCAATGTAGCCTAACACTATCATTACTTTAGTGAAAAAAGTTAATTCATCAACTGCACTTAATATCTTAGCTTTAAAGTAAGCTAATATAAAGTTGGTGCTTTGAGAAATGACCAAATAAAATCTCAAACTTTAAAGTTTTATTGAAATAATAAAAATATAAAAAATGAATTATATAAATCCATGAAATTTAGGTGTAAAATTGTGAAATTAGTTTTGGATTCCATGCACAATTAATACAAAACCAAAATTCAATTACTATAATCCTTAAAATCGAGAAGAAAAAAATATCATTTCAAATTTATAACGCATACCCATTAAATTTCAAAAATTCAATTTTTCATAAATTTTTCATCAAAAAAGGTACATTATAACTAGTCTTAATGTCCCAAAAGCAATTTTATTTTTGCTTTTTAAAGAAATGAACGATGCAATGACTCTCCCAAGTAATACTTCAAAACATATATAAAATGTATTTTTCTCTCAAATAATATATATATATATATATATATATATATATATATATATCCAAAAAAATACAAAATAATATAATCAAATATAAATAAACAAAATAAAATTTCATCGAATAACTAATATATTTAATTAACATAAACATAATTTTTTATTTTGCAGGGAGCTTAAATATATATCTTTTAATTATCAAACTAAGTTATATTTTTAATTATTCGGTTTGATTGATTAATTATTTATGTGGAGTAATAATATATCTTTTGTAATTTTTTTTTTTTTTAAACGGATAAGGCAAGAATTATTTCTAATTGTTGTTTTGCAGGGAGTTTAAATACATATCTTTTAATTATCAAACTAACTAAATTATATTTTTTATTATTTGATTGGATTGATTAATTATTTATGTGGAGTAATAATATATGTTTTGTAATTTTTTTTTTAACGGATAAGGTAAGAATTATTTCTATATTATTAATTTTATTATTAAAGTATTAATTAAATTTAATATTAATTTTTTATTATAAATTAAAATGAAATAAATTTGTATTCAAATTTTCTTAAAGACATTTAATAAATTATAAAAATATTTTGATAATAATATTTAAAACTTCATTTAAAATTTTATTTTTTTAACACATAAGAAAATTTAAAACTCCAATTTATTATATAAGTAGATATTTATATTTCAAATTTTTTAATTATATTATAAACATAATTAAAATATGTAAAGATGTAAATTCAGCAATATTTTTTTTTCAAGTTGTTATATTTTTATATTAATATAACATAAAAAGATGCACAAGTTTAGTGGTATGAGGTTTAGTATCTTAAAAAGAAAATTAGGTTTCAACTATTAACTTAAAATTTTTCTCAAATTATTTCTAGCAATTATATTTGGATATACAAAACTATAATAGTTAAATTCCATAGAAGCCTTGAATTAAAACCAAAGTGATAACGAGATAACACCTAAAAAACATAGAAGGAAATAATAGAAACCTGATCAATATGAGGTAGGTTGGGAGGGGCTTAGGTGAGGTGAAGCCTCTAGTTCTTTAATTTTGTTTGGCTACCATTTCTATAGTTCATCTTCAATAATTATTGAGTTGGATTTAGTACCCTAAGAAAGAGAAGTGCTCATGAGCTCCATTGTTTCCTCCTCCTTGTTTGATCCTTTACCATAAACTTTAATATTGAGCCCGTAGGCAACTCTACAAAATATAGTGAATTTATCCTCTAGTCACTTGAGTATGTATGTAGATTCTAGTTTATACAATTTTTCGTTTTATAAGGCAATGGCAAGTCAACAAAACTCTAGTGCTTGAAAGACCTTGATATCATGCAACAAAGAAAATCCTAAATCCTAAACCCAATTCTAAAATTTAACTCTGATTTATTGAGTGGAAGTTTATTGGCCTCTTTACTTCACCAAATTAATCCTCAACCACTTCTTGAGTTCCTTGAGCAATGCATTATTGAAATTGTTGTTACACATACATGACAATTCTCTCTGCACCAATGTCTTATGGATAAGGAGAGGACACCTAGAGACTTGAGCATGATCTTTACCTCTCTTAGAAATAACCTTATGGCTAGATTATAAAATTTTGAACTTGATCATCATCATCAACCTACTTCATACCAATATGATATCATTTTTCCTCAACCAAAGCCACTCAAACACATGATGGTTGCATAGGGGATGAGGCGGGATGAAGACAATAAATAAGAAGCTCCTCGAGAGAAAAGGCCAAGCTATAGAAACCGATGTTTCTCACAAATACTAATGAAATTAAGGAGAAACAAACTTTAGCCATCGACCAACAAAAATGAAAATGCCATAATGATAGTAAGATTAAACCATTAAAAAAAAAAACCAAAAAAATCATTACAACTATAATTGCCTAAAGAGTTCCCCATATAAAACCCACCTCTCCATTCACTCTTATTAACTCCAATGCAAAACAAAGCATTACCAATCATAATTGTTAGTCAACCTGTATTAGTTTTATCATTATGGAATGGTGATGGTTCTTTGGCCCCAATACCTTTTAAATCTATTGCTTGGTGTTAGCTTTCATCTCTTTTGCACCCACCACCAATCCATACATCAACTATGAGCTTCCCACCCATTACAAAACATGTTAATGGGTCGATGTTGTTTTTCAAATAAAGGACAAGAATTTTATTTTAATTTTCAGATAAAAATTACAAGCAAAAATGTTAAATCAAAAGAGAAAGGAGTAAATGATCGAAAGTAAGTCAAAACGCGGCCTTTACAAAACCCCGTGAATGTTGCATTAATGGCCCTTGACTTTAATCATGGTAATAATCAAAGAAAACCTAAATAATATTGACTTGACTTGTATCCCTGTAATAATCAAAGAAAACCTAAAGTATTGACTTTACAAAACCCCGTGAAGGTTTTTAATGGTTCAAGAAATGGTGAAGCGTTGCATGAATGGATTGACTTCTATGATTGTAATAATCAAAGAAACCCAAAGTATTGACTTGTAAATATGGATAGAATAAAGGTAAAACGCAATTTTATAGATTATTTGATATGAAGTGTTGCTTCAACGTATTGGTTTGTATCATTTTAGTAATGGGTAATAAAGGTAAAACACGATTTTATAGATTATTTGACATGAAGTGTTGTTTCAACGTATTGATTTGTAACATTTTAGTAATTGGTAATAAAAATTAATAAAATTTAGTATGTAGGGATAGTATAAAGATAAAATGTATTTATACAAATAATTTATGTTGTTTTAATGTATTGATTTGTATTTCTTGGATGGGGTGATTGGTATGATGAGGGATTGGGATCTCGCTGCTCTGCCTAGTAAACATCTTAAGGTGTGGCACCCACCCTTAGTGAAAAGTAAAGTCAAAGGATTTATTCTCAAAATCATTTGTGTGTGAAATAATGGCAAGGAGGGCGGAGTGGAGTTTGAATATTGGGCATGGTGTACTATATCACTGTGTTTGTGTGGTGCCAGGGGATGGAGTAATTGCAATTGACATGCTAATTCGATGGCAGGAGGTAGGCAAGTTGTAGGATTTAAATAGTTTGCTCGGTTATGTCGGCGGAAAAATCTAGGAGAAAAGCTGAGAGTGACCTGGTGTAGAGGTGTGAGATGGCATACCCAGGGCGGTCGAAGTTTGGTTGTTGTGGTGTTAGTTGTAATTTTGCAAGTATGTATTCCCCTGTCTAGAAATACAATGGACTTGCTCAAGAGAGAAGGTAGCTTGGTTGGCTTGGGAGGAAATGGACCTAGCATAGTGGTTTTGGTTGGCAGAAAAACCTGTGGTGACAGCTTATGGATGACGAGAAGCCATCATAATAGGAGGGGAGAATCTATGCACGAGATATGGAATGGGGGAGCGAATAATGTTAGGTGTTGTATCAGTTGCTTGGTTGCGTTAGAAACTACACTAGTCAGGAAATGTTATACTCCTCCTTCATCTCACACATGTGTTTTGACTTGTATTTAGAAGAGTCATGTACTCTACGTATTGATTGAGTCTGTCTGGGTTAATTATGCTTGTATTTTTTTACCTATGGGTGTGATTGGAAGTCCAATTCAGTGGAGTGTTGGGCTTGGGTAGTCTAGCCTTTGGTATGTCTAGACGGTCGGCGTAATTGTGTATGGTTTCAAGCATATGTTGTTAACTCCTTACCATTTTTTATCAGCCATGGAAGAGTTGGTTTTGGGTGGGGTGGAAACTTGTGTAAGAGAGGGGTTATTCATATTTCTAGTAAACATATTGTTTCTACATGTGGATCCTCGCGTTCTAATTATAGTCTCTTACCTACATTCTTTGCCACCCTAGTTCTAGTTAAACGAGTTTTATGGTTTTCAATTGCTACCAAGTGATCTCATAGCAAGGGGGTGACAGGGATGGAAGAGAGTTTCATATTGACGTGGGGGTATGATCACTAGATAAACTATCATGAATATATCCTAACCGTAGGGAAAGACTACATGCCTAACACATGGGGTTTATTATGCTTGGTCTTATACCTTCAGAAGGGATATTTTGTAGAGAGGTAGGGCAAGTGTGACCTTTGTTGGGTCAACAATTGTCATTCATTGGATGTATTGAGGTTGGAAAAGAAAAATGGTGGAGTATAATTCCATGGTAGAGGGCGTGTGTTAGGAGAGGGGATGCATATTATCAAGAATAGGCGTTGAGAGGGAAATCCCACATGCATCAAAGAGTATCTTATAGAAAGTTTCGTTAGGAATTACCGAGAATTAACACCTCACCCTGTACAATAAGAATTGGTCATGTTGAGGTTACTTCCCCACTCATAGAGCCTTATGTTTTATATAGAGGTGTTAGTTGAATGGGCTAATTGGATATCAAATATTGGGAAAACCATAGGCAGGTTGAATCAGTACATGAAAACTATAGACATGTACTGCCAAATGAAATTCATTATGGGGTGCAGGTGGATGGATAGAAGGAAGCACCGGGAGGATGTAAGGTGTCCCTAGATAGCATATTTAGCTATCTAGGTAGATTGGATCACAGGCTTGACAATATCGAGCAGCAGATTGGCTTTCTACTACCATCGAGAGTAGTGAAATAGGGCTCTAAGGAGCATGTGCAAATTGTCACTTCATATTATAACCCCTTTGGATAGTTTTATGATGTTTATGTTTCATGTAGTTTTAGATAATAGTTTCTCTTGGTTTTGTATCTTTGGAAATGGCTAGGGTGACCTTTTGAATTATCTAGTTTCTTATGTTTACAGTTATCGCTATCCTCTCTTTGGAGAGTTTATTTATTTATTTATTATTATTATTATTATTATTATTTTTAATGGGTCAGGTCTCCCTAATGAGAGATTTATATGTCAATTAAAATTTTGATGTAACCCCCAGTTTTTGAAGTTAATAGAAATTCAATTAAAAAAAAATGTATTGATTCATATTATATGAGTAATTTACTAATTGGTAATAAGAATTAATAATTTTTTTCCCAACGGGCGACTCAACTAGTGATGCCCATGTAAATGAAGTATTACGTGTGAGGAGGTACATGGTTCAAATACTTTAGATTCACCTATGCGCACGGAAGAGGCATATGTATGTACCTAGAGGTTATAGTGGTAGTGGTTATAATCATGTTGATAGATATTTTTATTTTGGAATAAAGTTTTCATTTTTTTTGTTAATTAAAAAAATTAGGCGAATCAATGAGATTTAATAAAAAGGGTATCTTTTGTAGTGTTTAAAGATTGAGAGATAAGATAAAACTCTAATCCTAATTTTTTACGTTAATTAATTTATTATTATTATTTTATTTCAACAATAAGACAAATGTGCTTCACCCTGTCTCCATATTTACAGGGTGCAAAATCATTTTGCAGACCAACTATCCAAAGAAGGTGCGCAACATGCGTTTGGCATTTGGCATGTGACTGAGGTGATTGACGCAGAACATTACCAATACTACCATCGACCTTTTGATGAGGAAATTCAGGTGCCCGCAGCTACACTGGAGTGACACTGGTGGATTTAAAGATATACATACAGTTGAAGATATCACACCTATCTTTTTTTCTCTCTACAATTTTTTTTATTTTTGTTTCTAAGCATACTCATTACAGTGGTACATATGATCACATATGACTCTACACAATAGCAGCTGAGATAGTAAAATCAACCATGTGTAGCTGATATAGTAAAATCAACAATTTTGTGTTTGATGACTTCGAACTATACAACATGTAATATTCATCTTCTTATAAATGAAAATGATGTTTTTTCTTGAGAAAAAACAAAATTGTGTTTCATAACCAAATATTAACCCTCTACTCCATTTCCGTTTTTCAATTATGATTACCCATATAGGTTTCTTCATTTGTATTGAATATAATTCATGCTCATAAAATCTCAACCTGAATTTCATGGCATCCTCTACTTTGGCACATCGTGAAAAAGAAATCCTAGACGTGGGAGCATTGGCATCACTACCTATAATGAAACCTAGGGCACTACTTTCAATTTTTTATCTCTACAACGGGAAGAGATAATGCAATCCATAAGTTATTTAACTATTAATTATTTTCCTATTTGACTAGAATTTACATTACATTCTATAAAGTTGACATTAGAGAAAAAAAATTATTTTTTAAAATAATTTAGTTTTATTTTGCATGCATTCGATTTGTTGTATTCTTATTATGTAATGATTTGGTTTAGCCAATGCAATGTACAGTCAACAAATTTACCATTGAGATCATGGAAAAATCGCAAGTCTTATGTATCCGCAGTTTCAAATTTATCCTAGCAGTGAAACTAGAGGCAAGGGTGTCACAATACTTAAGAAAGTAAGCAGTCACATCGTAGCCTTGGTCCCACGTGTCACCACAACCTGGTTTAGACCAGTGCGATGGGGCAAGCCCCTCAATGAGGCAAATAGAATCCCCAATGCATGTGATTAACCTTGATGGCGCACCACCCCTGCCATCTCACTATCAAACAATGTCACATGGTTCGAGTTTAAGTTTGGGTTCAACAATGATTGGTGCACTATCTATGCCATTCCACTGCCAAACAATGTCACATGATTCGAGTTTAGTTTGAGTTCGGGTTGACAAACAATATCACATGGTTCGAGTTCGAGTTCAAGTTGAAAAACAATATCATATGGTTCGAATTCGAGTTAGAATTCAAACAATGATTAGGTTCATTTAAATTCGAATTTTTTGATGATATATATATATATATATATATATATATATATATATATATATATATATATATAATTATAAAATAAAATAATAAAAAATCAACATCATTAAACATCAAAAATGTTATCACAAACATGAAAACTACAAGAAATAAATTACAAAGCTTAAGCTTAAGTTGTGACATAACTATTAGATCCACCAAAGACTTGGTCAAAGACTATTAGATCCACCAAACCTCAAAAAAAGTTTTAAGGTTCACCTCAACGTTAAAATTCCATTAACGTTATGACATAGCTGTCAAATGTGAGTCACCTCATTGTACAAACACCGACGATCTCAATCTTTACATCGCCTTGGTAACTGGAAACGTACTAGAGGCTCAAATGGATTTATTTGTTGCTCTCGAAGGCAATCAGGGCCATGCTTTCCACAAACAGACTGACCATCTGCACGTTATTCCTGTCAGCGAACGATTTCTGGTTGAAGCTCTGCTGCTATATTCGAAACCAAATGCCAAAAAAATACTTATTTCATATTGTTTTAAGCCCCTTACTTTAAGCTGAGACCCAAACACCTTAATGTTAAATAACTATGATGGTAACATTAGAAGACAAAGAAAACCTTATGGAATAAAGGGCATACCTCATATTCAAGTAATTCACGGGATCAAGACATGTCTGTTCACTGGAAAACTGTAAAAAATGGAATGTTAATACATAAATTTTTCATGTAACTGAATATTTTATTGAAAAACTGGATATAATAATGGGAGAAATAAGTTCAATCTAATAAACATCGGCTAGTAATCTCTGAAAATAATATTAAAACTAATAATGGTCTTTAAATGTGCAAAGTACACGAAGGAGTGGAATATTTGGAAAATCGTTTCGCCACAAATACATATTATTTGGAAGATTGTCTCGCCACAGATACAAACCTCCACTATTGATCCACAAATACAAACCTCCACTATTGAATGAATGCAAGGCAACTAATATTTTTCTTTTCAAATTGAATTATAAAAATACAAATAAATCCGAACTTTTTGAAATGACTAAGATTAACAAAGTGACTAATATAATATTATAAATTAGAAAACTAAAAGCAACAATTTTTGTCAACCCAAAACTTTTTAGCAAATGTTTACAACACACAAATGCAAGATGGAGAGATCACCTTAAAAAAATATAATTAATACAAATAAAAAATATTTTGAACTATTAATTAAAGCAATTTAAAGTTTTGTTACTATATCAAATACTTATTAACACAATTATATTTTTTATTTGAGAGACACCTGATAAATTCATATTATAATTAGTTAAGATTAACAGAGTGATTAATATTATAAGTTAGAGAAGTGAAAAAACATGTAAAGGAAACAATTTTTGTCTGCCCAAAACTTCTCAGCTAATGTTCATGATACACATATGCAAGATGGAGAGATCACGTTAAAAAAATGAAATTAATACTGATTAAGAAAATATTTTGAAACATTAATTAGAACTTTTTAAATTTTTATTATTATATCAAATACTTGTTAACACAATTATATTTTTATCTCAGAGAGACCTGATAAATTCATATTACTTTTCAGATTTAAAATTTTTAGTGTAGTCATCTTTAGATCTTTGCAACTAAAATTCATCTTTAGGTCTCTGCAACTGGAAATCCATCTTTAGATTTTTGCAACTGCTATTGTTACTTTTTTAGAATACAACATTAAATAAGTCAAGGATAATTATATATTTTTAGCGATGGAATCAGATACATCAACTTAATCGGGGAAGGGAATTGAACCTGTGATGAGTGCTATAATAGCCTTTTCATCACCATTTAACCAAGACCCCACAAACTTTATTTTTAAAATATGGTAATGATTTTCTGGTATGGTGATGATTAGATGGTATGGTGATGATTAGATATATGTCATATTTTTGCTTTATAATGAATCCAAAACCGTGAATGCATAATTGACGATTTGAAAGAGTTGGAAAAATAGGGAGAAATCTTAAACTTTTGCATCGTTAGTGATAAGTGACTTCCCTCTCTGAATCTGTTCTAAACTTGCTCTACCCAGTGAGGTACTTATTAGACTTCCAATCTGCAATTTTCTTATGGGTTTAAATTGTGCAGTGTTATTTAAATGATTTTTTTAATTAAAATGAGGGGTTATCTAGCAGCGAAGGCTCTTAGTATCTATTAACTATTCCTTTTAGACATAAATGATAAATTAATGATCTTAGATTCAATATCCAGAGGTTTTGACCTTTTTTTTTTTTTTTAAATTCTCACTAGCATGTTTCTTTATGGCTGTGATGCAGGAATTTATCTCGAGAAAATAATGGTTGGCTTAAGAAGGAATGGAACATGAACAACATCTCATTGAGCATGATATTGCTATGAATTTGAAACTCATGCTAAATTCAAAATCCATGGTTCTTCTTTGCCCTCTGGATATTTGTTGAGGCTGCGAAAGTGGCTTATTGGCAGGTACTGATTTTTCTTTAATGTTGGAGGAACTGAAACCCTGTGGCAGGGGATGGTTCCTCACAGTTGTGTTTTGTGCTTTTGCTGCTTTTTGTGCGAGTATTCTCTTTTCTGAAACAACTTGGAGAAGCTTACACAAATCCTAGAGTCATGACATTCTGCCACGTAATATTCCAAGCATGAATGTGAGACTTTATCAAACACATCAAGCAAAATCAATCCAGGGCCTCCAGAGGCCAAACCACCTCAACCCTCAACTAGTGACTCCACTTCACGGTCGAACACCACAACCATCATGGATTGGTATCTATCCAAGATGCTCCAGAGCTCTAGTGTGTTTGTTCCAACCAAGGTTCCAGGACAAGTAACTCAATCCCAGTTGTTCTCGAGCTCCAGAGTTTTTGTCCAACCAAGGCTCCAGGACTAGTAACTCAACCCACCTAGGGCTCCAAAGCATTTGTCCAGCCAAGGCTCCAAGACTAGTAAATCGGCCCAACAACTGTCCGTTGGGCTCCATTCCAAAGGCTCCAAGAACTAATAACTCAACCCCGAAAACTAAAGGAATCATGAGAACAAACTAGAAACAATCAATGGAATAAACCGATAACACCATGGCTAACCAGGAAATGGAAAGGCTGGGAAAATCCACATGCATATCCATGCCTGCCAAAACTAGTGAGGAAAGCATACATGCAACTCGGTACCTCCAATCAAATCTCGTTGTAGCTGTTGATCCCTATCTCCTCTTGTACTTCCTTTTTTTCCTCTGTTTTCTTTGTCCAAATCACCAAGTATCCACACTATCCAAGAGTTCTCCAATAAAAATCTAAGCATCTAAGACAATGAGAGAAAGAGAGAATAATGAGAGAGCTCCAAACAATGCACTCACAAAAAGTCACAAAAAGTACCAATTGATCCTCAAGAGCCTTTGTATAGACGAGGCCTCTAATTCCTTCCTTTTCCATTATTTTCCTTCATTTTCCTCCTCACATGCAACCTGTGACCTTGCATCTCCCTTTTCTCCTAATTTCCATTATTTTTATAAATAATTGTGCCAAATATGCCATTTTCCTTTCCAAATCCTTTTTCTTTTTCCTTTGTCAATTTCCTTATTCATAATAAACCAAATGAACATCCACTAGGATGTTTTTCCCAACATTCAGCTTGGAATAAATGTCCCATCAGCCGTGGTTATTATTCTAACTTTATTACATGGAATTTTCACTAGGGCTCTTACAGAACTCTCCCCCTTAGGGGACACTATCCTCGGTGTTCAATCACACATATACCTCAACAACACCGGTGAAAAGAAAACATATTGCCCATGGAGCTTTATAACATAGCTTGATGCAGTATTTACAATGATCACCCTACTGAAAAGCAAACCAACATGACAACGTAACAACATGAACACTATAATGACATAATACCATACCACTTATTGGAGCTTTATAACATAGCTCATGGTGGTATTTACATCCATATACATATAATTACATATACCCGAACATCACATCAAAACACCTATCCAAGAATCACCAAAAGATGTATCAAACATATACCAACACCACACCAAAACTGCATTGCCTCAACTAGAAAACAAGGAAGGATACATAAACCGCATCTGATTTGCCATCTCCCATGCCACTTCATTAGGCACAAGTGCTTCCATTGCATTTTAACTTTCTCAATTTCGGAGCATGAGTGTCTTTTTTTGTAAAATGCACTGTCGTTTCGACTGAAACTCTCCTTCTGGATCCACCTGCAATACAGACCAGTCAATCACATGATCAACATCTTTAACATACTTCTTAAGTAATGATACGTGAAAATCATTATGGACTTTCATTGTGGAAGGAAGTGCAAGTCGATAGGCTACTGGCCCAATCCTCTCAATGATCTTGAAGGGTCCATAAAGCCTTGGTGCCAACTTGGCACGTGATCCAATCCAAATGGATCTCTTCATGAGCTTGATACGCAAGTACACCTGATCCCAAGCTTGAAACTCCTTGAACAACGTGTTCTTGTCTACATAACTCTTCTGCGTATCCTACGCTTCTTTCAAGTTTTGCTTGATCACCTACATTTCTTATTCCATTTCAGCCAACATATATGATCCAATCAATACCTTGATAACTGGATCGCTCCAACTGGCATGAGTGTTGCAACTTTACCCATACAATGCCTCAAATGGACTCATCTTCAATGACTCCTAATACTCGTTGTTGTAGGCGAACTCTACCAGTGGAAAATACTCTTCCCACTTGCATTGTTGATGCATCACATATATCCTCAACATATCCTCCAATATATTGTTGACCCTCTCATTCTGTCAATCTCTCTGTTGATGATATGTTGTGCTGAAGGCAAATTCGATGCACAAACCTGCAAATAACTCCTCCCAAAACTTGGAATTGAACTTTGCATCCTTGTCAGACGCAATATTCTTCGAAACACCATGTAATATGACTATGTCTCTAATGAACACCGCTGCTACATCACTAGTTGAGTATGTAGTCTTCACCAGTATTAAATGTGTAACCTTTGTTAACCCGCCCACAACAACCATAATATAATCATGTTGTGTAGTTGTCCTAGGCAAACCTGTCATGAAGTCCATGGGAATGTCCTCCCATTTTCACTCTGGAATTGCAATTGGCTGTATCAGTCCACCTAGATGCTTACACTTTGCCTCAACCATCTGATAATCCAAACATCTGGCTATCTGCCACATCCCTTTTCAAATTCGGCCAATAGTAGAATTTTGTCACTGCAGTCAAAGTCTTATGGTAGCCTGGGTGACCCAAAAATGGTTTTGCATGAAACTCCCTCAAGATCACCTTCTTGAGCTATATATCCCGTCTTAAAATCTAACCAATCCATTTGCTCTGAGATGGTAGTTCAAATCCTGTACATCTGCACCTATACTAGTACATGTACCTGTACCACTACCTGTACATGTACCTTCACATATACTGCCACTTGTACCTGTACTTGTACTACCACCTGCACATGGACATGTACCAACACCTATACATGTACCAGGCTTGTACCTGTAACAACACCTATACAGGTACCTGTGCCAACACCTATACCTATACTCTGTTGCAACTTGTGCACAATCTCCATATACCTGTGATCCAGCTGACCTGCCTACAAGATCTTTTCCTGTAAGTCTATCCCATAGCATCTCATCGCTGTTAAGTGATTTACATGTACTGGCCTGCTAAGAGAATATGCGACCATGTTCTCCTTTCCCTTCATGTACCTGATCTTGAAGTCAAACTCGCTGATCGTATCCAACCCTCTAGCCTGCATGGTATTCAGATTCAACTGGTTGAACAAGTACCTCAGCCCAATGTGATCACTCATAAGTACAAACTGCCTACCAAGAAGATAGTGTCTCCACATCTTCAATACATGTATGATCAATGCTAGCTCAAGATCACGTGTTGTGTAGTTCTGCCTGTGCTCATGCTCATTCAGTTTTCGTGACTCATGGGATACCACCTATCCATCCTGCATAAGGACTTTGCCAAGTCCTCTCTGGAAGCATCTATGCACACTACAAATTCCTTTTTTGGGTCGTAATCTTTAACATTGGAGCATGTGCCAACAACTTCTTAAGTTGCTCAAAACTGGCCTCACACTCCTTTGTCTGATCAAACTTCTTACCTTTCCTTTGCAATGATGTAATAAGTTAAGAAACTTGTGAGAAGTTCCTAATGAACCTCCTCTAGTAGCATACCAACCCCATGAATTATCTCACCTCATCTACATTATTAGGAGCTACCCACTCCATGATGGACCTTATATTTTTTGGATCTACTGCAATGCTTTCCTTGGTGACAACATGTCCCAAGTAGTGTACCTCAGTCTGGAAGAAACTGCATTTGTTGAGCTTAGCATACAACTGATGCTCTCTCAACAACTTCAACACTGCTGCCAAATGTTCGACATGCTCTTCCTCATTTTTATAATACACCAATATGTCATCAGTAAACATAATCACAAAATTTTCCAAATAAAGACGCCACACACTGTTCATCAAACACATAAATGTAGTTGGGGCATTAGTCAAACCGGATTGAACTACAACAAACTCATAATGCCCGTACCTGGTCCTGAATGTGGTCTTGTAGATGTCCTTCTCTTTGATGTGTACCTAAAAATATCCCTAATCTAGGTGGACATTGGTGGCTACCCACCTAGTCCCCTATACCTCCAGTCTATTTCATCATTTTCCTTGTTTATAGCAGCATTTACTATTTTTAGCAGTTTTTCAGGTCCCGAACTTTCGGAGCAGCTTTGACCCCCTAAACGGAGTTTGTTTGAGGTTGTTGATAGGCCCGTAGTGGTAGCATGGGGTTTGCGACAAATCATATAGTATTAAGAGAGATCTTTCCAATGATATAATGTACGCGCCAAACAAAGATAATATGACCAATTTACGACCCTAGGAAGTTGACTGCCCAACTAACCCCAACAGGGCCCACAAAATCTTGGTGTTTCATCTCTTGGGGTTAGGTTTTTAGTTGATTATGGTTTTCTCGTGTTGTTGATTAATAACAAGGCCCTTGATAATGCCATTCAGAGGCATGTATCTACCACATCTTTTCTCAAAGATAAGCTACCATTGTCCGAGCTAGTTTATTTTCCATTATGTCTGTAAGCATTTTTCATTATTTGATATTAATGAAATGAAGTGTTATTATTGCTGCATCTTTTTTGTTGTTGTTTATATTTGTATTTTATTTCGTTCTTGCATGAGTCTGGATCAAGCCCGATCTCACGGTGATCTTAAAGAACATTTTTTCTCCTTTTAGCTGATCAAACAAATCATCGATCCTCGGTAGTGGGTACCTGTTCTTGATGGTTACTTTATTCAGTTGCCTATAGTCAATGCACAATCTGAGAGTGTTATCTTTATTCTTCATGAACAACACCGGTGCACCCCATGGCGATACACTTTGCCTATTGTACCCTTTGTCCAACATTTCCTTCAAATGAAATTTTAACTCTACCAACTCTAGTGTGCTCATCCTATAAGGTGCCTTTGATGTTGGAGCTGCTCCTAGTACCAACTCAATAGAAAATTCTACTTCCCTGTGCGGTGGAAACTTTGAAATCTATGATGGGAACACATCTTGAAACTGCTGCAAGACTAGATACCTGCTCAAAACATCTACATCCTCAACCTCCTTACCTTTTTCACTAGATATATGAACTGAAAATAACACACACCATTTCATACGACTACGCTTGGCCTGCATGGTTGTCACCATCCTAAGTGATGTGGCTTTCTTCTTTCCCTGCAAGATTTTTGGTTCCCCATTATCATCCAAGCATTCAATAGTTTTTTCATAGAAATATACCTTGTTCTTGTGAATATATAACCAATCCATACCCAATAGAATATTGTAGGAACCTAATGGAAATATGTTCAAGTGTGTTGTTGTAGGAATACCATTTAACTCAAATGCATAAGCT
Organism: Pinus albicaulis; assembly: GCA_034641835.2. Classification (NCBI taxonomy): domain Eukaryota; kingdom Viridiplantae; phylum Streptophyta; class Pinopsida; order Pinales; family Pinaceae; genus Pinus; species Pinus albicaulis. The sequence goes on along the minus strand of CM076584.1, from coordinate 1,176,923,129 downwards.
CTTACCCAATGGTGAACTCTTTTCTTCATACCTATGGCCAACTGCACTAACCAAGATTTTGCATGCATTTCCTTACTCAAACCACACTTATCCACAAAGTCGGGATTAATATAACTATATTTAGATCCATAGTCAATCGAAATAGAAACAACTTGATCACAAATCTTACCATCCATTTGAATGATAGAAGCCTGATGATCTTCCTGCATGCTGTCCACAGCTGCATATATCCAAGGAATGTTATGCCCAACATCTCCCATTTTTTGGGACTCCTGTTTGTTTTAAATTTGCAGCCTACCACCCTAATAGTGTGGACAATATATCCTACGATGATCTCCTCCACAAGTCCAACACCTCATTGGCTCCCTATTCTCATTTTTGTTTTGCTCCTTTGACCGAAATCCCTGTCCTCTACCAGATGCTTTGAACTTCTTAGGTGGGGAAAAATTCTCCTTGTTACCTGTATCTTGAGGCCTTGCTCGCTTCTTGTCCCATTTTCCTTTGTTCCTTGAATTACCTTTCCAATCTGGCTTAGCCTTTGATCTACGCTTTGATTGTTCATAACAATGTTTTAGTTTCGGGATGGCCTTCTCCAATGATTTGGGCTCATCGAACTCAATCCTATCTCTGAATGCAATCGGCATCCCACTAATAAATCTCTGGATCTTGGCCTTCTCCTCCTTGAGGTAAGGCACATATCTTAGTAACTCCAAGAACCTACTAGTATACTCCTCATATGTCATGAAACCCATCTTCAACTCATAAAAATCCTTTTCCTTATCATCCTAGTATCTTTTTGATAGACACGTCTTTGAGAATAGCCTTTCAAACTCACTCCAAGTCAACTCATCCTCAAAAATATCTCTAACATTCTTCACATCTTCCCACCAAATGTCTTCTCTACCTTTGAGGCCAAATGTAGCTATCCTAGCTTTTATATTTTTCGAGTAATCATGCAAGCAAAAAAACTTCTTCATGCCAAGAAACCATGCCTCTACATCATGTGGTTTCTTGATCTCTCCGTCAAATGTAGGTGGTTTTTCCTTTTAAATCTCATCTGGAAAATAACTCTTTTCACTCCTCCTATAAGGATGATGTCGATGACGATCATGATATCTATCTGAACCAGGACTAGAATGATACATGTGTTTGTCACGTCTCATATCCTAAGTGTCCAAAAATTTACAATATTTAACGGTGTCATCCCTATCCGACTTGTAACCACCGGGAGACCTACTTCCATATGCTCCATTAGTCCTATCCTCCTGCCCATATATGATCCTAAGTGGCCCTTGTTTCTTCAACTTTGGAAAACTTTGAAGGATGGCTACATTAACCTCTGCTTGTTTTTCATGTCCCTGTATAAGTATATCATTGTCTACCTTGCAACTCCTTACTTCTTCCTTTATAATTCTCATTGTATCTGCCAAATTAGATGAATTTCCAACACAATGCTTCTCATATGACTCATATGGAGAGTCTTTGTAGTCTACCATTCTTCTATTCATCTTTTAATTCTTCCTGCAATGTGAAACATGTCAGCTAAGCCTTTTCATAAATAAACCAATGTACCTTAGTGTAGTTTGGGAAGGATAGATCCTTCAAGATCAACCAATCAACATAATACATGTATAGATATAATCGTGACAACATATAAACATATATTGTATAGGCATATAAACGTATAAATGTCATTATAGTTGGAGTCCAGTCATGGATGCATAACCATACCAATTACACAAGAGGACCTAATGCATAACCATACCAATGCAACTTGACCTCACACCATCACAAGCACGGACCATACACAAGCATAAGCGACATGTAACCAAGCGTGAATAAAAAATTCATATTCAACATATAACATCACACAAGTAAGCATACATGAACGCTACACAAGCATAACTAATGTGTGGCCTAGCATACATAAGCAATGCACATACAACATGTAACAACATATAAGCTAATGTGCATGCATAATACATAAACATGAACAACAAATAATCAGTCATACACATGTCGACAACGACACCATAGACACTTCCATGGAGACACCATTGCCACCATGGCCAACACAACACGGGTGAAAAAAACACATACACCATAGGTACGAGAAACACATAAGCAATCAACATAAAAGCATGACCAACACACCACACAACGGTTTGAGAGTTAAACCATGCTATGATACCACTCTATAATACCCTCTTACCACATTTACCCATGAAACCAACCAACTAGGGTAAACATGCAATGAGAGGCTACTAATATGAGATTCAACCTCCTAGATGACCTTAAGGAAGTGGAACCAACAGAAACCTGACAAACAAACCTTACACAACATCAACAACATCCTCAGGAGGTAGCCCAACCTTCCAGGGCCCTGTACCCTTGGGGGGGGGAGGGGGGGGGGGTTGATTTTTTACCCTTTTGAGCCATAGCCGCAAACATGTAAGGGAAAGGGAGTGACTAGAAGCCTATAGCCATAGGCATGTCAAGCAAAGCTAGCAGCTAGGGCTCCAAAAAGTCAATTTTGTGCCTACAACTCTGGGATTTGTGCCACCTTTTAAGCCCCAGAGCTCAGGTCAATGCTTAGAACTTCATGAAACTGTAGGAGATGATAAATAACATTAAAAAAAAATGTATGGAAGAACTTTTTAGTGGGTCAATATTTTAATAAAAAAAACTATTTAACTAATTAACCAATTCATTAACAACTAGTTTTTAAACGACTAGTCTTAAATGGCTAGTTTTTAACGACTAGTTTTCTTCAGCTAATAATGGGCAATGGTGCACCCACACTATTTATTCAATTAGATTGATTGGCTTTTCACCTTGTCCTGAGGATGAACCACATTAGTTGGTTCGAAACGTCAACCAAAATCCTAATGATGTGATTAATCCGAAAAGACATTTATCTATTTCTATATTATTAAATTTTATTGATTAAAGTATTAATTAAATAATATTAATATTTTATTATAAATTAAAATGAAATAAATTTTTATTCAAATTTTCTTAAAAACATTTAGTAAATTATGAAGAAATTTTGATAGTAAGATTTAAAACTTTATTTTTTTAACATTTAGTAAATTATGAAGAAATTTTGATAAGAAAAATAAAAACTCCAATTTATTATATAAGTCGATATTTACATTTCAAATTTCTTAATTATATTATAAACATATTTAAAATATGTAAATTTAGTAATAATTTTTTTCTTTTCATATTTTTATATTAATATAACATAAAGAGATGCACAAGTTTAGTGGTATGAGGTTTAGTATTTTAAAAAGAAAACAAAGTTTTAGCCAATGACTTGATCCTTCTCAAATTGTCTCTAGCAACTACATTTAGATATACAAAATTATAGCAATTAAACTTCATAGAAGCCTCAGATTAAAACCAAAGTGATAACAAGATAACACCTAAAAAACATATAAGGAAATAATAGAAACCTGATCAATATGAGGTAGGTTGGGAGGGGCTTGGGTGAGGCGAAGCCTCTAGTTCTTTGATTTTGTTTGGCTACTAATTCTATAGTTCATCTTCAATAATTATTGAGTTGGAGTTAGTACCCTAAGAAGGAGAAGTGCTCATGAGCTCCATCGTTTCCTCCCCCTTGTTTGGTCCTTTACCATAAACTTTAAAATTGAGCCCATAGGCAACTCTACAAAATATAGTGAATTTATCCTCTAATCACTTGATTATGTATGTAGATTCTAGTTTATACAATTTTTCGTTTTATAAGGCAATGACAAGCCAACAAAACTCCATTGCTTGAAAGACCTTGATATCATGCAACAAAGAAAATCCAAAATCCTAAACCCAATTCTAAAATTTAAATCTAATTTATTGAGTGGAAGTTTATTGGCCTCTTTACTTCACCAAATTAATCCTCAACCACTTCTTGAGTTCCTTGAGCAATGCATTATTGAGATTGTTGTTGCACATACACGACAATTCTCTTTGCACTAATGTCTTATGGATGAGGAGAGGACACCTAGAGAGTTGAGCATGATCTTTGCCTCTCTTAGAAATACCCTTATGGCTAGATTATAAAATTTCAAACTTGACCATCATCATCAACCTACTTCTATACCAATATGATATCATTTTTCCTCAAACAAAGCCACTCAAACACATGATGGTTGCATACGGGATGAGGCGGGACATAAACAATAAATAAGAAGCTCCTCGAGAGAAAAGGCCAAGCTATGGGAACCCATTTTTCCCACAAATACTAATGAAATCAAGCAGAAACAAACTTTAGCCATCGACCAAAAAACATTGAAGAGAACTAGAATGGCATAAGGATAGTATGATTTAACCATCAACAAAAAAAAAATGAGGCTAAGACCAAAGAAAATGGATTACAACTATAGTTGCCTAAAGAGGTCCCATATAAAACCCACCTCTCCATTTACTCTTATTAACCCCAATGCAAAACGAAGCATTACCAATCATAGTTGTTAGTCGACATGTATTAGTTTTATCATTATGGAAAGGTGATGGTTCTTTGGCCCCAATACCTTCTAAATCTATTGCTTGGTGCTAACTTTCATCCCTTATCCTACATAAATTCATAAATACATACATCATTCGCTTTTGCACCCACAACCAATCTATACATCAACTCTGAGCTTCCCACCAATTACAAAACAGAGTTGTCTTTAGTGCAACTTTTTGTAGTTTCCGGAATATGGTGGAAAAATTTGAGCTGAAATCTTGATTTGTGTTTATTAAATTGGTTTTTTGGTTGTATATATGGATTCGGCGCCATGAAAAACCTCTAAAGCACTTTGATTGTGCAGGATTACCCATCAAACTTGTGATTTCAATAAATTCTTGCAAAATTTTAAATAAATTTGATCGTCTCCAAAAAAATCACACTAAAAATAACTTGTTACAAAACATGTTAATGGGTCGATGTTGTTTTTCAAATAAAGGACAAGAATTTTATTTTAATTTTAAGATAAAAATTACAAGCAAAAATGTTAAATCAAAAGAGAAAGGAGTAAATGATAGAAAGTAAGTCAAAAGGCTGCCTTTACAAAACCCCGTGAAGCGTTTTAATGATCCACGAAATGGTGAAGCGTTGCATTAATGGCCCTTGACTTTTAACATGGTAATAATAAAAGAAAACCTTAAAAATAATATTGACTTGACTTGTATCCGTGTAATAATCAAAGAAAACCTAAATTATTGTCTTTACAACACTCGTGAAGGTTTTTAATGGTTCAAGAAATGGTGAAGCGTTGCATGAATGGATTGACTTCTGTCATTTTAATAATCAAAGAAACCTAAAGTATTGACTTGTAAATATGGATAGAATAAAGGTCAACAAAATTTTATAGATTATTTGATATGAAGTGTTGCTTTAACGTATTGATTCGTATCATTTTAGTTAGTAATTGGTAATAAAGGTAAAACACAATTTTACGCGTAGTTTAAAAAGGCCGCGTTTTCACCCAGAATCCGGTAATGATTTTGAGAAAATTCGGCAAATATTTGCCCAGAATCTTGTTTACAGTTGTTAATCTTTAGTATTTTGAGTGTCCTAAGGGTTTTTGATAGTGCTGAATCCATTTCCACTATCAAAAATGGATTCCAAACACTCCAACTACCTGATTTTTTGAATTTTAGTTGACCGGATTCCGACAGTTTTATGTCGTCCGAGCTAAAACGCGGCCTCGGTAGACAACTTCACAATTTTATAGATTATTTGATATGAAGTGTTGTTTCAACGTATTGATTTGTAACATTTTAGTAATTGGTAATAAAAATTAATAAAACCTTGTACATAGGGATAGTATAAAGGTAAAATGTATTTATATAGATAATTTATGTTGTTTTAATGTATTGATTTGTATTTCTTGGATATGGTGACTAGTATGATGGAGGGGTCGGGATCTCATTGCCCTATTTAGTAAACATGTTGGGTGTGGCACCCACCTTTAGTGAAGATTAAAGTCAAAGGATTCATTCCCAAAATCATTCGCGTGTGAAATAATGGCAAGGAGGATGGGGTGGAGTTTGAAGAGTGAGGATGGTGTACTACATCAATGTGTTTGTGTGGTGCTAGGGGATGGAGTAACGAAAATTGGCATGCTAATTTGATGACAAGAGAAGAGAGACAGGCAAGTTGTAGGATTTAAACAATTTTCTTGGTTATGTCAGAGGAAAAATATAGGGAAAAAGTTGAGAGTGGCCTGGTGTAGAGGTGTGAGATGGCATACCCAGGGTGGTCGAAGTCTAGTTGTTGTGGTGTTAGCTGTGATTTTGCAAGCATGTATTCCCCTGTCTGGAAATACAATGGACTTGATGAAGAGAGAAGGTAGCTTGGTTGGCTTGGGAGGAAATGAGCCTAGCAGAGTGGTTTTGGTAGGTGGACAAACCTGTGGTGACAACTTATGGACGACAGGAAGCCATCGTAATAGGTTGGGAGAATCTATGCATGGGATATGGAATGGGGGGGCGAAAAATGTTAGGTGTTGTATCAGTTGCTTAGTCATGTTAGAAACTACACTAGTCAGGCAAGGTTATACTCCTTCATCTCACAAATGTATTTTGACTTGTATTTAGAAGAGTCATGTACTCTGTTAGAGTCGGTCCTTACAGCCCTCCGTCAGAGATCGTTTCGCTTTTTGCATATCATTCTTAGGCATCTCGCTTGTTCCACTTCGTTGCATTTCGCTAGGAGCATGCCATTGACTGACGAGGGGTCTGGTTGTCTTGTGTTTCCTCATGCTTGTACCTGCAGGGCTATTTAAAATTCTTCAAAAATCACTGAAGTTCATAGTCATTTCATTCATGGTCATTAATGATTGTTTTCGTTAAAAGAAAAAAGAGAGTCTTTAGTCCTAGAGTCTAGGGTTTTCAAGTCCTTTGCATACATGTCATAAAAGCCCGCAGGCCATGAGGTTGGTTTTGCAAGTTTCGAATTTCATATTTTTATTATCAAAAGCATTTGAAGAGATTTCTAGTCCAAAACTCTGTTTTGGAACTAGAAATTGTCTAATTTCATTTTTGTAATAATTGTATCTATTTCACCATAAGAAACTTCAGAGCAAGCCTCTGATCTTTTCCTAAGCCAAGTGCCGGATCCCTGCAAAAGCCAACAAAGTATTATCAGTCCAAAACTCAGAAAAGCCAAAAGAGAAGCATTGTATTAAAAGATCAAATGTCAAAGTGCTGAAACATTATAAAGTGGGTTAGCAAACAAATTTAAATCAAATTTGATTTGATGAGATATTTTCTTCACATATAAATCATGGCAAACAATTTCATTTGCTCGAAAATCTCAAGGCAGAAATCGTGTTTGTGTTCTTGAAGGCCGAAGCCGTGTTTTCATAGCCGTGGACAGTGATTGTGTAGGTTTTAACCCTGAATAGAAATTATCTACACACGAATCTTATAACAGAAAATAAACAATAGCGAGAGCATAAAACATAAAACAGATAAACACATAGATTTTCCCCTGGATCCCAAATTGGGACGACCAGCTTGATTTTCATTATATTCCTTTTAGTGTTACAACACATATATATACATGCCGAAGCATACATAAACCCCAATCCATTAACCCTGGATTAGAACATAACTGTAGTTCCCTTGACCGGATCTACAAAAATACCAGGAGCCGAAAACCATCGAACCCCAAAACCATGTGCAAAACCTTGCACAAAACCATGGACGCAGACTACCCAGCGGAAATTAAGGAACCAAAATTTTCGCGGGGGCACTGCCCTGGACCCCGACAGGGGGGGCTACCGCCCCCCCTGTGACCCCCCTGTTGCGCCCAGCGCAAAGGGGGGGCTATCGCCCCCACTCTTACCCCCCCGCGCGTGCTTAGTCGTGAAAAGAATATAACACATACCCAACATTCTCCCACTTGTTGTTTTCTTTCCACAGGGGGTCACAGGAGGGCTTAGTCATTGGCCCAATTCTTCAACACCCATTGTTTCTCTACACCAAGAGAACTTCTGAGTGCTCACAGACTTTGTCAATGCATCTGCAACATTCTTCAAAGTGTCCACCTTTACCAGCAACACTCTTTTAGCCTCAACCATATCTCTAACAAAGTGATATTGAACATCAATGTGCTTTGTCTTTGAATGATAAGCAGGGTTCTTAGCCAAGAAAATTGCACTTTGGCTATCACAGTCTATCCTTATAGCTTGCTGTACCAACCCCATACTTGAACACAATCTCTGCAACCAAACGGCTTCCTTGCTTGCATGAGTGGCTGCTATGTATTCTGCCTCTGTAGTTGAAAGAGCCACTACAGACTGTCTTTTACTCATCCAACTGACTGCGCCTCCAAATAGGCTAAACACATACCCACTTGTAGATCTTCTTTGGTCCAGATCTCCAGCCCAGTCTGCATCAACAAAACCACGAATGTCCAACATTCTTTCCAATCTTGGTCTTCCTTGGTAGCACAAGCCATAATCACTAGTGCCACGCAAATATCTGAAAACCCGCTTCACTGCTGTCCAATGCTCCTTCCCTGGGTTTGACATAAACCTGCTCAATACTCCCACTGCATGTGCAATGTCTGGTCTAGTACAGACCATTGCATACATCAGGCTACCCACTGCACTTGCATATGGAACACGAGACATATACTCCTCTTCTTCTTGTGTCTTGGGACACTGTTCAACAGACAACTTTACACCTACAGTAATAGGAACATTCACCGGTTTACTATCCTGCATATTGAACCTCTGCAATATAGTCTCGACATACTTCCTCTAGTTTAACCAGAGCTTTCTCTTTTCCCGATCTCTCTTAATTTCCATGCCCAAAATATAGTTTGTAGCACCCAAATCCTTCATGTCGAATTTGGAGAACAGTTGGGTCTTCAAATCTTGGATAATTTCTTTGTCATTTCCAATCAACAACATATCATCCACATACAAGACCAAATAAATAACATGGTCACCAATTAATTTAAAATAAACACAGTGATCCTCCTTGCTTCTGGTGAAGCCAAGTCCCCGTATATAGGTATCAAATTTCTGATACCACATCCTTGGTGACTGTTTTAACCCATACAGAAACTTCTTCAACCTGCATACCAGTTCTTTCTTACCCTTCACCATAAAGCCTTCAGGTTGCTTCATGTAGATCTCTTCTTCTAGATCCCCGTGAAGAAATGTTGTCTTCACATCCATCTGTTCTATCTCAAAATCAAATGCAGCAGCAACGGATAAAAGTAATCTAATAGAAGTAACTTTGGCAACAGGAGAAAAAATATCACCAAAATCAATTCCCGGCACCTGGGAATAACCTTTCGCTACCAACCGAGCTTTGTATTTCTCCACCTTGCCTTCTACATTCATCTTCTTCTTAAACACCCATTTGCTCCCAATGGGCTTCCTTCCAGCCGGCAACTCCACCGGATCCCATGCATCGTTTTTGTGCAAGGATGCCATTTCATCAACCATGGCCTCCTTCCAGAGTTTTCCATCCTCTGAATCTACTGCCTCCCTGACAGTTCTGGGTTCATCATCAATTATAGTTAAGGCAAAACCTGAACAGAAAGCAGATGGACTATACCTTTCTGGTTGCCTTCTTTCCCGAACTGATCTTCTCAAAGCTGGAGTTTGTGGCTCTTCATCTTCTGAGTCTTCTTCTGTTGTAGAGTCTGATTCATCCTCCTTTAGCTCAAACTCTATCTTCTCGGGTTCCTTTGGTAGGACTTCATGTTTAACAACATCTTTCACTTCTCTAAACACCACATCTCGGCTGTACACAACCTTCCTTGTTTCTGGGTTCCAAAGCTTGTAACCCTTTAAACCATCCTTATACCCAATAAAGATGCACTTTTCAGATTTATTATCCAACTTGGTCCTTTTCTCCTTTGGAACATGTACATATGCGTCACATCCAAATACCCTTAGATGTGAAAGAGAGGGTTTCTTACCAATCCATACCTCATGTGGGGTCTTATCCTCCAACGCTGATGAAGGTGATCTGTTAACTAAGTAACATGCAGTCTCCACTGCCTCTGCCCAGAATTCTTGTCCTAACCCGGTACCACTGAGCATGCTTCTTGCCTTTTCCATCAGTGTTCTATTCATTCTTTCTGTAACTCCATTTTGCTGAGGTGTGTATGGAGTAGTCTTCTGCCGTGCTATACCACACTTCTTACAGAACTCTTCAAATTCCTTCTTGCAGAACTCCCCACCATTATCTGTCCTCAGCGCCTTTATCTTCTTCTCTGTCTGGTTTTCCACCAGAGCCTTAAATTCTTTAAATTTGTCAAAGACTTCAGATTTCTTCCTCAAAAAATATATCCATGTATTCCTTGAGAAGTCATCTATGAATGAAACATAGTACACAGACTTTCCCAGTGATGGAACTGACACAGGCCCAAACACATCACTGTGCACAAGTTCTAATATCTTGTTTGCCCTCTTAGCACCAGAAGAAAAACTCACCCGATTCTGCTTCCCATATACACAATGTTCACAGAAATCGAAATCCAAAGAGAAATTAGACATACCTTCTACCATACCATTTCTATGTAGTATCCAAAGGCCCTTCTCTCCAATATGTCCAAGCCTTTGATGCCATAGCATGGTCTTTTCTCCAGACACAGCTAGGCTTTCTGTCCCACTTTCAGGAACCACATAACTGTTACACCCATCAATAACTGTGCTACCTTGTAGCTTTTACAGAGTTCCAGTCCGAACTCCCCGCATTAATACCAGTGCTCCCCGAACCATCTTGCAGGCATCTTTCTCGAACACTGTTTTTACACCTGCATCATCCATCTTGCTTATGGAAATCAGATTTCTGGCCAATGTAGGAATATGCAGAACACCAGGAAGTGTTCTAATCCTTCCACCTTGCAGCTTCAGCTTGACCTTTCCACGTCCGACGATTCTGGCCTTCCTATCATCCCCTAGGAAGACATCACCACCATCATATTTCTCATACTCGCAGAACCACTCCCTATGGGGAGTGAAGTGAAAGGATGCACATGAGTCAATCAACCATGACTCATGATCTACATGTGTATTTGAAGAAGAAGCCAAATACACATCCCCACCTTCATCCGAGGTGGTTTTTGCCTCTGCAGAAGGACCTTCCTCAGATCCCTTTCCTTTCTCAGGAGCTTTAGATCTACAATCCTTTTTGTAGTGCCCTTCCTTTCCGCATTTCCAGCACACCTTTACAAACTTTCCAGGATATTTAGATCTCCCTCTAGATTTGGATCTCCCACTCGAAAACTTATTGTTGTTTCTGTTCTGGGACCTTCCTCGTACAGATAAGGCATCTCCATTATGACCCTCCATATTTCTCCGTCTCATTTCCTCCGACAGCAAGGCTGAGACAATGTCATCAAAATTCAAGGTAGTTGTATTGCTACCTATTGCAATAACGAGACTGTCCCACGAGTCTGGTAGAGAGCACAACAAACTGATGCACTTATCTTCATCTGAGATTTTAATATCAACAGACGACAGCTGACTTACCACAGTATTGAAGGCGTTCAGATGCTCTGTCACCGAGTCTCCATCCTTCATCCTCGGGTTATACAGCTTTTTCCGCAGGAACAACTTATTCACCAGAGACTTAGATTGGTACAAAGTCCCAAGTTTTTCCCACAAATTCTTCGTCGTAGCTTCCCCAGATACATTCAACAATACTGAATCTGAGACACACAGCCGTATTGTGCTCTTAGCCTTCCGATCCAGTTTCTTCCAGTCTTCATCTGACATTGCCGTTGGTTTAGTACCTGGATCTACCGCGATCCACTGATCTTTATCCACCAGCAGATCCTCCATCTTGAGCTTCCACAACTCAAAACTCTGACCATTAAATTTCTCGATCTCTATCTTTCCGTCGCTCGCCATCTTCTCTCACCGCAAGAATCGATCCCGCGGATCTCCCACTGAACAGGGTCTACCTCAGGCCCGAACTAAAAACCCTCAGCAGCAAAGGCGTCCTTGAGCGAAACGGCTACGTACGATGTAAAGTTTTAACCACTAGCGAAGTATCTACACACGAATCTTATAACGGAAATTAGCGAGGTTTTCCTTTGATTCTGAAAGGATGAGTTTGCACCACTGATGAAACACATCATTCGGTATTTCAGTTGCGAGGGCAGATTCTCGCGTCTCTTTGCGTACCATGTCCGTTTGTTGATGCACTTCACGAGGGTACGTATGATGAACATTCCGTACTTCATGTATCGCAACATAGAGAGGATGGTGATTTTTGTACAGAAGAAGACCCCAACACAGCAGCACAGAAGTATATGTCATTACGCTCTGATCAAGATCGTAGTGGTACATCAGTTGACACAGCAGGGCATCACTTGGGAGGATTTCATCTCCCGTGACTTCTTCACAGCGCCACAGCCGCCTTCCGAGATAGTTCATGATGAGGGAGAGCCTTCACACCAGCCTGACATCCCTGAGATCGAGCATATCACTGCTCCATTGTATGTGACATACCAGCGAGGCCACAGGGCATTATTTGCAGCGACACGACGAGTACTATCTCCACCCAGGGTGGAAGGGGTCTCGTTGACTACATCAGCAGAGCGAGTATTATCTCCACCAAGGGTGGAAGGGGTCTCGCCTTCTTCTTCAGCACAGGTACAGTTTCAGGACAGGGGCAAGAGGCCCATGCATGATGAGGGCCCATCAGGAGGCCGGGACATGGATTTCACGATCATTGATGTTGATGCGAGCTCTCCTAGCTCGAAACTGAAAGAGATCATCCAGGAGTAGAGGGCCGAGAATGACATGCTGAAAGAGAAATTGCAGAGGGCTCAGTGGGTGATAAACTATCTGGAGCAGCGCAAAAAATAGCTTGAGGATGAGCACACACTTTATGAGCTGCGGTGAATCCGTGAAGATCGACAGTTGGCTCGGAAGAGACCTGGTGATATGACACCGGCCGATCGAGATTCGTGTCTCACGCATGTTAAAATTCATCTGGAGAAATTGTTGGCGAAGGCCAATCGAGACAAAGACATGCTTCGTCACATGAAAGGTCATTATTGGGCCCGCATGCACGTCTGCAAGGCAAGAATGAAGATTCTGAAGAGGAGGTTGAGCGAAGCACTAAAACGGCGGAAAAGGCCTGATCCACTTCGGATTTTGGCCGAGGCTTCGTTGGCTGGGCATGATACATGATGGAGGGTCTTCGCTCTGAATTTGAGCAAATTCAGAGAAATTTTTGTTATTTTGAAATATTTTGGTCCAAAAACAGATTTTTCAGCTATACGAGTAGCGCATCCACATGCTCACTTTTGTTTGGGACACTTGCTGAAGGAAAACTTCATATTTTTGAGTTTTTCATGATAATTTATGCATGCTCAGGTATTTCCAAAGCATTTCATCAGGTTCTGGATGATCAAAAGGCCCAAAAACACCATGAAAACCACCTTGCTGCCACCTTTTGCACCAACAGGAAGTACTTCTGGGAGAATGAATTTTTGGAGGGGCAAATGAGCTCCAAATTGGGAAATTCTACTTGGGTTGGATAGCCAACATCCAGGGCTTTCCAACGAGCTATCATGAGCTCAATTTGGATGCCGGGAAGTGCCTCAAAATCAGGCTGAAAGGCGCGCTACTCATATAGCTCAGGGGCGCTACTCATATAGATTTTTGGCTGATTTTTCATTTTCCAGCTCAAGATTTCGGCCAGTTGGACCAGTCTTGCTTGTGAATGTAATTTTTGGAGTTTTCATGATGTAAATTGAGGATTGGCATGTAACTTTGGCTCATTTTTACCTATTCTAGAAGATTCACTCTCAAAAAATTGAAAATCATGTAAATGAATCAGTTTCCACTCTTTTAGAGGCAAGTTGTTAGCTGCCTAGATTTTAGCTCCTTGATTAGAATTTGGTTGAAACTGATCCCTGAAGAAGGAATTCGACCCCTAGAGGCATGGGAAGGGGTTAGAGTGATCTATATATTGTAATTTTTGAGACATTCTACAGGTTGGACTCTTGGAAAACTTTTGGCACACTATTGTACATATTTTTTTTTGGCTAAGGAAAGATCAGAGGTTTTGCAGCACCTGTTGGGATTCTTGTGGCTTTCAGTTCTTGATGGTGTTTTCTCTCAGTTTATTGTAATTTATTTCATGTTTAATGTATGCCATCCCTTCTTATGCTTCTGAAACTAAATGAATGAGTAGATGAGGTTGAAACTATTGTTTACAATGCTCTGCCTTTGAATTCGTTTAGTTTTACATGTTTTTGCCTGTTTGAAAAGGATCCATGTTCATCCTTGCCCTTTTCAGCTCCTTGTCTTTCTGATCCATCCATATACTCAATCAAAAGCATCAAGACTATTGCCTACCTCGCCCCAACTCGAATTCTGCAAAGATCTGGCCTTATCCTCGGACCCAAAATTGTTTTTTCCCATTTCTCCAACAAAAATCCAAAAAATCAAAATCAAACTCACCTATCTCTTTACTAGCCTAAAATCAATATTCATTGTTCATTATAAGTCATCTCAGCCCCTTTGAAAACCTTTTGCCGAGATAGACCCGGAGAGAGCCCTCTCCTGTCCTCGTAGGGCTAGCTACGAGGCTGAGCGTGGTTTGATGTAGCCTTGAGTTTTACCTTATTTCAGCCTAAGGTAGATTTGAGCGCTAACATACTCTATGTATTGATTGAGTATGTCTAGGTTAATCATGCTTGTAGTTTTACCTATTGGTGTGATTGGAAGTCCAATTCAGTGGAGCATTGGGCCTCGGTAGTCTAGCCCCTGGTATGTCTAGACGGTCGACATAATTTTGTATTGTTTCAGGCATATGTTGTTAACTCCTTACCATTTTTTATCAGCCATAGAAGAGTTGGTTTTGGGTGGGGTGGAAAATTGTGTAAGACATGGCTTATTCATATTTCTAGTAAACATATTGTTTCTACATGTGGATCCTCGTGTTCGAAATATAGTCTCTTACCTATGTTCTTTGCCACCCTAGTTCTAATTAAACGAGTTTTATGGTTTTCAATTGCTACCAAGTGATCTCAAAGTGAGGGGGTGACAGGGATGGAAGAAAGTGTTGTATTGACGTCGGGTTATGATCACTAGATAAACTATCATGGAGATGTCCATATATTCCTAACCATAGGGAAATACTACGGGCCTAACGCATGGGGTTTATTATGCATGGTCTTAGACCTTTAGAAGGGATATTTTGTAGAGGTTGGGTAAGTGTGACCGTTATTAGGTCAACGATTGCCATTCATTGGATCTATTGAGGTTGGAAAAGCAAAATGATGGAGCATAATTCCATGGCAGAGGGTGTGTGTTAGGAGAGTGGATGCATATTATTAGGAATAGGCGTTGGGAGGGAAATCCCACATGCATTAAAGAGTAGAAAAATTCGTTAGGAATTACCGAGAATTAACAACTCACCCTGTACAGGAAGAATTGGCCGTGTTGAGTTTATTTTCCCCACTCATAGAGCCTTTATGTTTGATATAGAGGTGTTAGTTGAATGGGCTAATTGGATGTCAAATACCAGGAAAACCAGAGGCAGGTTCAATCAGTACATGCAAACTATAGGCTTGTACTGGCAAATGAAATTCATTATGGGGCGCATGCTCATGGATAGAAAAAAGCACCTAGAGGATGTCAGGTACTCCCTTGATAGCATATTTAGCTATCTGGGCATATTGGATCATATGCTTGACAATATTGAGCAGCAGATTGGCTTTCTACTACCATCGATAGTAGCGAAAGAGGGCTCTAAGGAGCATGTGCAGATTGTCACTTTGTATTATGACCCGTCTGGATAGTTTTATGATGTTTATGTTTTGTGTAGTTTTAGATAATATTTTCTCTTGGTTTTGTATCTTAGGAAATGGCTATGGTGACCTTTTGAATTATCCATTTTATTTATGTTTACAGTTATCGTTATCCTCTCTTTGGAGACTTTTTTTTGTTATGGTTAGGTCTCCCTAGTGAGAGACTGATTTGTTAATTAAAATTTTGATGTAACCCCCAGTTTTTGAAGTTAATAGAAATTCAATTCACAAAAAAAGTATTGATTTGTATTATATTAGTAATTTAGTAATTGGTAATAAGAGTAAATAAAAAATTTCCCCCAAGGGGCAACTCAACTGGTGATGACCATGTAAATGAATTATTACGTGCAAGGAGGTACATGGTTAAAATCCTCGAGATTCACCTATGCGCACAGAAGAGGCATATACATGCACCTAGAGGTTATAGTGGTAGCGATTGGAATTGACCATGTGTCACGTGAGTATTAGACTAGCCTAAGTTCGAATTCCTCTAGATATAAAAAAAAAAGTTAATAAAATGATATAATTATTTTGATAGATATTTTTATTTCGGAATAAACTCTATTCCTAATTTTTTATGTTAATTAATTTTTATTATTATTTTATTTCAACAATAACATAAATTTGCTTCATCCTGTCTCCATATTTACAGGGAGCAGAATCATTCTGCAGACCAACTATCCAAAGAAGGTGAGCAGCAGACATTTAGCATTTGGCATGTGACTGAGGTAATTGACGCAGAACATTACCAATACTACCATCGACCTTTTGTTGAGGAAATTCAGGCACAAGCAGTTAAATTGGAGTGACATTGGTGGATTTTGCAGACATACATACAACCGAAGATATCACACCTATCTTTTTTTATCTCTACAAAGTTTTGTATTTTTGTTTCTAAGCATACTCATTATAGTTGTACATATGATCACAGATGACTCTACACAATAGTAGCTCATATAGTAAAATCAACGTTTTTTTCACCTGATATAGAAAAATCAGCAATTTTGTCTTTGATGTCTTTGAACTATACAACATGTAATTTTCATCTTCTTATTAATGGAAATTATGATATTTCCTATGGAAAAAACACAAATGTGCTTCATAACCAAATGTTGACCCTCCATTTCTAGTTTTCAATTACGATTACCCATATAGGTTTCTTCATTTGTATTTAATATAATTCATGCTCATAAAATATCAACCTGAATTTCATGGCATCCTCTACTTTGGCACATAGTGGGAGCATTGGCTTCACTACCTCTAATGAAACCTAGGGCACTGCCTTCAAATTTTTATCTCTACCACGGGAAGAGATAATGCATTTTTATCTCTACCATGAGAAGAGATAATGCAATCGATAAGTTATTTGACTATCAATTATTTTCCTATTTGACTAAAAATTACATTGCATTCTATAAAGTTGACATTAAAAAAAAATAGTTTTATTTTTCATGCATTTGATTGGTTGTATTCTTATTATGTAATGATTTGGTTAAGCCAATACAATATACAATCAACAAATTTACCATTGAGATGATGGAATTTTTTTTTTTTACCATTGAGATGATGGAAAAATGACAAGTCCTATGCATCGCTCAGTTTTGAATTTATCTTGGCAATGAAACTAGAGATGAAACTAGAGGAAAGGGTGTCACGATACTAGAGAAAGTAGGAAGTCACATTGTAGCCTGGTCCCACGTGCCACCATAGCCCAGTTTACAACAGTGTGATGGGCCCCACAATGAGGCGAATCGAATTCCCAAATGCATGTGATTAGCCCTGATGGCGCACCACCCATGTCATCCCACTGCCAAACAATGTCACATGGTTCGAGTTCGAGTTCGGGTTCGACAATGATTAGGTTTGGTTTGAATTCAAATTTTTGGATGAGGTTTGGATGAGGTTTACATTTAGGTTCGTATGTATATATATTTATTTAAAATGAATTATAGGATAAAATAGTAAGAAATCAACATCATTAAACATCAAAAATAAAAAATGTTATACAGACATGGAAACTGCAAAGATAAATTACAAACTTGAGTTATGACATGAAATTTTGAATTTTGATATATGGACTTAGTCAAAGGCTATGAAGTTCGATGAGGTTCACCAAACCTAAAAAAAAAATTGAAGGTTAACCTTGAAATCAAAATTCAACTAACCTTGTGACATAGCTGAAAATGTGAGTCACCTCATGGTACAAACATTGATGATCTCAATCCTTACATCACCTTGGTAGTTGTAAACGTACTAGAGGCTCAAATGGATGGAAACAAATATTTCTTGGGCCATTGGCCCATTAATGCTCTTAAGAGTACCAATGACCATGCCCATGCCATGCCATGCCTTCGATCCTGAGTACCTGTTAGCACCTGCAACTATTAAATTTTGAACTATGCAGCTATTAAATTCTGAACTGCTCCCAGTCGTCGAAAATCTCCACCAAAATCATTTTCACGCGCCTTTTACTTGCTCCATTCCCATGTCGATACAACCCATTCCTCTTTTACTCGCTCCATTCACATGTCGATACAAACCACTCCTCTTTTACTCGCTCTAGATTGATTAGCAAAGTTCAGGTTTTAGCTTCAATCCCTGCAGTTGAGTGCAGGTTTTAGCTTCAACCGCTCTTTATTTAAAATGCCTGCCATCACTGCAAAAATCATTGTTATGATGGTGTTTTGATATGTGCCAATATTTCCTTACAGAGCAGGTGTATGTTGGGGTGTCTTTAATGAAGAGTTTATGGAATAACATGCTGCTTGTGTGTTGCCATAAGGTTGGCCATATTTTTCTCTATAGTTTCGGAGTGTTGTAGCAGGTAATGTTGTGGTAGGAATTTCAAATTTGAATCTGAAGCAATCAGAAGCACACGACGGTTTCTGCTGCTGGGAAAATCACCTTATGGAAATCTGCTTAGTAATTGATATTTTTCTAGTATTACGCTTTTTCTTAGTACTTGGATTTTTTTTGTTTTGTTTTCTGCTTGGTGCACCCTACTGATCGGGAATTTTTGAAAATGTTTCATTCTTGGTGTGGACCGGATTATAAGGACTGTACCCATGTTCATAAGATAGTGTATGCATCCTTCTTTTCCGTGGGAAGTTGAAAGAACGTCTTGCACGTCGAGAAATAAGAGACCTGGGGATGCCATGTTTAATAATCTGGAAGAAGCCCCAATTCTCTGCAGCCCTTGAAATTGTGTAGCAATGCTGTCATATTGATCCTTGTAGATTTGATTGTGTTTATGGGGGCTGAATGCTAGTTGTAAGTTGATAATGGGAACTTGGTAGTTGTTAGGATAATTGTGGGTTTTCTCCACCAGTCTCACATACTGGGGTGGAACTGTTTGGATTCCACTGTCTGCCAACGTCTTCACTCGCTTAAAATCTGATGCAGGGGAATTAGGAACAATTAAATACTTTGTATCTAAGTAGACATAGGGGGTCTCATGTTTTTCAATTCTCATGCAATTGTTAATGTTTTGAATAAAATAAGTGAGGAATTGTAAATGTTCTCTAAACCACTAGAGGACATGAGGGAAGCTGATTGAGTTAGGTAGGTGAAGAGTCAGTTTCAGTTATTTAAGGGATTGAGTCTAACTTTAGGACTTTGGAGAATTCCAAGAGTCCTTGTGGAGCTGTCAAAGAAGCTCAATCGATTCATTCATCATTTTGTATAAATGTAAGGGTAGAGTAGAGTTCAAGACAGTTCAGAGCTGTGCAGAGTAGTAGGTTGTAGAAGGCGACTGTAATTGAAGATCTGGCCGAAGACCAAAAATTCTGTAAGTGAATTCATGTATATATATTGAAAGAATTATTTCAACATTTCATGTACTGTTTGATTTATTCTGTGGGAAGAATGCCTTGAGTCTCCATATATTGTGTATGAAAATAAGGCTCTGTGATAGGGTTTAGGTGGTGCTCTGATTTAAGTGGAAGAGTTGATGTCAATGATTATGGTTTGGGCTGAATGCATGAAGGGTATTTGACTGTTCCATTGAAGGATCGATGTTGAGGACCACTGGGGTTACTGTGAGTTGAATCACAGAAGACTGGATATCGAAATTAATTCATGCCTAGATAAGTGACAGAGGTTCTCTTGGAAGCCTATTTGGGACTTTGAATTGTATTACGTTGGGAGTTAAAGAATCATTGCGGATTTGATGGAGCAGTCCATTTAACAAACCAAGAATCACGATGAGACCGATCGAAGGCGTGGTTTAGTGTAAACTAGAGCAACGAAATTCGAATCAAAATTTTCAGTCCATAATAGGGCGGTATAATGCATTGATTTAATGATTGAGGGGGTTGTTCAAAAGCCTGTGTTAAGTGTCGAATTAACCCACTGAAGAGCAGATTCGATGAGCAAGTAAACGCTGAAGTGTTGAACTGTGTTAAGTGTGAGTGTACAATAGTGTGCGTTGAATGGACCTGGGATGAATGAATAAACCAGAACCACGAGTTAACGGAACCATAGTGAAAAGAACAAACAAGAGCGAGGCATAGTTTATATAAACAAGGTCGCTGAAGAATTAGAGGCGGAACCTGGAGTGAAGGCATAATGGAACCGTGACTGAGGAACAGTAAAACCGGAGTTTGGAAACCGGCAGTATCGCGCAACTCAAAAGAGGTAATTTGTTTTTGTAGAAAAAACACGATTAGGGTCTCGGTTCGACACGTGGAGAAAGGCGGTAATTGAAAACCACTTTCATCGCGTTATTTTGGAGCATTAAAGCTCGGAGACAAAAAAAATGCAACATTCGTTCAAGACTGTTCGATTGAGGTTTGGAGCACGATAAATTGTGGACCGTTAGATCCGTCCGGCAATTAGTCGAGGTAAGGCACCGTGGGCCCGAATCAAAGTTATGTTGTTAATTGAAACATAAACCAAAGTTTAAGCCGAACCTTGTGTGATTAAATGAAGGGCGCATTCATTCCTATTTGCTGATGTTTGGCTTTACCCCAAGGTCGCTATTTCATATGAGGTATAGAATGATAATATATATGATGTGAGGTTTTGACGCTGCGCCTATGATTATATTGGGGTAAACAAAGGTCAAAGCTTCGTTATAATATATGTCAATATATTATTGTTGAGATGAATTATCACAAAGGGTGCGCGTATAAGGTTTGTATATGTGAGTATGAAGTTGCTGTGGGCCCGGAGAACTCATTTTAATTATAAGTGTTGTGAGTGACCATATATATGTGTATGGAGTGTTTTAGCATATAACGGAGGGTTATGTGATAACCGAAGTTTGTGTTTTGGACTTACGATATAATATACGAAATGTAAGCTTTGAGCATATATATATTGGGTTTTATAAAGTTCAAATAGTGGGTCGAACTCCGTCGGGGTGAGAACTTTGGTTTATTGAAATATTGAATGTTGATTCAATATAAGAGTTTAACCATAATTGAATAAGGGTAACTTCCACACACAGGGTTGATTTACATTGGGTCCATAACCACGAAGACGAAGATAGAATAGCTTCCACATATTTGTAACTGCCCAGATTTAAAATTATTTGGGTTAAGAAAAAAATGAATGTAGTTTATAAATGCACAGAGTGTGAATGTGGGTAAAGTGAGGTAGCCCGGGCATCAAACTCCCAATTCTCCATAGCCGTTGTTCGTCGTCTGGTATTATGCTTTTTCTTGCTTCTTCCGCCACTGGAAAACACCTGCCATAAGCCTCTCTTCTCACTTTTATAATTTGAAGTAGGCTGATCATCTCCTTAAGTTTGTTTTGATAAAAGTTATAAAACCCTTGGCATTTGCCATCCATCGCAATTTCATATCTTTCTCGTTAACATGGGTACTTGATCTTTAAGAAGTAAAGTGAAATTTTTACATGGGTAGAGATTTTAAGGAAGTTTACAGTAAAAAATGCAAATTTATAGTAAAATTTCAAATGAGGGTGTTCAAAATAAGTTTCATGGTACAATTCCTAACAATGAATCGTGTACTATTCCATAACCCATCACAAGTATGGTTTTGAGTCTATTTTCCAACCATTTTTGAAGTAGAAACTTTCAAGCTTGATAGTCATGATGGCAGATTTAACACGTCCTTAAAAATTGCATTACTAGGTGAATCAAAAGAACCAAAACTAAAAATTGGAGTAATCATATCTAAGGGTATGAAGTTTGATTATAAATGGAAAGTTCTTGTTATTTTGAGAGACTGAACTTTAAATGACTAAAAATTGGAGTAATCATATCCAAGGGTATGAAGGTTGATTATAAAAGGAAAGTTCTTGTTATTTTGAGAGACTAAATTTTAAATGACTGAAAATTGGAGTAATCATATCTAAGGGCATGAAGGTTGATTATAAAAGGAAAGTTCTTGTTATTTTGAGAGATTGAATTTTAAATGATGAAAAATTGGAGTAATCATATCCAAGGGTATGAAGGTTGATTATAAAAGGAAATTTCTTGTTATTTTGAGAGACTGAATTTTAAATGACTGAAAATTGGAGTAATCATATCCAAGGGTATGAAGGTTGATTATAAAAGGAAAGTTATTGTTATTTTGAGACACTGAATTTTAAATGACTGAGAATTGGAGTAATCATATCCAAGGGTATGAAGGTTGATTATAAATCGAAAGTTCTTGTTATTTTGAGAGACTGAATTTTAAATGA
The DNA here is from genome assembly GCA_034641835.2 of Pinus albicaulis. NCBI lineage: Eukaryota > Viridiplantae > Streptophyta > Pinopsida > Pinales > Pinaceae > Pinus > Pinus albicaulis. The sequence goes on along the minus strand of CM076584.1, from coordinate 1,176,900,688 downwards.
CTGAAAATTGGAGTAATCATATCCAAGGGTATGCAAGTTGATTATAAATGGAAAGTTCTTGAAAATTGGAGTAATCATTTCCAAGGGTATGAATGTTGATTATAAATGAAAAGTTCTTGTTATTTTGAGAGACTAAATTTTAAATTATGGGATTTCAAGAATCAACCCTCATAGAATTCTATAAACACCCTATATGAATTTTTAAGGGGTGGACTGTCCTTTGTCACGATGAGGGCCTACCTTGGATATGATTACTCCAATTACGTTTAGGTTTTAGATTTAAGTCGTTTTACATTTACGTTCCCGTTTAGGTTTAGGACTATAATGTTGGGTTTACATTTCCTTTTAGGTTTTTAAAGTTTAGGTTCTGCTTCTAATATTAGGATTTTCAAATAACTTTTAGCTTTAATATTAGATTTTAGGTTTACATTTTTAGAATATGTTTAATATTATATTTTAGGTTTTATATTTTAAGTTTATATTTTATGTTTTAAGTTATAGTTTTTTAAGTTTAAAATTTAGGCTTTAATATTAGAATTTAGGTTTAAGTTTTAGATTTCCTTTTTGGTTTTAGATTTTCTTTTAGGGTTTTTAAGTTTATAAAGTTTAATATTAAGCTTTTATGTTTAGGTTTTAGATTTAATATTGAGTTTTAGATTTTAAGTTTTGAAATAATGTTTAATAATAATATAATTTTTAATATTTACATTAATGTAATGATTATTTACAATATTATTATTATATATTACTCACAATATTTTAAGTTTAAATATTAATAAGATTAATATTATTTATTATATAATATTAATATTTTAGAAATGACTGTAAATTTATTATTACTGATGAATTCAATTTATTGCTTTTGATTCCATTTATATTGCATTGTATTGAAGATCAGGATGAAGTCTATTTTGTATATTGCATTGTATTGAAGATTAGGATGAAGTCTATTTTGTATATTGCATTGTATTGAAGATTAGGACTTTTCCCTGTGCGCGCGCTCATGCTCGATCTGCTGCAGCCCTAGCTGCGCCTGGTCGGCGCCTCTCTGGAGCGGTCTCCTCCATCATGGATCCCGGAGGAGGACCTGCGGCCTCCCCCCCTTCTCCCCCGGAGCTTGCTGCATTCATCTCCCTCGTTGCTGCATCGGGCAATCGGCCCCCTTCAGGCTCCCAGCAGAAATTCGTGAAGAAACTGGCCAGCATTCCCACGGTGTCTTTGCCTGTGGAGGAAACGTGCAAATCTGCCCTGAATCTGGTAGAGAGGGGCCTTATTGGCCAGTTCACAGAGCTTTGGCCCTCCCCGAAGGCTGTCGACGATTGGGTTAATAGGAACTGGATTCCCCTGGTTAAGGAAAGCATCAAGAGTCACTTTGTGGGGAAAGGCTTTTTTGTCTTCGTCTTTGATAATGTGGAAGATAGAAGTCTGATCTTCCGAAATGGGCCATATTTTATGGGCCCTCGAGGTCTTTATCTGAATAAATGGTCGCCAGACTTCGACCCCGCTCAGGATGTACCCACGGCGGTGCCAGTATGGGTGCGACTTCCCCACCTCCCCCTCCACTGCTGGAATCAGAGATCTCTGCAGTCTATTGGCAACGCCCTTGGAAAATACATCGATCAGGCGCCGAGGAAGGACTAGTATTCCTGTGCTCGCATTTGTGTCGAAGTTGACCTAGAAGTCGGGCTGCCTGAAGCCATCAAACTCACGGTAGCAGACTGGTCACATATTCAGGAGCTTGATTACGAGCAGCTCCCATTCAAATGCCGACACTGCCATGAATACAGGCATTTCGCCAGATACTGCAAGAAAAAAAATGAAGAGCTAACAGAGAAAGAAAAAGGAGAGCACTGGAACCAAGTTAAGAAGCCATCAAACAGCATACATAATAACAAAAACAAGGGCAAAGGAGTGGAGAACAAAGCAGGGCAAGAAAATGCAGACACCCAAGCAGCAGGAAGTAAGGACAAAGTCAGTACAGAAGCGGACAAGAATCCCTTTGAATCTCTAACCCCCCAGCCAGACCCTCCAGAAGCAGAGCCGGATGGATCAATCCCGACGAACAACATCACAGCTCCAGATCCTGGCACCATCTCAATCCCCTCTCAAGGTAACACCTCTTCCCCTTCTTATGCAGATATCATTAAGGCTAAAAAGAAGAACACAGAAATTATGGGATCCTCGGATGATGAGACCTTTGAGAGGCCATCTAAGAGAGCTGGTAGGAAATCTAATAGAGAAACTAGGGAAGAAGAATCAGAAAGACAAAAAACCCTAGGTAGCCAGTCTACCATTGAGATGACTCTCGGAAGGAATACTAGACTAAGGACCCCCAAGGGGGGTGGACCTACCCCTTCCAGTTTTAAATGATGCAGATGGTCTCTTGGAACTGTAGGGGCCTGGGGAATCCCACTAAGGCAGAAGCAATCAAAGATTTACTGAAAATGGAATCCGCAGACATCTTAATGCTTCAAGAGACAAAAATTGAGGGGGAGCACCTCCTGAACATAAGCAACACCAAGTGGAAATTTGACTCAGGAAAGGCAATCAGTGCAAGAGGAACAGCAGGGGGAATAGGTACCTTCTGGTCTCAAAATCTCTTTTCACTAGAAAGATCCCATGAATCTCAACACTGGATTTTTACTGAACTTCGACATAAAGCAAGCAACACAGTTCTGGCATTGTTCAATTTATATGTTCCTGTACATTATGAGGAAAAGAAAGAGTGCTGGAAGTCACTCTTAGCCTATCTAGAGCTTCACAATCTGCAGAATTTAATTCTAGGAGGTGACTTGAATATTGTGCTGGATCCTAATGAGAAGAGAGGAGGGAGCTCTTCGAGGGATCCCTTCCTTCCCATTGTAGAAGATCTTATTATACAGTGGGACCTTGTAGACTTCAAGCCTGTTAAAGGAGCTTATACGTGGACCAACAATAGAACAGGGGGAGACCACGTCTCAGCAAGATTGGACAGGTTCCTTTTCAGCAGCTCCATTATGCTGGACAACAGAATTGTGTTAACCAAGATCCTTCCAAAACTCACATCTGACCATAAACCAATTCTTCTGTGTATTAAAGATGAAGAAGATCTAGGACCTCTGCCATTTCGGTTTAACCCTCTCTGGGAAGAAATAGATGGGTTCCACGAAACAGTCCAATCTGCTTGGAAAACAGAGGTTACGGGCTCTCCAAGCTACGTATGGGAGCAGAAGATAAAGAGCACAAAAAAGGCTCTAAAAGACTGGATTAAAAAAGCCAACAAAACGCCCACCTCTCAGAGAAAAGAGGATGTTCTCTAGTTGGAAGAATTGCAATTTGACATGGAAAAAAAAGACATTTCTCCAACAGATCTAATAGTGGAAAACAATGAGCAAAGGAGAGTATACAATTCTTTCAGAAACGAAGAGCAGTATTGGCGCTTGAAGTCTCGCAGCCTTTGGCTTAAAGCTGGAGACAGAAACACTGCTTATTTCCACAAACAGTACAGGGCCAGACTTTCAAAAAATCATATCAACAAAATTACCTCAGTCAATGGCCAGGTTTGTAAAGGTTTTGAACAAATTAAGGCTGCTGCTGAGGGACATTTCCATAAGCTTCTCACTGCTGAAAGAAATGGGAGCGAGGATGACATTAAAGAATTCCTGTCAAACATTCCGAAGCTGGTCAACTCTGAAGACAACAACTCCCTTTTGAAACCAGTCTCGGAGGAAGAAATCTACAAGATCGTGTGGTCAATGGAGCAGGATAAAGCTCCTGGCCCTGACGGATTTTCAATACATTTTTACAAAATATGCTGGGCACTAATCAAATCTGATCTGCTAAAAATGACTCAAGGGATCATGAGAAAGGCTAAGGTGGGCGGTGGAATCAATTCCACATTCCTTGCCTTAATTCCCAAGGAAGAAAACCCTGGCTCTTTTGATAGATATACGCCAATTTCACTATGTAATGCCTCCTATAAGATAATGGCCAAACTCCTGGCGAACAGACTTAAACCTCTTCTGCAAAAGTTAATCTCTCCAGCTCAAGGTGGATTCGTGCAAGGCAGTCATATTCTGGACAATGTCATTCAAGTCCAAGAAGCTCTGCACTCCAGCCACGCCCGCAAAGAACAAGGTATGCTCATTAAATTGGATATGTGTAATGCTTTTGACAGAGTTAACAGATCCTTCCTGTACAGGGTTCTCTCCTCCTTCGGGTTTAGTCAAGATTTCATAAATCTAATCAAAGCCTGTCTAGAAAAGACTTGGATTGCACCACTGGTCAATGGCAGACCGGCGAATTTCTTTCTGGCCACTAGAGGGCTGAGACAGGGTTGCCCTCTCTCCCCCTTCCTCTATATTATCATGGCGGATTCCTTGAGCAGAAAGCTCACCAAAGATAAAAACAATGGAAACAGTCCTGGCATAAGAATTGCAAATGGCATCGATCCAGTGAATCATGCCTTATTTGCTGACGATTCGATCTTGCTTGGGGGTGCCTCTGCTAGAGTGGAAAACTCCTTCAGAAACACACTCCAGAAGTTCTGCAGTGTTTCCGGAGCGCTTATAAGTGAGAAGAAGAGTGCTGTATATGGATGGAACACTGATCATTTCACCATTAACAAAATTGCCAACGACCTGGGTTTCACAGGATTTGCTGAGTGGGACAAGCTGAAATATCTGGGACTGCCATTCACGTTAAGATCCAACAGAAATCAGCTCTGGGAGGACGTCATAACGAAATTTAAGAAGAAGATTGGTGCGTGGGGAGGATTCTGGCTTTCCACGGGGGGAAAAATTACACTTATTAAGGCCGTCCTCTCAGCGTTGCCCACATACCAGGCAGCTTTGATGCTCGCCCCCAAAGCTATCTCAGATCAGATATCCAGACTTATTCGTAATTTCTTATGGAAGGGCGGTCGCGGCAATCACAACAAATTTCACTTAATCAATTGGGAAACTGTGAAACGCCCACTTTTGGAAGGTGGATTGCAGATTCGAGATCCCCAGAACGCTAACCTAGCTCTGGGCTGCAAAATTCTGTGGCAGCTAATTTATAATCCCCACCACCCTGTTAGTCAAATTTTCAAGATTAAATATCTACAGAACCGTCCTCTTTCCTCATACTCAGTTGATAAATCCTCAAAAGGTTCGCAAGTGTGGAAGCTCTGCAGCAGAGGTATTCCCTTCTTCATTTCTCACTTGTACAGAGTGCCAGGCAATGGGGAAAATATCAGGATTTGGAGAGATAGCGTTTTGGGTCACCCTCCTCTCAATGACTCCAATGACTTCGCAGAGTTCAGAGATTGGCTCAAAGCGAAAGGAATAAGGAAACTAAATGATATTTCAGTTTGGGACACCAATGGCAATTGGATACAATGGAACATTCCCATGCCACCAGCGCACTTACATTCCCAGCTTGTCTTATTCAAAAGCGCAATCTCTGACTACGCCCCGGTGCACTTAGACGATGCAGATCACTGGGGTTGGGGGAAAACAGGGGTCTACACTGCAAAGCATGGATACCTTCAAATCCAAAGCAAAAAAGACTCGTCTCATCCTGTGGCTGTATGGAAACTGATCTGGGACAAACTTAGCATTCCCAAAATTAACTTTTTTTTCTGGATCCTGTTCCAAAACAAAATCTTGACAGGAGAAAATCTGAGCAAGAGGAATATTGCTGGTCCTCACCGTTGTGCTCTATGCAAAGCAGCGTTGGAAACTACAGGTCATCTGTTTCTGGAATGTGATTTCGCGAAGGATGTTTGGTCCTTCTTTCTAGCTGGACTGAATGTGCACACTCCATCTCACTGTGCGATAGACTCCATGTTTCTCACTTGGAATTCAGCTTACCCCTATAAAACTGCCAACAAATCTTTATGGCAAAAGGTGTGGACAGCCGCCCCCAAATATGTTTGCTGGAAGATCTGGCTGACCCAAAACGATATCATCTTCAGCAATAAAGAAATGACAACAGCTAAAGTGGCGGATCAGGCCAAATCCCTCCTATTAGAGACCTTGACTCACTCCCAAATCAATGAGGATCATACTCTTCGGCCCGAAGAAAGGATGTGGTTGGCTCCTTTCACCGGAAAGACCAGCTCTCCAGCAAATCTTCGCATAGTCTACATGGAAAATTGGCAGATTCGCATTCCGGAGGACAGATTTCACCAGTGGTGGAAATCTCAAGGAAAGTACGCTGTCTTCTTTGATGGTGCCTCAAAAGGAAATCCGGGAAGATCCGGTGCAGGCGGGGTGATCTATCATCCCAATGGGAACAAAGAAGAATTCAGTTGGGGCCTAGGACTGAAATCCAACAACCAAGCAGAAATTCTAAGTTTATGGAAAGCATGTCAAATTGTCAAAAAAGAAAATCCAAGTGAAATAGCAGTCTTTGGAGATTCTGAGGTGATGATAAAAGCAATAGCTAGTAAGAAGGATCTCAAGAACCCGGTGCTCAATAAGCAACTAGCTAGAGTTAACAGAATACTGAGGAACATCCCCTCAGTAAAAGCCTTCCACATACTCAGAGACCTTAACCAGGAAGCAGATAGACTGGCCAACATTGGCTGTACGCTTCAAGAAGGAATGATAAGCCTAAATGCAGAAGCTCCGCATATGACCATTATCCCCTAAAAGGCTAATGCCGACTTTGATGTAATAGCTGCTCTGGATGAGTTTTTGTTTGTACTGGCTGCATAGGCTCTGCCATACCAGCACTCTTTCTCAATAATATAACCGTTCTAGTTAAAAAAAAGATTAGGATGAAGTCTATTATATATTATTCACAATATTTTAAGTTTAAATATTAATAAGATTAATATTAATTATTATATAATATTAATATTTTAGAAATGACAGGAAATTTATTATCACTAATGAATTCAATTTATTGCTTTTGATTCAATTTATATTGCATTGTATTGAAGATTAGGATGAAGTCTATTTTGTTGCAAGGCTCAATAATGCTTGTAACTCCATTTAAGTGGAGTTTCATTCAATTTGAAATTCCCTATGTTTCTGTATTTTCATCTAGATTAGTCTGTATTGTCATCTAGATTGCATGAATATTTGAAAGCTTTGTCCTTCATTTCTATGAAGTTTTGAAAAAATGTTGGCCCTTTTGTCCAAGATGCTCGTGCTCTTTGAATTCGTTCTTTCACATTGGTTTCTTTGAGGAGTCGTTCTTTATATTTTTGTGAGAATTAAAATTGGAAGTTTGTGATTTAATTGAACCAAACTGTATGTATATATATATATATATATCCAACTTTTGCATGTGAAATTGTTATGATGTTGGTTGCAAAGTTGCAGATCTACTCATATTTATCTACATACATTCACTATATAATACACATTTTCCTAATATGAAATATTAGATTTAATTTTGTTTATTTAATTAAAGACTAGATATTGGTGTATGAAAGTTTGTACCTATCCCCTTAAGAGAAATGAAGTGGCAAGCAGAGGAATCAACCTGAATATGAAGTTTTCCTTTGAAGGATGTAGGGAAAGCAACACCAATGGCTATAACGATTGTAAATTTTTATTAAATTATTTCTAGTCTAGTATAATTTATAAAATACCTTGTTCCCTAAGTACATAAGTTATAATCTAGAACATTCATAATGCATATTCTTTATAATCATTATCACTCTTAATCTCTATAATTTTTCTTAACACTTATCATTTGTGATTCTTATTTGTATAAAACTTCATCCCCGAGGAATTTAACTCTTAACTTATTTAAATCCTGGCTCTAATAATCATAATTACCTTCAACTATTAACTTATGTAGATCTCAATGATGGGTAGGGTAGTTATTTAGTTTTTACATTAAGCTTTTTGCATTTCACACATAGCTTAATTAAGGGGAAAAGTAAGTGCCCATAATCCTTACATATTTTTCATTTTTTTGATATTTTTGACTAGTCACATAGCTTAATTAGAAAAGGAGTAAGTGGCCCATAATCCACATTTTTTTTACTAACCAAAGCATTTTCACTTTATTAGCATTGGGGCTAGGAACCGGGTGTTATAACGAAAGGGAGTAGCACTTTCTTCCCTTGCCTCTTTTAGACGATCCTGGGTTGCATCTGAAAGCTTTATCAAGGCACTTGATTTTCCATCTCCCTTTTTAGGCTTACATAGTGTAATAGGGAAGAAGAAAGTGGCCCATCAACCACACATTATTTTCTTTGCAAGTAAGGAACAAAAATAACTTAGTGTAAGTAGGGGATTTTGTAAAGGATCATCATATATCCACATCACTAAACACTTTGAATGTTCACTTTTTCACTTACACACACATTGCACTACACACACTAGGCTACTCTAAAATTTTAACAAAGGGCATCCAATTTCAAGAGATTTTGTACTTAGTTTATTTGAGCTTACTTTTTCACACCATAAGTGAAGGAAGACTCCTAAAAGAAATCATAACTTGAACAAAATAAATTTCCCCACAACGGCCATAAAATAATTTATATCTCAGGTTTGGAAAATTGGAGGTAGGCATCCAATAAGCTGCCATGGTCTTGTTACATTTTGAAACATAGAAGTTGTATTTTAGGGTGCTTCAAATCCTTCACCATCTCATGGAAAATATTACACGGGAACAATCGAGACCCGATTCAGAGGGGGTTTGGCTTAGGTCCCAGTGCGTGCGATACTATACGGGGCTACCCGAACTGTATAGTGCTCGATACTGATGACTGATTACGAAGAAGCTAAGACTCGATTTCCCCCGTGAGACGAAGGTATCCTAGTGGCCAATTTTAGGGCATATTTCCCTATAGGTGGAGGTGTGGGAAGCACTAAAGCCTCATTCATTACCTTGGTTGATTATTTTAGCTACTGGAAGCATCGCTAGTTCTTTCGGGATGTAGCCCCAGTACCCATCATAAAATATATATTTGCAAGGCCTAGTTACTTTGAGAGTGGAAAGGACGAATAGGTCTTCATAAGATATTTTCTCATACGAAAAACAAACAAAAACCATTTTTATTGTTTGATTGATCACATAACATAACTTAAAGGGAAAGTAACCATTTATTTTTCACCTTGTTTTATGTATGTAATTTATTTGTTTTGATACTTATCCCTCCCCTCACCACAGAAGTGACACATCATTTTAAGAATACATAAGTATCTTACTTTTTCATATTAGGAATAATATGACAATGATCCACAAAACATTTCAGTTCCTATTTCACCTGAATATATATTACAATAAATTCTACAAATGAAAATTGAAATAAAATATTTTAGTTTACCCAGAAAATATTTTAAATAATTACAAAAAAACAAGTAATACATAAATTAAACATATATACATTTAGAAAAACTTGTAACAAGATTTTTAGTAATGGTGATTCACAATCACTTTATCATGGATATTTGCTAATGTAAATAAGCTGTGTTACAATATCAAGGCTTATCAATGTCACATGACCAAAAACCATAACGTGTTTTATATGACACTTAGTTGTATGACATTTTTTTTAATTAGTCAATTTAATTAAAAAGACAAATAGAACATAAATATTCTAGAATATTCCTCGAAAATTAAATCCCTACCACTAATAATTATTGATGATTCAATTAAAATTCTAAAAACTCTACTAATTTTCTTAACTTGCTAATTAACATGTTATAGAGTGGGGGGATGGGTTATGTGATAGATCCTATAGGATTAATTGAAAGTGCATTTGTTTGGGTTCTTGGTATTTCAATAAATAATAATTTTGAATTGCATACACTATGGAAAGGTTTGAAGGCTTCCATCAACTTTGGTTTTCAAAATTTGAAGGTGGTGATGGATTTTTAGAATGCAAAAAGGCATATGGCTCACATTACTCAATTGAACACTCTTTTGGCTTTAATACCAAAGTGGGTGAAGGAGGTATCCAAGACCTCTCTAGAGTTAACTTCTTGCATGATTTAAGGGAGAATAATGCTTTTATTGAGATATATGCAAATCAATCCATTAGTAATAAAATAGAGGGGGGCTTGATTATCAATGATATGTTGGAAATTTACCACATCCCCTAAGTTTATCATGAAGTAAAAGACATTTATCTATTATTTATGGAGGCACATAGTAAATCTAGTAGTCATATTGTAGGGAATGTAACGTGAAGAGACCCACATACCCTTGTTTCTTATTTAAGAAACTATTTGGTTCCACACAATTTTGATCTGGCGAGTCTCGACTTTCTGAGCTAGTTGACTTGCATGGTCCTTAACCTATTCTATAACATTATTAAGTCACCACCATTGTGTCTTATTTTATCAAAGAATATTTAATAGAGGGGATTGCCTCTTGTCTTAATTCACAACATTTTTTAGTGGTTTCACTCTCGATATTTGGGGGTTTGTTAGGGAGAGGTGTTATGTCTCTCCCTTTGATCCCTCTTTCAAGGGCCCCAATTAGCACACCGATTCCCACTATCATATAATCAGTGGGGGTGTTTCATCGCCCACACCAACTACCTTTTTCCTATTTCACTTACACCATGCCTTTATCCATCACCCCTAAACCATGCCTATATCCATCACCAAATGCTCCACCATCTACCTAGGAAGGGTTGTCTTCTCCATTTCCTTAGATCTTCACAGTGAGAATGAGAAATTGATCAAAATATCATATGAATTAATGAAATTGATTCTATGAATTTATTTTTTACAACTAATTGGTTAATGTAATTTTTGTAGAAATATCAATTTGGAAATGCACTTGGGAGTGCCATACATAGAGAATCATTTTTTTTTAAACAAAAATATTAGAAAATTTCTTTTGAAAAAAAACATAAAACATATGTATATGATAAACAAGGCACACTATATCATCTCATGATAAATGCAGCTTATTGTATAATTAAAAAAATTTCCTACTGATTGTAAAGAAATCCATACATACATATATAGATAAAATTTGAGTCTAGTTTAGTAACCATTGGACTGTTGGACATAGAGTGTCCAATATTTTATCATTATTAAATCAGTTCTTCACCCATCATGTATTCTACCCTTTCTTCTTTTTCTCTTGTTGAAAGTCTTGATGCTAATAACTAGGAGGCTAAGAAGAAGAAGAAGAAGCAAGATAATAAATGGTTTAACAAACCAACCATGGTCGTGAGTGTTATTAATGTTGAGGAACCCTCCAACATGCAACATAACCCCAAATACCTTTAAAATATTTGTAAGGGTTCTCATCTTCTTAAGTATTGTTCTAGTATACCTAGAGTCTTAGAAGTGTGGTCTAAATATTCTCATCAACTTATGGTTGATCCATTGACTAGCGATTCTAAAGTTCTTGGGGAAAAGGGAAAATTTAGGTTTCCATGTATGTTATCTGAAGGGAGGCATCAAAATCACCTTTTCCCTCATATGGATGAAGCCTCTAAAATGTTTGAATCAACTTTTTTTCAGAATTCCACCTCTTCCTATGGACAATGCGTCGAGTCTTGCTCCCTTTAGGAAACTTACTTCTTTCTTGATCAAACTCAAAGTGATGTGAGATTACTGCATTATTTTTGACCCAAATCATCAATATCAGATAATAGAAACCTTTACCCCTTTGAGAGATGTGTTATGTCTCTCCCTTCAGCCCCTCTTTAAATGGCCCCCATTAGCCCACCATCTCATGCCTCAGTGTTGGGAACATCCTTTTTTTTATGAGATTTTCATGTTAGGTAGTTCTCTTCAACCCATTCCACCTCAACCACTCATCAAAAGTCAGCCCATGACACTAAGTTGGTGACACCACCTCCACAAAGACATCATTTGTCATACATGGTTAGTCTAAATTTGTGAGAAGTCTATAAGTTGATTAATGACCCAAATATTACTTTTTCCAAAGTGTTTTATCTGAAAAGTATAAAATATTTACCTAAAAATGTGATTTCCATTCTTAGTGATATTCATTAATAAAGACCATAATATTTACTCAAACCAAATTGTTTTCAATGGAATGTGTACAGATATTTGAAGAGTGGCTAAGTGGGAGAGGATTAATGGGTTGGAAGTTGAAGACACAGAGGATATAATTGAATTTTCAGCAGAAGACTTAACATGGACAAATATTGATGGGGACCAAGTTGCAATTATTCCATATTGTCGACCTAATGATTTTATAAGAGGAGAGGAATCGGGTGAATGTGCACCCACTCAATTTCATCTTTATTCTCATCAAAGTAAAAAAGTAGAGTATATCAAACAAACATATTGTTCAACATATCTGGAGTACGCTATGTGAGTCTTTATATATTTATCAATATACGTATAATTTTTTATAGTATGCATATATATTATATCTAATTTGTTGTAAAAAATTTATAAACATGTATTGGTGTGCATATGATCCAGAGTGTAAAAAAAAAATTATGAATGCATCCACAGATCAAAAGAAAAAACATAATCGACATGAAAGTATTAAAGTTGGTTGCCAATGTCACTTCATTGTGCGACGACTTCAACTTAGACCAGACGATGTTGTAATAATATATACTGCATGTAGGCATATTAATTAATCCAATGTTGTTTGTCATGGAAAAGATGAAATCAATAGGCCTATGAGATTCAATTATGCACCACATTTAACAAGGGATATGCGATCTATTGTCCAACATTTAATCCAAAGACGTTTTAATGTTACAATGATATGGGACAAGTTCATCTCTGATGTGAAGGATGGATTTCGTGAGTTATACACACGGATATCTCAAGATACATATATGAAAAAACAAGATATATTAAACATTCAAAATGATACCATAAGGCTAGAGTATGTTAAAGATCAAAGTGATCCAAATAGTGTAGAATGTTGGTATAAGGAACACCCTGAGAGATTTTGCTTCTACTAGAAACAAGATCTTGTTGAAAACATCCCTTTTATTATAGGCATACAAACAAAGTGGATGCACTCAATGATGCTAAAAAATTCTCAAAATAATATAATCTCAATGGATTCAACATTTAGTACAAATAAGTATGGGGTGAGTACAAATTTATCCTAAATTTGATTCATTTATTCAACCTCATTTTAATGCACGTAACTTATATAAATATAATTATGTACATTTCTTGTAATGTAGTATCAATTGTACACCTTAATGGTTTTCGACGAACATCACAATGGGTTTCCAGTAGCTTGGTTGATATCATCATGCAATACTATAGCTGATGTTTATAAATGGATGTCAACTCTCTTTTCCATTGGGAAGAAAGAGAAACCAGATTGGCATGTTCAAGCCTTCATCACAGATGATGCTACTGCTGAAACTGAAGCATTAAGGTGATGTGTTTATTCTTTTATAAGAGACATAAATTTTTTGTTAATGTATATCCCATATAATAAATTACGTTATTCCATGTCTTCAATCAATTGTAAAATATTATTATGTGTGTGGCATGTTCACTGTGCATGGTTGAAGAATGTTGGAAATAAAGTCCAAGGAAGGGAAAACGAAATCCACATTTTTTGTTCTTTTGGAGAAATCATGAACACATGTGAAGATGATGAATATGCAAAAAAGACATTTGAAAGGTTCTTTGAAAGATTTAGTGACCAAACAAGGTTTTTGGAATATTTTAAAACAACTTGGCTAGCCAACAACAAAATATGTAAGTTTCGTGTAAGTGGCTTTAATGACTCCATTTTTCATGTCATATGTATTATTAATTCATAACCAATAAATTTCTTTCTACAAATATGTGGGAAAAATCTTACAAAATTTTTCCACATTCCAATTAAGATACAAATAATGTCATTGAATCTTACCATTGGTATATCAAGGAAAGGTACCTAAGTGAGAAGAACAATGCGTGTCATAGACGTGTTGATTGGTTATAATATGGGTTGTTGACAAAGGTTGTATTATATTACAATCATATGCAACATTTAAAAGAAGCTGGTTTTGTACGGCCTAGAAAAATTGAGGAACAATTGAATTCATCCAAGTGTAGAGCTAGCCAAATCCCAAATGAAGATTGTGTGCCTGATGAAAAGAGTAACAATGATTATTGGGTTCCTAGCCAAAATAAGGATACACGTGATATTTGGTACAATGTAATATATAAAGGTTCCAATCTACACTTTTGTAATTGCAATTGGGCCTTGAATGGAAATGTTTGTAAACATGTACTGAAAGTTGAGATGTTGGTGACTAACATTAGTTTGGGTGAAAATGTACTACCTAATTTCACTAATCCTATTATAGAAAGGCCTACAATTTGATTTGATTTGAATGAAACACCTATATTGGGCGCAGAAATCCAAACAAAGCTTTCACCATGATTTGATTATTCTCCCAATATAAATTATTATAATGAAACAAGCATTGATAATTTAGAGAATTTACCATATAATGTTGAATCAACCAGTGTACGACTAGATAGTGCATTATTTGAAGATGATGAGATGAAACATGTTAACTCATCAACTCATGAGAAATTGAGATCCTTAATACCTAAAATTTTGGAGCAAGCATATGCATTGAACCATTTGGTAGACAAAGCATGTCAAGAATACAACAGAATGTTTTTCAATACTATAACTCCATCCAAGATCACTAATAAGAGAAAACATAGTTTCTTGAGCCTAGTCAATAAGAAAAGGTGATGTGGGTGCAAGTCAAAATAAGGGAAATATAAACCAAAATTTGAAAAGTTTGGATGAGTTTGTGCAAAAAAAAGAAACATGGATGAACAACTGGAGTTATCTTCTCAACACCAAATAAATGTGGGCGACATTCCTGAGTTAGTTCAACATTCTATTATACAGAAAAATGGTATGGAAATTTGATGGCATGCATTGTTTTATGTGAAATATGATATATTATCATTTTCGATGCATTGGCATAAATATATGAACTCTTTTATTGTTACAGTCAAGGGACCCACATCTCACAACGTTCCAACTTGTCGACTTCAATTATTTGATGAGCATGTTGGTGAAAAAACTATAGCAGTAGCAACACTGCTCCAGTCATTAACATCCCAATTTCCTCCCCTAGGGCGCTTCCTCCTGTTGTACAACCAATGGGGATGTATTTTCGCCCACACCGATCACCTTTCTCCTTTATAAATTCTCCCATGCCAATAACCACCTCCCCAAACCCTTCCCAATTCCCACCCCTACCATTTAGTCATCCACCCTTCTCATTGTTTCAATCATCCACCCTTGACATTCCAATTCCCCCCCTAGGGTGATCCCTTGCCCTAGGGTGATTCCCAATATCGTACAACCGGTGGGGGTGTATCAACGCCCACACCCACTATCTTTTTCCTATTTCACTTCCACCATGCCTTTATCCATTACCCATGAACCATGCCTATATCCCTCACCAAGTGCTCCACCATTTGCCTAGGAAGGACAATCTTCTCCATTGCCTTAGATCTTCATGGTGAGAATGAGTAGTTGATCAAAATATTATCATGAATTAACAAAATTGATTCTATGCATTTTCGATTTTACAACTAATTCCAGGTGGTGAAAACATGAAGTTGGGAAACACTTTTTTTCCTTTTTTTGACGTTGAAAATTGTAATTTTCTATGTTTTTTCAACTTCAACTCCACTAAACTCATATTTTCAATGCAAATTACACTTTGACATAAAAAAAAGATTTGTAGAGAATTGTCTTACCTCCATAATCATATTTTAAAAAAATAAATATTGACATATAGAAGGGTAAATTTTTTGTTTACTAACTGCATATACTTGAAATTTTTAGGCAAACATAAATAGTCACTTTTTGAACCCTAATTTTTTTAGGGAAGGTTATTGATTTTTTGGAAATAAACCATATCATCATAATATACATAGATTGCACTAGTGCAATGACTATTTTTCGGTAATTTTCATATTAAATCACTATTTCTTATTATTTTTTGAAATGGATGAAGACAAAAAAACGGTGATGTTTCAGTACATTTTATGAGCCCTAGATTTTATTTTCAATGTGATCATCAATACGAAAAATGAGAATACCCTTTTGAAGAAGACATGGAGAGGAATTGCAATATGATTTTATTGATTTTTTTGGTGTTGCTATTTTAAAGTTATTGAATTTTCATTCACTGCAATTTTCAGAACAATGAAATTCCACAGTGACACAATTTAGTATAAAATTAATAAAAAATTGAAATTTTAATGAAACTCCACAACTATTACATCATTCGAAACTATATTAAGAGATGAATCTAATGGTACCAGGTTCGAAAGATAATATTTTTTTTTGTAGGTGTTTCACCCCTCCAAAGTTGCAGGTTCCTGAAAATTGTAGAATTTTCTGGGTTTTTCGTTGACCAGAAACTCTCAGCCGAGATAATTTCTCGGGCGAGACATTTATTAAACTCTCGGTTGAGAAATTTCAAACTCTCAACCGAGAGTTTAAACCACCACAGGTTACATTTAACCGTGCGGCTAAACTCTCGCCTGAAAGTTTTACAAACTTTCGGCTGCGATTTTGTGCCTGAGAGTTTAACCAAGGTCGACTCTCGGACGAGAGTTTATTAAAATTTAATCGAAACATTTTGATTTTTGGCCAACGCAATGTTTCGAGCGAGAGTTCTATATAAATACTCTCGTTCGAAATATTAATTCCACACACCATTTTGAACCAGTGAAAGTGTGAAGGTGCGAGGGTTCGAATTTTTTTTTGCCAAGGTGCGAATTTTTTCTAGGTGCAAAATTCTTTTTGGCAATTTTTTTTTAAAGTTTTTTTCGGGGAGAAATTTTTTTGGCGAATTTTTTTTTTGCAGTTTTTTTGGATGCATGGATGCATGAAATATTTTTGCAAAATGTCTCTATGAAGGCATGAAGTATTTTTCCAAAATGTCTGTATGAAGGCATGAAGTATTTTTGCAAAATGTCTTTATGAATTTAATTATTTATTTAATTTTCTCTCTTATTGAAAGCATAAAGTACTTATTCTGAAGTCTTTATGTTTTTTTGGGTATTTGGTCCAAATAGAATTGGATTTTAGGTTTCCAATTTTGTGAACATGGGAAACCAAAGGAATTTCCTATCAAGGCATGATCAAAAAAGAATTGATTCAACAGAAAAGAATGAGAGATTACAAAAAAAAGGCGAGAGGAAAGGGAAAGATTATCCCATGAAATAAATGTGGAGGTAGAGCATCGTGAAAGAGATGTAGAGGTGCATGACAATGATGAGGAAATGAGAAATGTTGAGGAACTTGTAAATGAGAATATTGAAAACACAAATGTCGAAGAGAATATTGAGGAACTTGTCAACAAGAATATTGAAAACACAAATGTCCAAGAGAATATTGATATCGATCTCACTGGTGAGTCAATAGTTTCTTCAATTTGAATTTTGTATTTTTTTTTAAAAACATTGTAGTTCAAGATAGTTTTAAAATTAAAAATATGTCAATTTAAAATTAGAAGTTAATATTTTTTTATTTTTTATTTTTATTTATTTATTTATTTATATTTATATTTTTTATTTTATTATTCTTATTATTCTTATTATTATTTTATTATTCTTATTATTTTTATTCTTTTTATTTTTATTTTATTTTTATTATTTTTATTTTTTATGCAGGGAGAACATCAGAACCACAAGAAGATACTACCACACCTCGAATTTCACTGCAATTAATTGGAAGTTCCAAGAACGTTGTATACGACTACAACTTTCTAGAAAATATGGATCCAACTAAAATTGAAGAATTGGGACCACCAATGGCTAAAAGGACAGTTCGAGATAAAATAAATATGGGCATGAAGCATCTTTTTGAAGGTAAATATATCATAGCACAAGCTCAAATGTTACGTATATTTTTAAAGCAAAAATCTCTCATAAATGCTGTGGAATTATTGGGCATTAAAAGTGAGAAAGAGGTTTTAGAAAATGAAATGGTATCAAAAAATGTGACGTCGGCGCTTGCCACACTAGCCAAAAAGCAATCTCAAGTTGAAATGAATGCTCGTAGAGCACTTTTAACAGTTTCACTCGTGAAACAAACTTCATCAAGTCGGTTGATGTCAGCAACTTCAAAATTGTTTAAAACATCAATAAATTTTTTATGGAGGCATAAAAAATTTAGAATTCAATTAGATGAGAATGATGAACTTGCATGTTGGGCTAAGATCTACTCCATATCATGATAGAATTCCTGATGGTGTGAGGGATAGGGTAAAAGAGTTTTGGGATTTGAATTCTTGTGTGTCACCAAATGAAAAGGACACTGTGCGACGTCGTATATCTAAGGGAGTTTATGAATCTCATGCCAAACATATAACATAGGTCAGTCAAGTAGAATTATTCCAGAATTTTATGGAGAATAATACTGATGTGAAGGTTTCCCTTAACACATTTTTGAAGATTAAACCATGGTATGTCAGGCCTATCACTGTTCGAGACACATGTTGTTGTCGATACCATGTAGAATTCTAATTATTTTATGAGACATTTGTAAATTTTGGCATAAAATATTGGTAGAATGACCCCCCTCCTTCAAGTGTTCGTGAATTTTTATCGAAGATATTATGTGCACGAGAGAATAATGAATTATTTTATAAAAAAGAATGTGTTGGTGGAAGAAATTCCCAGAATGTTCTCATTTGGCACTCTACGATGCAAAGTATCCCATTGATCCTAATGATCCCAGACTGTCAAATCTCAGTCTGAATTGGAAGCGATATGAAAATGTTACTTACACTCCTGTTGCAGATTCAAGCACAACATCAAAAAAGATCACTTTACTTGACGACGACATTTCAGTGACATATTTTATGGAGAAGTTCAGGGTGCAAATATACAAATATATTAAGCACTGTCATATAGCACGATGGCAGGATTTACAGTTCAAGAAATCACGTGATGTGTTCCCAAAAGGAACAATATTATTAGTGGTTGATTTCGCTAAGAACTACACGTTTATTCCACAAAAGGAGATACAAAGTGAGTATTATCATTCAGACCAAGTATCTATATTTGTGCATATTTTGTATAGACATGCAGAGCTTGATATCGATGGTTTTAGTAGCGATGAAAATAATCGTGAGGTGATTAAGGAGTACCATTTATACATCACTGATGATCGAACACATGTTACATGTTTTGTTTAGCATTGTTTTAATGTTATTTATAATGAATTTTTGAAATGAAGGGTCACTTTTAAAGAACATTGGGTATGGTCAGATGGTTGTGCTGGTCAATTTAAATCAGCAAGATCGTTCTTTTGGTTGTCTCGTCTTCATAAGAGAACCAACATTCGACATACATGGAATTTATTTGTGATAGGGCATGGAAAAGGAGAGCACGATGGTGCAGGGGCATGCATAAAATGTGCACTTAGGAGGCATAAATTGAATCACTCAGCTTCCCAACTTTCAAATTATTTAGATGTTGTTAATTGGTGCAAAGACAATTTAAGTCATGTATCGAACCCAAGGATGGATGATGTGCACAGGTAAGCATACACATTTAACTAACAATATATTATACATGTCTAGAGATATATGTGTATACATGTGTGTGTATTTTGTTATCAAAAAATATTAAATATTGTTCAAAATTTGACTCATACATGTGTGTGTTTTTCTCAAGCAGGTACTTTTGGAATATTGCAATGGGTGATGTTGATAGATCATTGCCATTTAATTGCCTTGGATCCCTCAAACAAGAAGTTTACACTCAATTAGGAGTAAGAACATGACAAATATACATTGCACTGAGAAACGAAAGTGCTCTTGCTTTTGTTCTGCATGTATTGATCAAACAGAGGCCATCGATGACTGTGAAAACCAAATTAAGAAATTTGTTAGACCATGGAAACACGAAGAATTGACACCATTGCCTCCATTTAGAAACGTGAATGATAAGGAAATGGACAATGAAGTGGTTGTGATTGACAATGATTATGATCGTGTTTCTGATATGGTTAGATAAGGTGATGTCTTCGTTGTCATTGCGCCAAAAAAAAATCAAGAAAAAGTGCATTATTATTTATTACGATGCACTATTTCTAAATCCACGTTGCTACAAGATTATAATGATCCATCCAATTATACATACCTAATCGGTTCAATGGTGTTAATGAGACATTTCTTTGAAGAAGTAAAGAAATGTAAAGATCATATTATTTTTCAAGATTACCAGCCAGAGGTTATTTATGCCCAATATAGTCACTTGGTCATAGCAACTCGGTTGCAGTTGAAGCAAGTGAAGAGTAGAAAAAAACAACGACAATGGAGGTTAGTGATAGATGATCATAAAGCCATTCTGGAAAATTTTCCACTAGCACATTTCATATGAGTGGAACACATTGTTCAAGATGAAAAATGAACTTTGATTCTAGGGTTAGAACATATAATTGCTACAATGCATTGGACAAGCTATATAGTTTAAGACTATATTGTGGATTGCTTTCAAATAAATGGACATGTGGATGGTTAGATATGTGTTGGTACAAAAAATATATTATGATCTACTGGATAAGGGTGCTTGCTAGATAATTAAGTTATGGTGATCTAATGTGTCCATGATGTTTACTCCTAGATGATTTTAACTCGCCCCTTTTTTTGCATGGATATGATGGTGATGAATAAATATTTAATTACATATATATATTATTGTATTGTTAGTTTAGTTTTGATATAAAATGTCATCATATTTTCATCTCTTCATTAGTTTAGATTAGTTTATATTTGATGTGGCTAATCTCTTCATTAGTGTCTCTTCTCATGATGGAGGTCTCCTACTTTTATTTTCTATTGACATGTTTCTATTTTCCATGTGCTTGGAAAATATTGTTCACAAAATGGAATAGATCCTACAAAGGAACATTCAAGAATACAAAACTATTCATAAAGGTGTGTTTAGCTATGAATTAATTCTTATGTTAGAAAGTTTCGATAGTAATAGATTTCACACATTTATATTAAGAGATAGATATCCCACCCCTTGTAGCAATAAATCCAAAAGTGTTTAGGTGAAATTATTATTTCCAAAGGAAAACAACTCAACTCTCATCAATGTTTCAATATAGATGAAGAGAAATGGTTTGGTAAATTTCAAATTTAAGGAGAAAATTTATTCAAACTAGTTTATAGAGCATATTGATAGCTTCAACAAAATATCCTACAAATGTCAAATGTCAAATGTTTCTATGTTCAGTTGACATGTTTCTATTTTCCATGTGCTTGGAAAATATTGTTCACAACATGGAATAGATCCTACAAAGGAACATTCAAGAATACAAAACTATTCATAAAGGTGTGTTTAGCTATGAAATAATTCTTATGTTAGAAAGTTTCGCTAGTAATGGTTTTCACACTTTTATATTAAGGGATAGGTATCCCACCCCTTGTAGCAATAAATCCAAAAGTGTTTAGATGAAATTATTATTTCCAAAGGAAAACAACTCAACTCTCATCAATGTTTCAATATAGATGAAGATATATGGTTTGGTAAATTTCAAATTTAAGGAGAAAATGTATTCAAACTAGTTTATAGAGCATATTGATAGCTTCAACAAAGTATCCTACAAATGTCAAATGTCAAATGTTTCTATGTTCATTTGACATGTTTCTATTTTCCATGTGCTTGGAAAATACTGTTCACAACATGGAATAGATCCTACAAAGGAACATTCAAGAATACAAAACTATTCATAAAGGTGTATTTAGCTATGAATTAATTCTTATGTTGGAAAGCTTCGCTAGTAATGGATTTCACACTTTTATATTAAGGGATAGATATCCCACCCCTTGTAGCAATAAATCCAAAAGTCTTGAGATGAAATTATCATTTCCAAAGGAAAGCAACTCAACTCTCATCAATGTTTCAATATAGATGAAGAGAAATGGTTTGGTAAATTTCAAATTTAAGGAGAAAATTTATTCAAACTAGTTTATAGAGCATATTGATAGCTTCAACAAAGTATCCTACAAATTTCAAATGTCAAATGTTTCTATGTTCATTTGACATGTTTCTATTTTACATGTTCTTGGAAAATATTGTTCACAACATGGAATAGATCCTACAAAGGAACATTCAAGAATACAAACTATTCATAAAGGTGTTTTTAGCTATGAATTAATTCTAATGTTAGAAAGTTTCGCTAGTAATGGATTTCACACTTTTATATTAAGAGATAGATACCCCACCCCTTGTAGCAATAAATCCAAAATTTTTTAGATGAAATTATTATTTCCAAAGGAAAACAACTCAACTCTCATCAATGTTTCAATATAGATGAAGAGAAATGGTTTGGTAAATTTCAAATTTAAGGAGAAAATTTATTCAAACTAGCTTATAGCTTGCATATTGATAGCTTCAAAAAAGTATCCTACAAATGTCAAATGTCAAATGTTTCTATGTTCATTTGACATGTTTCTATTTTCCATGTGCTTGGAAAATATTGTTCACAACATGGAATAGATCCTACAAAGGAACATTCAAGAATACAAAACTATTCATAAAGGCGTGTTTAACTATGAATTTAAAATTTTTATGTTAGAAAGTTTCTCTAGTAATGGATTTCACACTTTTATATTAAGAGATAGATATCCCACCCCTTGTAGCAATAAATGCAAAAGTGTTTAGATGAAATTATTATTTCCAAAGGAAAATAACTCAACTCTCATCAATGTTTCAATATTCATGAAGAGAAATGGTTTGGTAAATTTCATTCTCTTTCCCTGCAACTATTTTAAGGGTTTT